>JAOSBK010000003.1:27433794-27459724 GCA_027568895.1 Erythroxylum shatona
CTTTCTCAATATATATCTCCTCATTGATGTCCACATATTTCAGAATATATTCCAAAGCATCATTAAAGGCATAAAATTTTTTAAAATTCCATCGCTATCAGGTTCATTCATATCTACAAAGATTACATCCCATTCTGTAGATAAATCTAGGTCATTTATCATTGCAACTCTTGCAATGTTACCTTTTGGAATTTTACATTCTCGCGCATAATGACCTTCTTCTCCACATATGTAACATCTACATTTATGTGAAGGTGGCTTCTTTCTTTTGAATACACGAATATGTTTATCATGTGGTTTGCCTTTGTATGTCTTAGCTTTTCTCATACCATATTTCTTTCTTTCTTTATAATACCCTGGTATAGGTATTTGAGTACAAAGAGAATTCAAATCTTTTAATCCTCTTTGCATTGCTGCTTCCTGACACATTTCCTTCAGATATAACCAAGTAAAATGTATTCGAGGCAAAATTCCAATATTTTTACCTGGATGTTTCTTTTTAAATTCTTCCTCAATTCTTTTTCCATATAACTCTGGTACTTTTTTGAAGAATTTCTCTGATAATTATGGACCTAAGAATGATCTTCCGGTCATTGAGGCTAATGTCAAATATTCCTGCAAAAATTGGTTGACATTTCTAATTTCTTTGCAGTTTAATCTTTCTAAATCTGCATAGGCTCTATCTTGAAATGATGTTGATCCTTGATATAGATCTTCCAAAGTTATCATTCCCCTGATTTGTGAGAATACTATCTGTGTATCATCAGCTGAATTTACTAGAACTTCATATTCTTGTGGGTATGCTAATCTCCATTGTTGAAACATTCTTTTCATAGTTTCTCCCAATAGATTTTCTATGTATGTCACCTTGACTTCATTATCTACCCAATTCATTCTGTTGATGAGATTTGTATTGATTGATTCCCATCTGGTAATGACATCTTCATATTGCGATATATCTTCTGGTAAGGCTAACATTACTCCTGTTTGAGCATGTGCTGATGGTAATGTCCATAGATTAGAAGTTTCCATTTGTTTTCCTTTGAATGTTCTCCATTTTTCTCTGATCTCTGTTGTTTTCTTTAATAATGTGGAATAATAACAATAAATTCTTCGATCTGGTTCATTAATCAGAGCATAATATGAAAAACTCTTACCCATTGGAGGTTCCATTATTTTGCTAAAGTAATATTGAAGTGCACAGCAAGCATTTTATTTCTGTCGGCTACTATTTTCTTTCCAGATAGCATCTAGTAGACATTTTTTCTGTTTATCTACAGGCAAATTTTCAAGTGGACAGTATGCTTTTGGATCAAAGGGATCCGAAATTGGTAACTGGGTATTACCAAATCGATAGAACTTCTGGTTATTTCTTTCCTCTGTTATTACAGGCGAGGACCTTTTCTTTGTTGGGCTAGCGGCCCTTCTGACCAATTCTTCTAAGGGAATGTATCCTGTAGGGCTTTCCCAAGAAGGCTTTGAACTTGATCCAATTTCTTTTTAGGTAGGCTTTGTGATTCTTCTATGGCTTGAGGAAGATTCTTCAGTATCTTCTTCTGTTTCTCGTTTAATAGCCCATAAGTCTTCCAATGTCCTGTACCCCCTTCTCTTGATCTGCTTATCTCTTTTGTCCATGATACTATAAGTTTTGTAACAATTCGAGATAAATAATCAGCAAGTAAATTCTTTTTACCATCTATATGTTCAAAGATGATATTGACTCCAGTTCCTGTAACAAAATCAACAAAATTAATCCATCTAATCCTACAAGGTTTATTTTGTGACTGTTTGTTGTAGAAACTAATGATTGCCTGGCAGTCAGTTCTGAGGGTAATTTCTTTTTGATCAAGGTAATGAATTTTGAAAGAGTTTAAGGAATTAATGCAGGCAGAAATTTCCGCATCTATTGTTGATTTGATTGTGTCAAATTTTCCGCTTGCGTATGCAAATACTTTTTCTTCATTCCTTGAACTTCCTTTAGATTTCTTCCATTTTGCAATTCCTCCCCATCCTTCCATACATCCATCAGTTTCAATGATAATGTATGCTCCTTGTGGTGGTAATTCCATTTCTGGCAAATTGTTAATCAAATGTTTAATTCTTTTGACTAGTTCCCAGTCCATACTAGTCATTCTTTTGTTTGCATTTAGAGCTGTTTTATTGTATAATGGCCCGACTAATATTCCTAAATTAGGAATATAATTTTTGGCATAATTTAATATACCAAGCCATGACCTTAGACCTTTCTTTTCTTTAAGTTGTTCCTCAGGAAAATCAGACAGTTTTCTGATGATATAAGGTTGCAACTTTATTCTTCTATTTCCAATAATAGCTCCAAGAAACTCCACTTCTGTTACTCCTACGATCATTTTTTCTTTTGATTTAGTTACCCATACCTTTTAGCTCTGATACCAAATAAGATTTCTGATTCCTAGTTAATGATCTTTGCAAGACACAATTATTTCTTGTGCGGAGTATTGCTTAATGAGTAACAAACACACTATTGTAAACAAATACACAATTTTTTTTAATTTTCTTTTCTCTGAATCAAAAATTTCTTGCGGATTTTTGAAGAAAAATGATTTTCTTACTACAGCTGGAGGTGTTGTTTCTCCTTTTTCCACTATTTTTATTCTGTTGACTTCTTGAATTAATTTTTCAAGAGTCTCTTGAAATTGAGGATTTTCTTTTGAAGTTTTCAGAAAACTTTCTTCAATTCTTGTCACCTTTGTTTCAAGAATTTCCAATTTCTTTAGTATCTTTATCAGTAGATAAATCACACAATTGTTCTGCTTTACTGTGGCTTGTATAGCCTTTGATGACTACAGATCGTCTGTTTTTGTGAAGCCTTGTGCAAGTGGTCCTAGTAATTCTGTAGCAGCAAGTGATTCTTGATAATCTTCTTCCTTTGTTGTAGCTAGATATGACATCTAACTCCACTGCTTATGAAGTTGATCCAGGAGTACTTCAACCTTTTGCAATTTCTTTTCTAATTTTTGAGTTAATTGGATAGCTTCTTGCTCAATTTTCTTTGGTTGATCAACTATAGAGTTTATCAACTCAGTAACTTCAACCTTTGTTAGAAACTTTTAAACTTTTTAGATAAGTCTTCCAACCCTCCTAAACTTATATTTTCTAACCGGCTTAACTCTTTTTCTAGTTTTTCAAAATTTTCATGCAACGTGTAGAAATGCTTTAAACAAACATTAGACAAAACATTCAATCTATCAAACAACACATGTATATTATGTAAGGTATTGAGTTGCCAATCACAAACAAAATTCAACTGTCTATTATCAGAATGATAGATATGCTTAAAACCCTTCTTATAACAAGCAAATTTTACTCCTATTGAGTCTGTTTCAAATATTGGTTCGGAAGCAAGATCTAAATATTCCAAATGTCGTCTGTTCTGATAATAATTATCAATTGATTGTTTAAACCTTTCACTCATATAATAATTCCTTTCCTATTAATCCTTTGGCTTAGTTGCAGAAATAACACAAATTTTCCTCTTTACACGCCCTCCTCAGCTTTATGAGTACTTCTTCTTTTGTTACTTCTCAATCCACATATGCTAGAAGAACAAGAAAATGAAGATGAGGATGAAGTGGAAAGAGCAAATACAATAAAGATAGTAGAGAAAGGAGATACCGCGCCTCCGGCTGTAATAAGAAAATTTCTTAAGTCCAGAATTATCAGAGAAATTCTTCACTAACCAGCAAACGCTAAAAGAGTAAAAGATAAGTTTGCTGTACTAGAAGTTTGATCAGCCTGACATTGTAAAAGGGCAATAGGCTACTACTGAACAGACAAACACTACTTACAACCTATCACTAACATGTTTCTACCTGCAACAGAAATCATGCAAGCTTTCACCTTGATAGGCTCCCAAAAATATTGGAATTTTAAAATTCAAGTCACGACAGGCTTGTTATGCAAGTGCAATGAAAGAAAATCTTGATGATAATCCGCGCATTTTGCACTTATTTGTTGGCAAGAAAAGAAAAACAATCTATAGAAGGCCTGAGTCACAATCCAAGTGAAGTCGGACAGTGTCATTTCATCAAATATTTCACAATCCCAGAGGAATGCTTGGGGAACTGACATACACACATCAGATCTCTCCCAGTCATCAGATCTGGAAACAAAATATAGCGAGTTTTCATGAAAACACACACAAGAAGTTAACAAAGCCTCTCCACGTTGTGCCTTGAATCACAAAAGAGTAATCATTCTTGGTATTCATCATGGTCTCAAAGATGTGCAGAACAGAAAGCAGCACATGGTAAGAATTCAAGGCAGCAATTCTAGAAGCTATTAGGGTACACAATAAGCGAAGAGGATGATACAGGCTTCTATCCCAAACCCAGCTTTATCACAAAAAACAAAACCGATCTCTGCATTAGCCTCTATTTTTTCTTCCAATTTATACAATTTTCAAAATGTCTTAATTAAATGGACCTCAAGTTTCCTCTCTGTGCAACAGTGGAGTGTCTATAACCCAAATAATTTGTTCTGTAACCGGAAATCCACGTGTCATCCTTTAGCACCGAGGAAGGACTGCAAAATTTTTTTTAAAAAAAGCGGGAGGGTTAGCAATAGATTTTCATGCTTAGTGGAAAGATGTGCCAACATAGAAAATAAGTAATATCATTGTTGGAGTCCTTTGAAACATATAAATCCAATGACACAAAATGTTCAGTTTAAAGCTTAGAGAGAAATAGAAGTTGAAGCTGCTATTACAAAGACTAATCCGTAGATTGACAAGTTTGTTGCCTCAATAACATACTGAAAATTTTCAAACACAAACTCTTATTCCCGCCGTTCACCAATTTAGTAACTTCTTGAAACAAGAAGGATCCAAAGGAAAAGGAAAAAAAACATGTCCAAGAACAAGGAACTGTTGACTAAGGATCATGCACGATGCACCCAGGACATTTTAGAGTTGAAAACCATAAGAGCAGACAGATCACAATATGTTGGCTATTGTGATTAAAATGGCATTTTCATTGACTCCATAAAGTAAAATTTTAATAGCATTGGCTCTGATACCATGTAAAGTTAAGGAAGAAGGAAAAAAAGGATGTATGCAGGGATTAATAATACAGAATCTCTATGCTCTTCAACATAACATTTTTTATTATCTAACTTAAAAAGTAATCCCTCATCATACTGTTCCTCCTATTCTACATTCCATTTCAACTTTTATGTGCCATGCAGTGTCTGGAACTTCAGAAGAACTTTCTTTTCTGAATTTTATAAACAAAGAAGATCCATGTTACATCAACCCAGTCTAACAAGAAACTTATGATGTATTTGAAGTAAAGATAGGAATACAGGAAAGATGTCAATTTGTCAAGTTTTTTGACTCAGAGAATAAACAATGACTAATAATTGGATATCTTATCTAGAACCATTTGGGTTAGGCATCAGATGTTCTGAAATCAAGTCCAAAATTAAGTACTCCATACACATTAGCTTAAGGAAAATGGTCATCACAAATGGAAAAATAGACACAAACTCTCCCACTGATAGGGGAGATATAAACACATTTCTCCACTCATTTTCTACCAAAAAATTACATAAAAGTTTAATTCTGGAAAAAAGTTCATACAAATATTGCTTAATTGGGATCCATCAGAAAGGCTGAAATTCAAGCCCAGACCAAAACTGAATATGTGTTGACATTCTGCAAATTACCAACAACTGCCAAAAGGCATTCAAGGAATATAGTAGTGAACTTTCACTGATTAAACAACATTTTCTTTTTAATGTTGAGTATGTACCTTGACTCCAGGCTTAGCAGTAGTTGTGCTTCCAAAGACAACTCCTGTGGAAGGATTTCCAGGTTTTGTTTTGGACTTCTTATCAGCAGGCTTTAATATTTGGAAAGAACACATTAATGTCTCATCCACACTCATCATGGCACCAGCATTATCAAACTCTCCACAATAATTTGGGGCTGAAAATATAGTCACAAGTTGTCGGTTGGCAAAGAACTCATATCCATCCTCCACAACCTATAACAATGAAACAGCTAGGACAAAAATTATGTGACAAAAACTACAATGTCAAAAGGAATCATGTGAAACAATACAAATGGTTCTGCACAGACTCAACAAATAGAACCAATACTGTAACAAAAGTCCTAAAATATAAGAGAAAACATATCACAGATATAACTATCCCTGAAAGGATCCACATAGTGCTCCAGATTGTTTATTCTCTACAATCTTAGTTTATTCTCTACAATCTTTACACGTACATTTAGAGAACATCAACTTATCTACAAGACTGAATAAAACAAAATAGATAGTGGAGCAAGCAAACCTGATGGGCACGACAAATCAGATCCAAATCATGCTTCTGAAGAAACTCTGACACTTTGTCAGGGCCGAAAGTGTATGAGACTCCCCTGTCATTCATCCCCCAACCTTGAACATCTTTACTGGGATCTGACCAAAGAAGATCACAGAGCAAACCAGTGTCTGGTACATCAGTAGGGCGTTGCAGGTTCTTAATCTGATCCAAACTATGCAGGTCTGGAGAAAGACCTCCATGCATGCAAAGAATCTTCTCATCAATTAAAGCTGCCACAGGTAGGCAATTAAAACACTCCGTGAATGTCTTCCATAGCCTAACATTAAATCTTCTCTTACACTCATCATAGAAACCATATATACGATTTATGGAAGCACATTCGTGGTTTCCCCTCAAGAGGAAGAAGTTCTCAGGATATTTTATCTTGTAAGCAAGAAGAAGGCATATAGTCTCCAGACTTTGCTTGCCTCGATCCACATAATCCCCCAAAAACAAATAGTTTGCATGTGGAGGAAATCCACCATATTCAAACAGCCTTAGGAGATCAGAATATTGACCATGAATGTCACCTGTGCGTTTTCACCAAAGAACATCAAGACAGGAAAAAGTTTCGTCCGCTAAAATATTTATATAGAAGATCGAGAAGCAAGAATGTTATACCGGAAAGATAAGATATGATTCATGCCATAGAGAAAGAAGCCAACCCACATGCAGTAAGAACCAAAAAGTAAAAGATGGGCATAAAAAATAAAATTCGAATTCAAGTTTCAAGCCCAGCTTTAACTAATATAATCACATAAATGCTCAGCAAATGAAGCACAAACCAACAAGAGGATTCCCACTCAATCACCAGAAATGTGCCCCTTAAACACAAAGGATGCTTAAAATGAAAAATCTTTCTAAAACCTACCATGCAAGACATCAACATATATAAGGGTAATTACTGTAAATACAAAAGAGGATAGTTCTAGTTCATTTTGAGCTTCAACAAGAGGATTCCCACTCAATCACCAGAAATGTGCTCCTTATACACAAAGGATGCTTAAAATGAAAAATCTTTCTAAAACCTACTGTGCAAGACATCAACATATATAAGGGTAATTACTGTAAATACAAAAGAAGATAGTTCTAGTTCATTTTGAACTCTCCAACTTATTCACGTATTTTAAACAAAATTATCACTTCTAGTCCTCAAATCGCATACTAAGGAATTAAAATTTATCATGATGTTCCCCCATTATAAGCACACCCAAGTGAACTTTGACATTTTTGGGACATTAACACCATCTCTTACCAGCCATTTCACCATTCAAAAGGCATGCTAACTATTTATACATACTTCTGTAAATCTATACTAAGCATTGTCGCACACTCAATCATGAATAATGTACATTGAACTTATGTTGCACAGTAACCTTTAGAATAAGCAATCTAGTAAAATAAAAACCTAAACAGTTCACGTTAAGTCAAATAATGGAGATCCTTCTGAAAGCTCAGCATTACAAGAATTAACCAAGATAATAACTAACACATTCCAGGGTTGCAACATGTAGCACTTAAATCATACCACTGGTAAGTGATATAAGAATATTAGTAGAAAAGAAAGCCACATTGGACACGATAAAGATTCTTACCAAGCATGAACATGCCACAGAAACCAATCTAAAGTTTTGATATTGGAGCAGATTCTTCGCATTGAATTATTGACTTTATGACGCATTAAATTACCGACAATTTTACCCATCCCAAGAAGAAAAATTTTGAAGTTGCCATAAAGATATAGAAAAATGGACAAGCAAAAACTACAGAGCCAATAAATCCACACAAACGTATATTATGAAGCCAAAAAAAAAACTAAAAGATTGTCTAAGCAATGTGGTAACATGACACAAATCTTAAGGGGATCATTTCATAATTTTCAATCACAAAAATTAACAGATGATTTTGAAATTAAGAAATGCCAATTATTAAAAGTAAGAAAATAATATATAAAGGAAACAGAATCAGGAGACAAAGTTCTTGTGTATGAAAAGAAGTGCATAAAAATTATAGTGCATTCAACACAAAATCCAACTTGTAAAGTACATCATAAGCGGGTCATATGTGTGAATATATCGACCACAGCATAGAACACAATAGTCTAAAGTTTCCCTACATCAACCCATGTCTAACAAATAACCTCAGAACAGACCAAATAATCAATACAATGCATGCAAGAAGGTCATAGTCACCCATTTGTGAGTCAACAAAACAATATCAAACGAAAAAGATGAATTCCAAGGCCTAGGTTGACAGCATCAATGCCAAGAAAGAAACTATATGACATAGAACACGACATCATTAAACCAGGAGTATGAATGGAAGATTCTCCAACTTGCAAGACTACTCCCAAGACACAAGTAAAGACCATCAAAACCCTAATGCATAGTGCCATAAATATAAAAGCGTCCACCAAAACAAAGAAGTTGATGAATTTAAAAGAAGACCCACAGTTGATATTCCAAGTATACTTGCTAAAAGTTAGAGCAACGGCAGGCAACATAGACATTGTAATTCATTGGTAGTTATAATCATGACTAACAACCATACTCCAACTTGAGTAGTTCATACTCATAGCATGGACAACCAAATGTCAAGGTTAAGACAAGCTGCACGATACTCAACAACGTGCACTTCAATTGTTCACTTGGATCCAGTTTACATCAGCTAAACATATAATCGAATACTTTTTCCACAGAGCACTTCAGCAAAGACACATCTGGAAAAGTCCAGCTTCAGGACGTACAAAACCAGGACTCGATTTTCATTAGGAAGAATTAAGTTCAACCATCAGTCATTAAAGCCACTCTAATCCATGCAATGAAAACAAACTGAAGCAAATGCAAAAACAATATTGTCAGAGCTAGTATTAACAATAAAGGGGCAAAGAAACATTTTAAAATTCCAAACCCCATAGACAAGCGAAATCTAGAAACACTTCAGACCACCGCAAACCTAGTGTGCATGTAAGAAAAACACAAGCGTGGTTCCTATATATGACTGTGAAACATCCAACAAAGCAATAAGCCCAGGTGTTAACAAGCCAATAATTTCAGAAAACAAAAACCCCCATGTGTATGTGAACAGCAGAGGCAAAAAGGCACGAAACTTTTACCAAACTTCAAGGCAAAACAAGAACAACCAACAAAACCCTATCGATCACAAGCAGCAAAAACAGATATTCATAGATAGTTTAACAAGAAAAAATACCACATATCTTGATGGGTGCTTCGAGCTCCAACATATTGGGTTGTTGCAAGAAAATCTCTCGGGACACAACACACAACTGACGGATCTCGGGCTCGGACAACTGAACCTGCTTTCCGGGTCTGCCACGAACCTCAAGAAGCCGTTTGATAATATCATCAAGAACAGCTTGGTCCATTTTTTCCTGTATCTCTTATCGTATTTTCTTCTTTCCTGTCGCTGAAAAATCAAAACTTTGAAACCAGAGAAAAGTCAACGTCGCGTCTTTTCTCTGTGTCCAAGAATTGGGTCTATGAACTGCGATTGGGGGATGGTTGAAAAGGCAAAGGTGGAGATTGTGAGCAGAGGAAGTGAGCGAACAAAAACATGCCCCTGGTAATGGAGGAGAAGTGGAGGGTTGAAGTGGACGAAGGGTGTCGTTTTTCTCCAAGCAAGGGTGTCGTTTTGGGATGGGTTCACCCGAATTTGAGACACTAGTCTTTTGCTTGGTTATTTGAGAAAGTAGAAAATGTTTTCTTCTTCAGTTGAGCGGCACAGGAGGGAGAATGTGAAGTGAATTGGGGTTGGGTTATGAGTATTGCAATTTGAGGATAAGTTGCAAATCGGATGACCACAAGACTGGTGTGGTGATTCGTAATTCACTTTTTAATTTATAATTTTTCAACGTATATATATATAGGATTAATCCTCAAATTCGCTGAATCCATTGTTTGATGTCTCCACTAAAATCAAAACATAGCATTTTTGAGATAAAAACTAGTCATTGCTTATTCATGATACATTTTGTGCGACAAAATTTGGAATAACAATAAAAGTCTCTCCATTGAAGTCTGAAGATATTTCTTAAGTAGTAATGTGATGTGAGCCATTATTGATTAAATAAATTTCTTACAACTTGACTAGTCAGCAACTGTATTTTGTCTCAGCTTTGATGATTCCAACACCGTACCTTAACATAAGTGAAGAAATAACTTAAGACCTGACTAGAGCTTAAGATATTATTTGTGAAGTTTTTAATGAAATGAAATAATTTATAATAAAATAGATCATAAATAAATGTAATATTAAAAATTATTGTTTGAGATGGATGAAATAATTTATAATGTAAGATACTAAAATATTGTTTGGTTGAAGAGTTTATAATATAATATAATATAATATAAAGTAATTTATCATTTTATATCTCATCCTAAATTTTTTATATTAAAGATTTTTTATTTTTACTGTTTATAATAAAATAAGATGTAATAGTAATATGAATCCAACTCTTTCTTTATTATATTTTATTATAAAATTTTCTCCCAAAACGATAGAATTACATTATAAAACTCAGGGCAAATCATCAGCGTTGACCTTACATTCAATGTGTTTTACCTTAGGACAGGTGCAATTGCAAAACCAAAAAAAAAAAAAACTAGAAGTCCTACGTGTAATTTAAATAAGGCTTTTAAGTGTAAATTTAATGCATAACTAGCAATAGGCTCTGCAATTTCAATTGCATAAAAGGAAGAGGTCATTTAAGGTTATCCAAATTCTAATACTCAACTAATTAAGGTAAATAAATATATGTTTATTTTTGTTGGCAACAAACAATTGGATACGTTTGTTTTTCAAACTTCACTGGGAAATCTAAGCAGGGTCTTGTCGGATTCCGAACGCCAAGCGAACACAGGGGAGAAACCAGAAGATACCCACTTGGAACATGAGAAGAGGAGGAGGAGGAGGAGGAAGGAGCCATGGAAACTACACGAACCCTTGCCTAACTATGCATCAGCCATGGGCTTCTCTGCTTGTCTGTGGGATCAAGCGCATCGAAGGCAGGTCCTGGCCTGCGCCAATTCGAGGTATTTTTTAGTTTCCCACTTTTAACTCTTACGTTTGGTGCGAATAATCAATCCCCAGTTGCGTTTTGTGTCATCAAACATACCAAGTTGGAATCTTTATTGGGTAATATTGATAAACAGTTGATCTTTTTCTTTGTTCTGGCTGTGGTGTTTGGCTTCTAGGATTTGGGAGTTTTAAGTGATCGATCGGTTGAGTGCTGTTAATGGGAGTCTTGCATTACACATATGTTTTCCTGTTGTTGGGATTTGAGATGGATTCTTATGTATTCTTAACGTTACCTCAAAACATAGTAAGATGGTCTGTTGTCTTATCCGTTGTGGTTGCGTGGTGTGCTTTGTTTTCTAACAATGGGAGCTTTAAGTGCCGTTGATGGAGTCCTAATTAAGCCCAGAACCGTGGACGATAGTGACACATTTGTTTTTTCTTCTTTTGTTTTTTTTTTGGTATACAAATTTGGTTTCTGCTGGACGTGAGGACCTTATTTATGGTAAAATTTTGAAAGCTTTTACGGTAAGCTGGTCCTAAAAACCATATTGAATCAATACTTCATATTTTGCTATTCTAGAATGACCAATTATAATTGATCCATGAAAATGGGGAAAAAGACAGAAAAGTGCACGAGACTATTACAGTCCAATCATGTACGTATTATCACTGATATTAGGCGACAATAATGTTTCTAATGTTTTAAATTCACTAATGCCTAGAGTACATAGACTGACATTTACCAGTCATTTGTGAGTGATTCGGGGCCTTAATGATAAAACTGACTTACCAAGGAAGCTAATTTTACTCATTCTTCAGCTAAAACTCCAAAAATAATTCAATGCAGCTCGTTATGGATAAGCAATTCTTTCTTCTGTTGTTATGTCTTCTGATTGTTGCAACTTTCTTTCCCTTATTATTAAAGATCTTATTATGTAATTTTGTTTTGAAGGTCGACTTTGGATCCATGCTGCTGCAAAAATTCCAGAGGAAGGTACAATCAAAGCAATGGAAGACTTCTACAGGGAAATTTATGCGGTGGATGGAATAAGTGATGTTGCATTTCCCGAGCATTATCCTGTTTCAAGACTTTTAGGTATTTAGCATGTATTACCTTGATATTAAATGGTTACTTCAGCTGCTAACTTATACTTTTAGTTTTTCCCCCCTTGTACTCTTGGTAAATTTTCACCCTTGCAACTTAAGGAGACTTTGAATTTTTATTGGATTATTCTTCAAGTAGTATTTCTTATTTTTCTTTGTCATTCCAATGTCTGATGATGTGTGATGTCCACTTGTAAACTAGGCTGCGTTGAAGTGGTTGGTTGTGTTAAATGTGAAGAACTGGCTAGCTGGGAGGCAGTATCCGAAGGGGTGGGTAACCTAGATTTTTGGACCTTATTTACCCCACATAAAGTACAAGGTTTATTTTGTACATGTCGTTGAGTAATATAGACCAGATTTTGTCACAGGTGAGGTTAGAAGGGCAAACGGACTATTGCTGGCTTTGTGAACAGCCTCAGGTGCACATGCTCATAGTTGATCTTCGTATAGAAGTTTAATCTATATGTTGGTCATGTGTTTCTGCTCTTGAATGCAGAAATTGCTTATTCCATTTGAGATGCGGGGCTATCAAGGTGTTTATAACTTGGAAAAAAAGGTACATTGTTATGCAAAACTTTGGTACACCTCTCTCTGCATCTCTGAAGTCTTGTGTGTTTGACATAGTTCATGCAACATATTTCTTAGATATATGAAGCTGCATTTAGAGGTCTTGTTCCGGTTCAAGGGCCAATGCCGACAACATTTCCTCTTCCAAATCCTCGAGATCCTTTTTCTTTAAAACCTGGGTCCCTTTTGACACATTCTCCTGAGATTAAAGGATTGAATTTGGAGAAATCTTCAAGTCTAACTGTAGCCATTGCTGGTGCACGTGCAGCAGCAACACAGTTTAACAAGAAAGAGAAAAATTACATACCAGATAAACAGAGCGGTTATTCCACTTTAAAGAGTGGCAATCAGCGAACAACATCTTTGGGAGATGATCAAATTTCACCTAGTATCTCTTGTGAAGGTGCTATCCAGGAGCCTTCAGTGTCAAATGATCCAGAACAACAGATTAAAAATGGTTCTGATGTGAGCACTGCCAGTGGCCACAGAAGAACTAGGGAAGATCTGAAACAGCTTCCTGCATCTCATGCTAAGGTATAGGGGTATAAAATTTCCTTGACCTATAAATTTCGTTGAGAGTTTATTACTGAAGTAACTTAGTTTTTAGTAATCATTAAAATATGCCATTTGTAATTTAACGGATGGATGGGCCATACATTGAAAGTATAGCAATTTCAAGTATAAACCCAATGTTTGTTTACTCGTTGCATGTAAAAAATCTTTGGAATGGCTGTGAAAGGATCTGGTAGAGACAAAAAGCAACTGCTGTTGAATTATAGCTCTTCTCATATAACTTCGCTTGAAGTGTTTACATATGTCCACATATGAAATTTAACGATGCTCTTTTAACTTCATGGAGATAAACATTTAAAGTTGCTTAAGACTTCAAACAGATAACGGTAGGGGACAAAGGGAAGGTCAAATGCATATATATATATATATATATATATATATATATGATCATGATGGGATAATTTTGCTTGTGCTGGTCAGATTTTCAGATTGGTTAGTTTCTAATCATGTGGTTTTCCATTGTGAGCAACGTGAATGTAGTTGCAGGTGATTGATTCTCATTTTCATGTATTTGATGCAATATAATTTACTTGGTAACAAATGAAATCTAGTTGAAGGAAATTAAGGTTGCATTAGATTGTGAAATATGAATTATGAGTATTGGATCTAGATTTTCAGTGGTTTAACCACATTTATGTCATTTGGAATAAGTAGATAAAGATGGAGTATTTCTATGTTCAATTGATGAGCAAATGTTTGAGTTGGGCTATTACTTCTAGTTCCAAATGCAGTACGAGGAAACTAGAAAAAAGTTTATGTCAACAACAGTTGCTGTCTTGTTTCTTTGATGTGATTTCAGTTGTTTTCTGATGTGTAGATTTTTGCAGCGGCGGTTAGAGGGTTGAAGCCATCGTGAATTCACTGTTCTGATTATAAAGCATTTTGGAAAATCTGGAGATTCAAGTCAGCTAGCAAGCAGTTGGACCCCGACCCCGAATTGTAGCTTTACTTTGATTTCTAGTCGTCCCTGGAACCGCCATTGTATATTTGTTTTCATGGTTAAGAAACAGTTTGTTTTGAGTTGATGTTACCCCTGTTGTTTTGTCTACTATAGGATTAACCATCGTTGGTGATCCTCAATCAATTTAAAGAATTAGATGCAATGTGAAATTCCTTCTCGTTAGCCTTTGATTCATATGAAAAAGATTAACCAAAGTTCATCAAACGAGCCCTTTATCTATATATAATATACTATACACAACTAGGCTAAATGAAAGAAGGAAAGTTTGGCGTTTGCTTTATAAAAATGGTTTAGTAAATTTAATTATCTCTAATTGTCAAATCCAGTTACAGCAACCATGCGCTCCACTCCACGTCCGTTCAACTAACTAATGATTATTAGCACACTGAAGAAGATTACGAGTTGTTAATATAATTATAGGAAAGTTGGTGTACACTCTTTACAATAAATTCCAAATCGAACAATTTCTTTTTCAGTTAAAAACTAGAAGTAGTGTTTTATTGTTGTTATAAATGACAAAATGAATCATACGAAATTTGCGGATTTGGTGTTTCAGATATAGCTAGAAGTTCCTCCAAGTAGTCAGCCCCTAAGTCCTCTAACACCACCATATCCCTATCCTTTTCTTTCTTCATTTTGCTCTCCGCTTTCCTCTTCATTGAATGCCTCTTCTTAAGCGCTAAAACTGGAGAACATCCCTCCTTGAAGCTACACTTCATTTCTTGAAGAGACTCGTCAACTTTCTGTGCAGGAAAATTCAGCACTGCCATGGATCCTCTCATGGCAAATGCTGCTTGATCATACGCTAAAGCTGCAGCTTCAGCTGTATCAAATGTTCCAAGCCAAACCCTCACCCCGTTTCTCGTCGAATCTCTTATCTCCGCCGCGTACTTGCCCCATGGTCGCTTTCTAACACCTCTGTAAACAATTTCCTGAGTGGGTTCTACTTCGTCTTGAGGGCCATTTTCTTGTGAGCTCACCTCTTCGTAATTAGGACTAGTTGCCGTAGCAAATGAGCTGACCGGAGCTTCGTTAAGGACTCCAAGGAGAATCATTTCTTCAGAGTCATTTTCGTTGAAGGGAAGTGGCTGTTGTGAGTTATAAAAGAAAGAACCAGAAGAGGATAAGGATGAAGAAGATTCGGAAGAGAACTGGGAGTAATTGTAATGGAAAAACGAAGAATAATCCATTGAAAATGGTGTTCGAACTATGAATTGATTATTCTTTTCCAAAGATTACAGACTGAGATGATCTTTATTTCATAGAAGCTAAAGAGTACATGTATATATATAGACGCTGAGGAGAGGAGGAACATTCTAAGATTAAAAACGGTGAAGAAAAAGACAGATTACATGAATATGGCCATTCAGGGACCTCCAAAAGACATTTTGGTCGTTAAAGGAGTGGATGACACGCACGTGGGTCAAAGGGCCTAATTGAGCATGCGATGGCGGCTAATGCCGAATGTTTTCAGCGGTGACACCATTTCGAGGATGGTGACTCAAGTCCGAGCTCCGGAGTCCAGATTTTTTGTTCAATTTTATGATCTTTTATTTAATTTTATGAATCTTAGTTATTTATTTATGTAGGTCTTGTATGGATCTCGAATAAATGAATGCGGAATTCACATAAATAAATAGCTGAAATTTATGAGACAGAATAAGACACTATAAAATTAGGCAGAAGATCTTATCTCCAAGCCCTGCTTTAACTACTTTCCAAACAAGCTAGGTGTGGTATATTTGGGACGTACTTTTTTGTAACCACGGATTACTTTCTTTTTTGTTTCTGAACTATAGGATTCTTATTGAGGTATTAATTAACACTTTTATTAATATATATTTTATGTTAAAAAAATTGGGAACAAACTGATTTTAGTAAAATAATAAAAAAATTTATTTAATTTTCATAAAATTAAGACAATTTTAACGTAATTAATACACAAAAGTAAATCATATTTTACTATGCAACTTTATCTTTTTTTTCTTGTCAAATTCTCTAAATCATTTATGAAATTGACTTCTCAGCGTACACATAAATGTTCGAATAAGTATTCAAATAAATTAAGATAACTCCATAAGTGATATAAAGAGGGTAACAAAAAAGTGATAACTCCTTTCAATCCTAAATTTATTTATAATAAAATTTAGAAATTTTAGTAATTTAATTAAAATATCATTTTAATATCAATTTAAACTTTAATTAAAATTATAATTAATTTTAATTAAATAACAATTAAATTTAAAACATATTTCATATCTTATATTAGTCGTTATTTATTAAATATCTCAGATTTAATCTTAAAATTTTTCAAACTTTATAATCAAATTCAATTTGATTAAATTACCCTTATCTCTCATCATCCATTTTTTGTGTATCACGTACCCTTTATGTCCCTAAATATGTTGAAAGTAGATATAAATTCGAACCATAAATTATTTTTGAGATTAAATAAATTAAACTTCTTTATTTATTTTTAATTATCTAACTAAATAATTTATATTTATAAATTAAGATTAACGTTTAGTGACACATTATAATCAATTAAAGATTATGAATGTCAATATGATTTTAACTAATCTTTTCATATATAACTTTTTTATCTAATTCAATCATTTTATCAAACAATATTTTAATTAGACATACAACATGAAAATGATATCTACTTTTTTATTCAATCGTTTGAGTTCTTTATTATCAATAATGAATTCTATAATAACTTTCGAAAGCTATATTTAAAGTTTCATTCCACATCTTAGGGATTTTCCAAACTAATACTAAATAAGAATAATAGAATATTTTTAATTATTTTAGGATAATCAATTTTATATTTATTTTTTAATTACTTCTATATAGTTCATGTTATATCTAATCTCTACCATTAACAAATATATTTTATCAGTAATACCAAAATGTAACAATTCTTATATGATATAATCAGTAATACCAAAAATGTTACAATTCTTATATAATATACTTTGGTGGTCTCAAGTTAAAAGATTACTTATATAATCATCATATTGAAAATTTTCATCAACATGCAAGTAATATTTAAAATAGAATTATCATACGGAATTAGTTCGGTGAATTTGTTCTCTAATATGTGCCAATACATTTATTTAAGCATTAGTCTATGAGATTTGATTATTTCATTTATAAGGACGAAATATAATGTGTACTAATATTTTTAGCTCTATTAATGTCTAGTATTAATAGAACAATGAATAGGAACAATTTATAGATAATACATAAATGTAGTATAAATCTCATAATCATGATCTCATTATTTTTTATTTGTAATATACACTTATCTCATAAACTTTATTTATCAATTGATCAAACAAATATACATAAAAAATATTTTAAAATAATCATGTCACTAAACTACAATTACCCGATTACCTGCAAGACAATCAACATTTTCTTAAATGTATTGTATTAGAAGATTCAACAAATTGCCTTTTTAATTTCGTTGTTGCTGGGCCACATCGATATTTAACATTCTAAGTTGTGCAGACATCACATTTGATTAACGAATTAACACCCCATTTATGCCAGCCATATATAGATGTATCTTTGTGCGATAATTAAGACATATGCTTCTTTATAATTATTGATCTAATGACATGAAGTACTGTTAATAACTACAACCCCTTGTTCGATATTGCTGTGAGGATTGGACTTTCGCTGCCACTATTAAAGAATATGATTTCGGCTGTATCGATTAGACGCGTTTAATTCTGACCTGATCAATTTTGGTATGGCTTCACTTCAGGTCTAAGGAATTAAACAGTACTTTACTTGCTTTTTGTTTCCCAATGAAATTGTTTAAACCATTTGTGGGGAAAATATGCTAACTCAACCATTAGAACCAATCTTTGGCGGTGAGTGTCTTTGAGTTAATTAACTAACTTGTGTACGAATTGCTGATTGATTATTGAATTAGTTAAAGGAATCAAACACGGTTTAAAGAATTAATTCACTTGATAAAATCTACATTTATTATGTTAAGTTTTTGTGCTGAATTAAAGAAGGTTACAATACATTTATTATTGATGAAAATTTTTAAATTAAGAATAATTTGATTATTCTTATGATTAGAAGTCCAATTGAACATTTATTTCCAAAAAATTAATAATATATAGAAACAATTCTAATAAGAGATAAAAAGAATGCATTAAAGTCAAGAATTTGAACAAGATGAATTGAAGTTAAGGAAATTAAGTAAAGTCAAGATCAGGATTTGAAAAATCGCAATGTAATATCTATAGCTAAAGATTAGTTTCAGTGGCAGATATTTTAGTTAAACATAAAAATTTTACAAATAAGAAGAAAAATTTTATAAAAGGTGGTAAAACTTGATCTATCATGATTAAGACAACATTTAAACTAAATTAAATTGAATTAGATATATTGACACTTACATGATGTTTCTTAATAAAATATCGACTCCAATAACTCTTATATTGATAATAATCCAAGAACAATTAATTTCATATAGAAATATCAATTTAGAGGGTGTCTCGGAGTAATTGGTAAAGTTGTTTCTTTGTGACAGAAACAATCTTTTTGTAAAAATACAAAAAAAATATTGCGTATATCAAAACCCTTCACAAACTCTCTCAATGCAAGGAGCTTTAGTACATTGACTTTTTTTAAAAACTTTTATAGAAATATCAATTTAAGATATTAAAATTAACCAAAAATAAAATAAAATAAAGTTTAGATGGCTTTGGATATAGAAATTGAAGATCTTTTTATGGTTGACATCATTTACATCTTAGCAGATTTATGGCTATTATCTTCACCTTTTCTACTCCATCTTAATTATAAAAGTAGATACCATTTGTAAGATCTTAAATATAAATGCCTTGACACCTTTTGTTGAATGAAAGTATCATATCATTTCACAACTAAAAGAAGGCATAAAATTAGTAAACTAAACGTATTGGAAGATTCAAATCATGCAAATAACACTGGAAAGCAAAAGGAACATGGCAAGATCGGAAAGGGAAGCTGGTTAGGGGCAGCCTTTGTAACTTCGCCCTTGCTTTCAATTTTAATTATGAAAATTCAAGAAGTAAGTAAGGGCCTGTTTGTTTTCGTTTTTTTTTTGAGTTTTTTGTTGCGGTTTTTGTAAATTGAAAAACAAGTCTTAAAAACGTGTTTGGTTAATCACGTTTATAATTTTCGTTTTTAAAAATAAAAAAACGGTATCTATTTTACGGAAACGTAAAAATAACGTTTTCGTGATTTTTAAAAACAGTTTTCATAATTACTTTTCTCTTCTCTATGCCGATTTCATCTTCTACGTCTTCATCGCATTCAGGTTTGTTTTTATACCTATTTGTTCCATCACAGGTGATTCGCATACATTGAGACAAAATTCTACAAACAAGTAAAAGAAAGCATCTCTGTATGTACACAGTATACAAACATATGTATTATAACAGAGGCTATGCAGATTCCTCCAATTTTCTTCAGGTTTACTGCGCAACAGTCAACACAAGTTTCATTTCTCAACCATTCACCATCCATGGATGCCCTGCAAAAACCCACAAACCAAATCATAAGCAAAAAGGACCCAAATCATACAATAAGTTAGTTAACTGAAGTTCATAAGAAGTAAGACGCTTACTTAGTACTTGTTCGGCAGATAATCTCCTTGAAAGATCCTTACAGAGCATCCTTCTTAGCAGATCGTTAGCACCGGAGGACACCGACTCAAAAACCCTTGGTGGAAATCTGAAGTTCCCTCTAAGCACGGCTTCGAAAATCTCCACCGTCGTCTCTCCGTGGAACGGCAGGAATCCAGCCAACATAATATACAACACCACCCCCGCACTCCAGACGTCTACCTTCTCACCGTACTCTCTTCCGGCGAGAATCTACAGTGCCATGTAGTAAGGCGTCCCCACCATGCTGGTGATCGTATCCCCCTCCAAAACCACCTCCGCAGACCCGAAATCGGCAAGCTTCACCTCCTCGCCTGCTAAACTTAAACGAATACCTCCTCTGATTCTCAATAGCTTTTTTCTTCTCATTTCTCATCATTTAATGCGCAGAGCTACTCCTCATAGTCCTCATAGCTAGTCTTCATGGAGCACGTAGATTGTCAAACATTATTGTCTCATTTAATGCAGCAGCAGAGCTTATTTTTCATCCTATTCTCCGCTGGTTTTTGCATTTGCACGTGAGTTTGAAACCTTCTCCTCTTGTCTTCCCAAGTCATTGAAACCTGTTCTTTACCGTAGAGAATTAAACAGTAAAATGTATTTATATATTAGTTGAATATAATATATACGTAGTCATACATATATTAAATATATTACTATTATGTTTTTAATAATTATAGTAAGATAGACATATTTTATTGATTACAATAATTTAATTTAATTTTTAATTTATATAATTTTATTATATAAAATTAATGTATAATTTTTTTAATAATATTGATTTACATATATTTAATTTTAGCTATAATGATAATTAATTAATTAAAAAATATAATATATTATATTATAATTATTACACATAATAGTATAATAATAAAAAATAAAAATATGATAACAAAATCAAACATATTTTTGTTTTCAGTTTTTTATTAAAAATCTTAACCAAACAGGTTTTTGTTTATAGTTTTTTATATTACAAATCTCAACCAAACAGGTTTTTGTTTTTTTAAGGAAAAAAACAGAAACCAAAAGTAAAAAACAGAAATTAAAAACAATAACAGAAAAATAGAAGTGGAACCAAACGGCCCCTTAGTGTTCTTGTTATTGTTTTATTTTTTCACTCCAAAATGTATAAACTTCTCCGCATAACATTGCCTAGGTTAACTAGATTATTGCTAAGTAGCCTATTATAGGTATTCTACGCATTTCAAGTTATCTGGTTCTTGGAATGACATTTTGACAGTTTTTCCGTTTCATTGCTACCTGTCCAGTTCCCCTTTAGTATCGCTTCGATTATCGAACAGCAGGAACGAAGACACAACCCATTAGCGCAGACTGCATACTTTAGGAGTACACTTGAGTGGATGTTGTAAATGCAATAACTTGAATTGAACTCCAACTAATACCATTTAAGACCAAAGGAGTCGGATCAGAATTTTGCTGCCGCAGTACTAAGTTCCAAGGGCAGTTAAATATATGCGGTTCATCGTATCTGTAAGATATGAATTGGTTTTTGCAACCACGGATAATGGGAAAGTTAGAAAGAGCATACGAAATGGTTACCGTTGTTTGGTCAAACTCAACATGGTTTGAGATCATCTCACTTCTAAAGTTAAAGGTAACTTTTCATCAACGCTTTCTGGTCAACTTCATAAAGTTATAATGTTTTGGCATCTCTTATGTGGAGATTAATGCTTCTTTTTCCTAACTAGAGAATACAAACTGAAGTATACAATACGGAAACGGATCAATGAAAGATGTACAAATTTTATTCAGATTGTCGTGTCAGTTGTCTATACTCTCCGAAGCATCACCCTCTTGCTATTGCCTTGAATGTGGGATTCTCGACACTCATTTATGGGCTTGACTTTGCTGAAGGTATTTGAATAACATTCATGGGTGATGCATGCTGTTGATAGAATTGATCACAAGATGCATAGGTTATGTTGTGGGCCATATGGGTCACTGGATTTTTCAACCCAACTTCAGGTGCTGCGGCTACAACTTGCTGCTCATAAAACTGTCCTCCTACTCCATTTACGTGTACATAGCCATTTGTATCCTGATAATGGACGGGGTTTATTGAGATCTTTGAATCTTCCTCAGGGAGTTGAAACGTTCCACCCCACGGGTCTGATTGTGGCAGGTGATAACTTCCGTCACAATGCGGACCAATTAACAACTGATTTTGGTGATGATTCAAAACTTCATCTTTGGCAACTCCCTGACTGCAAGTTGATAGGCTGCACCTTTGACAAGAAACAGGATCAAGTTGAGAGTGTATTTCCCAAGCCAAGTCTGGATTTGTATGAACCAAGCTTTGATAAGAAAGAGCTGAGCTTAGTTGTGTGGATGAAACATCAGCCACCAGTTCTCCAGCTTGACAACTTGCTAAAGCATCTCCATAATAGTTTATGGTTTGGTTCCATGCTCTGGAATTGTCATATAAATTGTTGCTAATTTGGCTATCTGGGGGAGCAAAATCAATAACTATGTTATATACATGGTATGCTTTTACTATAATGTGGAATCTTAAACTGGAAATATGGCTTGAGAAGCAACGTGAGCACCTGATGTCGGTGAAGTCATTCGATTAAAAGACTGAAGAAACAGAGAATGACAAGACTGACCTGGTCCACCTAGTCCCAAAGGTGCAGTAATAGTTGGGCAAGCTAACTGCATTCCTGGGTTCAAGTTTATCACATTCAGCATACGTGCATTATTGTTGAATGTTGAATCTGTCAGTCCTCTTTCATTTGGAAAGCTTGGCGACCGTGACATATTTGGGAAAGGTTTCTTGCTGAGCTCCAGTAACCGATCATCACATTGCAGAAGCTTCTGATAGTGTTTTTCAAGTGTTCCTGGTGAAAACACCAGACAGTGCCTCCTGAGAATGGAACATTAGATCAGATTAAGCTTCTTTAGTAATTTCCATCTGAATAAACGGTAGCATATGGCATCCAAACCTGCAATGATAAGCTTCCCCACCAGTAAAGTCTGACGTTGAACTCCAAATGGTATGCTTTCTTGGCTGTGGATCAACCTCCATGAAAAAGTTGGGTCGCTCATTTAACTGCATCAACTCAATGCAACAAATTAATGGATGGAACATGTAACTAAATTCAAAGCAAGAAGTATACGCTCGCAAAGACGCAAGGAAAAAGGAGAAACAGAAGAAACCTCAATTTGCAGAGTAGCTGATTCGTTCTCCTCAATTTTAGCTTGAATGGCTATTATATTACTCCATTGAACTTCAATCTTTCTCTTTAGCCTCCCAACCAGAATCTCCCACACCAACTTCCTTTTAGAATAATAACACTTAGCCACTATGTCACCTTCGTTTCGTGACACTCTCTACAAAAGGAAAACAATTAAAAGAACTCATAACAAACGAAACCATTGTATTACAAACGACAAGCTTGTGACTGTACCTCCCATGATCCAATTCTGAGAAGTAACGCACTAAAATTAGAAGCCTTCAGTTTGCCGGAATCGTCATGGCACAATAACTTACGATCGGTGTGAAGTTGATTCTCATGCAAGTTCTTCTCCATAAATTCATATAAAGAGGGTGTAAGGTCGAGTTTCAAACCGAGTGGTCGCAAGCTCAAAATTTTGTTTCCCAAGTTAGTCTGAATCATCATAAGTATTTACGTTAATATATGTATTGCGTATTGCGACAAAAGAAGGTGGAATATGATACATCGACAATTATACGTGTAAGCACAGGGAAGATGTAAAACCTGTTCATCGTCCTGATTTTGAGTTTGCAGATTTCCTGTAATCTTGTCGTTTGCTACAGCAGAGACATAATCGTAAGAGTCGCCATCAACTGGGCCACAGCCACAGCCACCGGCACTACCACTATGAGCATCAACCCATGTTAAATCACGATACATGAGCGGGCACAAATTGTGGTGGTCTTGATAGAAGAGTGAAGTCAAATTGGTGCAGCACAGGAGATTCGATGCTGTTTTGGAGATGCACATAATGCAGAGACCTGATCCCGAGAAAGCAGGAAGAGAGACGCAGTTGGGAGAGAAACAGGATAATGAGAAAGGAAGAAATATATAGGTATTTATAAAGAACAGAGTAGCAGTAGGAATAGTGTTGGAGGCGAGCAGGGAATTAATTACTGAAACTTGTACGTGTTAAGGAGTCTTGTATTGTAGGAGACGGAGAGAGCACAGCATATGACGAAGAGAAGATTCTAGTTTTGTTTCAATATACAAGTCCTAACGGTTTTAGTTTAAGGGCGTTAAAAAGAGGAGAAAATCTAGGGTGTGGGTGTACTGTATAGTCTCTCGGGAATCCACGAGTCCAACTCGCCGGAGTGAGATTCACATCATGCAAAATATAGAGTACATATAACGGATTAAGATAGATGGACAGGTGTATGTGTGGATCTAAAAGTTCAGTACAATCTTAATGTAAGGTAGGAGATCAATTTTTCATATAATTTTAATTTAAACATGTTTATAATGGATTTTTTGTTATTATTGAGATGACGAATATACGATATTACTTTGTAAATAAAATAAGGCTTAATTGAAAAAATTGTAAGGTTAAACTTTATAAAGTAGCTTTCAATTTTTTGCAAAGTAAGTTACTCATTAATACCCATTAGACTAGAGAGTATGCCACATCATATTAATATATTTTATTTTATTAAATAACAAATTTTATGCATAATAACAATATTAATTTAATATGCCATGTCATTCATAGAAAATTTAACGGGAATTTTTGCAAATTTATTTTAATTTTTTAAATTTAAATGAATATTATAAATTAAACAAAATTTTAGATTTTTTTTTTTTTTTTGCAATTATCCCACAAAATAATAACACATCTCCATCCACCCGTCTATCAATTTTCACTTCATATCTTATACTCTTTCAACCCCGTCTTAAACTTTTCTTTCTTTTCAACATTCACGATTGTGACGGTGACGGTGACGGTGACGGTGTGCAATGGGTCGATGGTTGTGGCTGTCGGAGATACTGGGTACGTGCAATGGCGGGTGCATGCAGTATGGTGCGATTGGAATGAAAAGGGGAGAGGGAGGACGCGTTGGAAGCGAAGAGGAGAGTTAAGAAGCTAGCTAGCATTGACTAGAGAAGGCATCGGAGGGGGTGGAATAAGTAGATTGAAGCAAAGGACCAATCATAAGTCGTTGGAAGAAATTGGGTGGCTTGGGCCTTAACAACCTGTTTGGAAAGAGCTGAACTGAATTTAAGTATGTAATTAAATTCAATTCAGTCGTGTAAATTGAATTCCATTGAATTTCAAAAGCTGTTGAGTCTTCTTTTCCTCTTCTCTTCTTTTTTTCCTCTTCTCTTCTCCAACCCTGTCACAACATTTTCTTTAATAACAATAATAATAATAATAATAATATTATTATTATTATTAAAGGAAAAAATAATCATACTAATAATATTAATAATATTAATAATAATTAGGGTCATAATAATAATAGTAACAGAAATAATAATCAAAAAAATTAAATATCCAAAAGAAAATTGTAAATAATAATAATAATAATAATAATAATAATGACCAATGTATAATAATAATAATAATAATAATAACCCATATATAATTTCAAAATTATAACACATCAGAATAATTTTATTTACATAATAATAAT
>JAOSBK010000003.1:27470410-27482029 GCA_027568895.1 Erythroxylum shatona
TGCGATGCCATGAAAGTAGTGATAGTTCGATCGTAGCTCTCCCTTATTGTAGGATATGTATCGGGACGGCCTACGGGGGTTCTGGTGCGTACTCTACAGTAAGGGGGCGCTACATAAATCATTCGTTTTAAAATAATCAATGAATTACATCTTTCCAATCATATTATATTGCAGGGGCATTTTCGTCATTGACACTGTTTTTATGTTCTGTCCACTACAACTAAACACATTTCTGTTCTTGAGACGGAGACAGTTTTTTCTGTTTTGTTCATCACAACCAAACACCTCGCTGTCTCCAATTTTTGTTCTGTTCCGTCTCTAAATTTTAGTCTCGTTATGTCTCTGCATATTGGAGATAGTAACCAAACGCAACATTATTGCCTGTATAGATTTATTAAACTACCACAATTTCTTAGCTAATTTTATGAATATTGTACCAGAATTAGGTAATGGATTTGATTATGGTACAGTATCATACTAATGTTAGTCAATATTGAGTATTGTTTTAGATAATTTTTTAAAATTATAAAATAAATTTTAATTTTTATAAAATTACAAGACAATCTCTCAATATATTATGTTATATAATTTTTAACTTTAATTCAATACTATCTCAAAAAATATACTAATATAAGTTTTATATAACCATTTTTATTTTTATTAATATTATTTTTTTTACATTTTCTTATAAATTAAGATAAAAAGATTATTTAACTTTTAATAAATATAAAATTAATAATAATACAAAATAAAATATACATTTATAATAAGTCCATTTAATTTCAAAATTATCTTTACATATTTCAATTTATTATAATATTTTTTCACATATATGCTCTAAGAAGTTTATACATTTTCAATATGAAACATATAAAATTTAAAATATTTATTAAATATATTTAAATTATATTAAACTGATATATTTATTTATATAATCTATGATCACTTAGTGTTAGTGTAGTTATATAAACATTTTATTTAATACATTCTTATTTGTACCGTTATTATTTATTAAACAAATTGTAAATAATTTTATCATAATTTTTACATATATGTAATTATTATTTTATAAAAGAAAATTTTAAGTTTTTTAACTTAGTTTTATTTTTTAAAATTACAATTTTGACTAGTATTCGACCAATAATTTAGTTACTGGTCAGTACCAACTGAAAGAGCTAGTTTCGATTAGTACCAAAGTTTGGTATAAAATTTTCGTGTTCTATACTAATTTTTGATCGATACGGTCAGTACCGACCAATATAGTACGATATTCAAAATATTGTTCTTAACTTTCCATTTTTTCCTATTGTGTCAATTTCATACCAGTGTTTCTTTTCCGTTTTGTTGTTTCTCCTCCATGTCTTTAATTCCCCACCTTTCCTTTTCTAATTGTAAGGGTACTAGTTTCTTGTTCCTCCCCTTCTTTTCAAGTTCCAGGAGGAGCTTAAGGTGTCTCCTGGTGTAACACTCTAGTTATTCTTTCTATTTAAACTCTCGTCTATTTCTCACCTTTATTTTTACCATTTTATGAATTGTTATCTAAACTTTCTGGTAGTCTAGTTTGATTGTTACCTCTTTTGGTATTGTGTTCTCTGCCTCATTTATTCCTAACCAAATAGATCTCCTAAGTTTTGTCAACTTTCCTCCTCTTCTCTCCTATTCTACTCCTCTTTCCCCTTGTCCTTTTCTTGTGTCGTCCTTGTCCCACCTCCCACCCTTTTCTAGTTATACTTTACCCCCTTAACTTCTGTTGTTGTTTTTTTAAGCTTACCACAACTCTTTCAACCACTTTTTTCATCTATATCTATTCATCCTAAAATTCCTTTCTTTTCTCTACTTATGGTTGTTTCTCCTTAATAACCTTTTTAACCTACTTGTCCTAACCTTGACTATAACACCAAACTTAGCTACCATAAAAAATAATAGTAGCAACAGCAATAACAACAACATTCCAGTAAGAATCCCACTAAATGCTAGTTTTAGAGACTTCTAATAGTATGCATCTCTACTCCTATCTACTATAAATATAAATATAAAAACTAAAAATAAAAATAAAGATAAAGATAAAAGTAAGTAAATAATAACAAACATAGGTAAATAAAACAAATGAGCGATTGAAAAAAAATGAAATAAATAAATAAACTACCTAAAATTGCAAGTGCTAAAAAAAGATTGTAAGCTAATTAAAAGCCACAATAATTGAAGAAAAAGGTTCAAAAGGTCTATAAGAAGTGAATGATATCTCTATATAAGATCCTCTATTCGTACCCTAATTTGTCAAAGTTTTCTACTGAGAGTAAACTCTTTGAAAATTTTAACAGGGTCATATCATTCCTAATTATCTCTCCCCAATTCTTCTTATGTCTTCATCTTCTTCTCTTACAATTTATAAGTATAATATTCTCGCATCTTCTTACTGAGGTCTCAGGATGCCTCCTCTTAATATGTTTAAATCACCTAAGCCTTATATCTCTTATTTCACTATCAATTTTAGCTACCCCTAACTTATCTCTTACCAATTTATTCATGACCATATCTCTTCATGTAAAGTTGCATAACGAACAAAGCATACTTGTCTTTGTCACCATTAACTTATAACTATGCCCCCTTTTAATGAGCTAATAATTTGCTTCATGGAGCATGGTTGACCTAATTACTAAATGGTAAAGTTTACATTGTAGATTGAGTTAAAATCTTTTTATCACATGAAACTCCTAAAACACTCCATTATTTTAGTCAATCTAATTTGACACGGTGAGCTATGATATCATTTATCTCGCCACTTCTTTAGATGATCGATCCAAGATATTTCAAGCGATCTTTTTATGATATAACTACAATAACAATCTTAATCTCTTCATCGATGCAACCTTGATACTCGAAAAGTTACACTCCAATTACTATAATCTTAGTTCTACTCAATTTTAAGTCCTTTGACTCTAGCATATCCCTTCAAAATTTTAGCAAAGCATTAACCCTTTTTTTTGGTTAGCTAGTATTAAGTTATTTGTAATTCTTCATCTGATAAGCTTCAATATTATTCCTTTAGCAATTCTTAAAGAAATTACATTATTACTCAATCGATATAAATCCTTAAAGAAGGAAAAAAAATATGGTCTTACTTTATTAACATGATTTTTTAAGGCAAATGTCTAACTTCCTTTTAGATTAACTATTGGGCTATATCACACCAAAAATCTATTGGATTGAAGGAGGTGCTACTAAATGAAGATAACATATTCACCTTTAAATTTCACTCAGAAACAAACCTTCAAAAGATCATATAGGCTTGTACAATTTTTAACCTGTACCAAGATTTTCCTGATATGATTTCCATATTGAGTATAACGGAGAATGATGTTATGTTTAAAGATTCAATTAAGATTTCTTATCATTGGAGACCATATTTAAACAAGAAGGAGAACCAATGGAAGCCAACTTGTAAGGTCTTTCACAGAGGGCATTATTTTGAACTCATGGAATTGGAACCTTCTAATGTGCCTAAGGTAGATATTAGGAAAAATAATGACTCAATAATGTAGGTACTTCTAAAGGATAATGAAGTAGTATATTTGATGGTAAAAAAGGATATAGAGGAACTTGTGAGGGAAGAGTGCAAAGGGGAACAAACTCTTAGCAAGAATGACTCTCTATTGTTAGGTATAGTAAAAGCTGATGTTTCTTTAGGAGAAGTTAGAGGTAAGTGAAACTTAACTATATAAACAAGTAGATTCAACACTTCAACTTAACATGTCTATTAAGGACCAAAAGCCTTCTATTATGGTTCGTTATATACGTACACTACAATAGGATAAAGGTGTATCAAAATCCATAAAGAAGGATCTCAAAGTGGATAACAAGAGAAAATTTCGTAGAAAGAATAGAGCTTAAAGCTTTAAACATCTTACCCTCTGTTAATCTCTATCCTCACAAAGAATGTTAGAGGTCTCGATAGCCCTCAAAAGAAATAGGTGATTTGAGATAAACTATATGAAATAAACAATAGGTCATTTGGAGACTAACGACTGATAAGTATAAGGAGATAGACTTTTCAGAAAAGCATTAGAAAATTATTACCAATATTTAATTCCAATATAATGGATGCCTAATAATTGCCTATGATCTAAATAGAATATAGGTATCTTAACTCCTAACACCAGATCAAATTATTCATCTCTTAATAACTTGCTTTAAGAGAAGATTATGTTTTTTTTGTAACTTTGTCTACGACTCCAATTATGCAATTTAAAGAAGTCATCCATTGCAAAATCTTAAGGTGATCCACTCATCTACTGATTAATTATGGAAAATTCTTTGGAACCTTAATGCCACTCTTCTTCACTCTGAAGCTAAAAAGAATATAACCTTGAGGAACTTCAATGAAGATTTTAGTATTTGTGTTAATTATAAAGAAATTATTAACATGAATTATGAAAGGAACTTCTTTACCTGAAGTTATAAACAAAGTGGGAGATAACTCATAGTGAAGAAATTATGTAGGACTTTGGTTAATGATGCTTAGGTGGTTAATTGTGTAAAGAGTAAAGCCTTCTTTTCTCAAATCACTCACTATTAATCATTTTAAACTTTCTATAATTATTAAAGTAGAGATCCCTATCAATTCATAATTATTTTAAAAAAATTGATGACTGTCAGGGAGCAGTAACTAAGGGAGTGTCATTAGTGTTTCAATATTGTAAATTCTATATTTGCATGAAAAGCTTCAAATGATGAAAAACGAACTTAAAAAGATAAACCAGATAAGGTATAATGATGCTCAGATTGCTATTATGGAAGCTAGAGTTAAGCTTAGAAAAATTCAAGATCTTTACCTGGCTCTAAGTAACACAACCAAGAAAATAGAGGAAAGAACTACATTGATTGACTGCACATAACCTCTGAAGGTGTATAACTCTTTATTAAAACAAAAATAAAGAATTCAATGGCTTAATGAAGGTGATGAAACTAACAAGTTCTTCTACAAGACAATACTTTCTAAGAGAAATATCAACATGCTATCCTCGGTGCTCAAGAAATATGGAGAAATTTATCAAACTCAAAATAAAATCAAACAAGTAGCTTACAAATACTTTAGAGACACATTTAGTTCCCAAACTAATGATTATTCATTTATGTAAGTCTTAAACCCTTTTATATATGATCAACTTATAGGTAAGGAAATAACAACATTAATTCGGCCTTCTAATGTTACTAATATGGAGAAAGCTTTGATTGAGCTCATCCTAGAAAATCCCCTAGATCTAATGGCTTAGATGACCTCTTTTTTTACAGAGTCCTAGCACCAAATCAAGAATGAAGTAGCAAATGTAGTTCTAAAGTTCTTTATGAAAGAAAAAATGCTTAGTGAGATAAATAAAACTTACATCAGCCTCATTTCTAAAATTCCTAATCCTCATTTCTAAAATTCCTAATCCAAACTCCCATAAATACTTCACGTCAATCTCTTATTACAACACCTTGTATAAAATTATTGCCAAGCTTCTCTCCTTTAGGCTCAAAGAAGTTTTAAATCCCTATATAAATGCTTCCAATGGTGCTTTAATTTAAGGCAGACAAGCATTTTGTTAACACAAGAATTGTTAAAAAATTTAATAGGAAATATTCATTTAAGAGACGTGCTATTATAGTTAATTTTCAAAAGGCATTTGATTTAATCAATTGGGGATTCATTTTTGCACATTTTGGAAGCTTTAGTTTTCCTAAAAAAATTAAGAAATTGGATTGATCAATACATCTCCACTATATCAAATTGTATCTTAATTAATAGGAAACCAACCTATATAATCAAATGGGGTAAATGGTTGAGGCAAGGTGACTAAATTTCCCTTTACTTGTAACAATTTACATTAAAGCCCTAACTAGATTGGTTAAGCACAACATTAGGCCTGAAGAGAACTTTAAGTTAAAAAAAAGAAGTTGATAATTTTTAGTCTTTGACTGATGACTTGCTACTCTTTTTTGGGGTTGAAGAAAAATTTGTTAACACCTTGGAGGCAAATCTTCACATATTTAAGGACCTTTTTTGGACTTTAATCAATAAGGATGAAAGCCACTTGTTTGTATAGTTTGGGACTGACCATTTAGTTAGATGGCTAGCAAATTTAATAATACTCAAAATAAAAGACCCCCTTTCACTTACTTAGGTATCCTTATCACTAATAAGTGACCATTTGATAGGGATTATTTTCCCTTTATTAAGAGAAATAAAAAGAGAATTGACAACTAGTGTAACATATACATTTGACTTACTAGAAGAGTACAACTTATGAACTAAGTGCCCAACACCTTTCATATGTATTGGATTTGTCACATCTTTCTTTCTAAAATCTTGATAAAAACTATTAAGAAAATAGTGATAAGATTCTTATGCTTAGGGGATTTGATTAAGAATTCAATTACCAAACTTAAATAGACTAAGCTTTGGATGCTAAAGGGGGAAAGAAGACTTGGTATCTCTCATATAAGGAGTATTAATAAAGTACTAATGGTTAAAAAGGTTTGGAGGCTTTTGAAAAATAAGGAAGATTTATGGGTCAGATGGATGAAGTGAATCACACGTTAGTATAGACTTAATATTTGATATACAAAACGCACAAAAAGGAGGGGTTGAATTGTGTATCCGTTTTTGAATACAATCCCCTTTTAAACAAACTTCTTTTAAAAAAGCAAAATTTGCTTTCTCAAACAATTGAAAAACAATATTATTAAGTATTTGTATCAACAACTGAAATTGAAAGTTAAGAGTTGAGAGTAAGAATCGACACAGCAATTTTATACTGGTTCACCCCAAACCGTGGGCTACGTCCAGTCCTCAGAATCTTTTATGAGATTTCACTATACTTCTCAAAGATACAAGTATTCTTTTCTCCAAGCCTCTTCAGGTCTCTTACAACAAGTATTCTTTTCTGACTTAGACTCTTCAGGCTATCAACTTTTCTTCTTTCTATTGAAAGATGTTTCGAGCTTTGTTACAGACAATAGTAGCCCTAAGTTTAGCACAATGAAATTTCTAGCCTTTTTGAAAATCACTGACAAAATCACTAATTTCTCTAACTTTTGCTAACTTTTTCAGTCTTTGACTTCGACTGGTATTTATAGTATTCGTCTTCAATTGCTTCTTGATAACTACTTTTTGATAACTGCTTCTTTTTTCTTGTTTCTTGATCTTTAAAGAAACAGTTATTCAGTTGAGTTCTGTAACTTGCTCAACCTGATTCGGTTCTTTGTCTTAGATTCTTTCGTCTCATTTCCAGCTTCGCTTTGTTTCTCCTTGTGTCTCATTTCTATCGTCTCATTTCTTGCGTCTCATTTGTGCATCTCATTTATGTCTTGCGTCTCATTTTCGGCTTGTATCTCATTTCCGTCTTGCATCTCATTTTCTTCTTGCATCTCATTTTTGTCTTGTGTCTCATTTTTCTTCTTGCGACTCATTTATGTCTTGTGTCTCATTTTCTGTCTTGCGACTCATTTTTGTCTTGTGTCTCATTTTTTGTCTTGCGTTTCATTTCTATCTTGCATCTCATTTTCTTCTTGCATCTCATTTTCTTCTTGCGTCTTCATTATTTAGCTTCATCAAAATTATTAATCGTAAAGTCATTTTGACTTAACACTTCTAACATTCATCTGTCCACACAAACGTCTAATTCTTCGTTGTTAGTTTGGAAAGTGAAGCTGCTATCACAGAAAAGCCCTCTATGAACCTTCTATAATATCCAACCAAACCCAAGAAACTCCTCACTTCGGTTACATTCTTAGGTGCTTACTATTTCACAACTGCCTCTATTTTTCTCGGATCTATATGCACTCCTTTTTTCGAAACTACATGTCTAAGGAACACCACTTCCCTTAGCCAAAATTCACATTTATCAATTTTGGCATATAACTCTTCCTTCCTCAATGTCTTCAACGCAAGCCTCAAATGTTCCTCATGCTCCTTGTCACTCTTGGAATAAACCAATATGTCATCAATAACGAGTATGACAAATTGGTCTAAAAAGGATTGAAGACTCTATTCATTAAGTCCATGAAAGCTGCAGGTGCATTCGTCAATCCAAAAGGCATAACTAAAAACTCAAAATGCCCATACCGTGATCTGAAAGCAGTCTTTGACACTTTGGATTCCTTTATCCCCAATTGGAGATAACCCGATCTCATATCTATCTTAGAAAAGACTCTTGCCCCTTGCAACTGATCAAACAGGTCATCTATGCGCAGGAGTAGATATCTATTCTTAATAATGACCTGATTGAGTTTCTGGTAGTCCACACACATTCTTAACGATCCGTCTTTCATCTTCACAAAAAGGACCAAAGCTCCCTAAGGTAAAGATCTCGGCCTAATGTAACCTTTCTTCGATAAATCTTCCAATTGCTCCTTAAGCTCCTTCAATTCTGCCAGAACCATTCTATAAGGTAGAATCGAGATTATTATTGTGCCTGGAAGAAGCTCTATGGGAAATTCAATTTCCCTAGGTGGCAATAGTCCTGGTAACTCCTCAGGAACGATATCTAGGAATTCTATGACCACTGATATATCTTCTAACTTCCCTCTATCTACCTTCGTGTCTACCATATAGGCCAAAAATGCCTCACATCCTTTCCTCATCATCTTCTCTATTGTCAGGGTCGAAACAATTCTAGGCGGGCTTGCTTTCCTATCCCCTATAAACACTACTATTCTAACTTCATCCAATTCGAACTCCACTGTCTTCCATTTGCAATCTAAGTTGGCATTGTACTTCTCTAATGTGTCCATACCCAAAATTACATCTAATCCTCCTATCTTCAATGGCATTAGATCCATTACAAATTGTTCTTCTCCAATATATATCTCACAGTCTCTATAAACTTGACTAATAACAATATACTGGCTGATTGGAGTACTCACCATCAAAGGAGTATCCACCAAACTCAAATCCCTACTATACACAGTTATACTCGATGAAACAAAAGAGTTGGTAGAGCATTGATCAATTAAAACAACAATATCAACATCAAATAATTTAACCAGACTAGTCATAACTTCTAGAGCGGTCTCTACTTCCTCCCATGTCATTGCAAACACTTTAGTTGGTGCTTGCCCCCTTGATCTCCATGGAACATTCACTCTCTTAGCTGCCTTAGAGCTGCCCACTTTCGTTACAGTTTTGTGCCCTACAGTCTCAACCCTTTTTGAAGCTTGCATCTGACTTCTCTCCTGTCTTGCATATCGCGAACACTCTCTAGCCATGTGCCCCTTCTCTCTACATTTGAAGCAAGCTCTAATCAGCTTGTAACATTCCCTTCCACGGAACTTGCCACAATGATCGCACTTAGGTACAAAAGACTTATCCCCTTCTCCTTTTCTATTTCCTCCCGCCGTTGAGGCTTGATGAGAAGCAGTAGAAGTCCTTATAGGTCAGGCCTGCTTGCACCACTGCTCCTCTCCTCAGATTGCACAGGGAAAGTCCTGGCACTCCTCTCGAGCATAGAAGTACCACCTTCCCTCTTAAACTGTTCTCTCAGTTTTCTCTTTTTGTTCACCATGCTCTTTATGTTCTCAATGTTCTCCACCCTCAGTGTCACTTCAACCAGCTGTTAAAAATCACAAAAATTCTGTACCAACACTTTCTCTCTGATAGCTAGATGCAAACCTAATTTGAACCTATAACACTTAACCACCTCATTCATCATTAACTCAGCTGCATATCAGGCCAATTGTGTGGATCGCCGCTTATATTCGCTCACCGTCAGCTCCCTCTGGGTGAAACTCAAAAACTCTCTCTGCTTCTATTGAACATACACCTCAGATAGGTACTTCTTTTTATACACTGCTAAGAAATCTTTCCATACAAACACTAGCAGTCTCATCTGACTCCCCGATATACCCTCCCACCAATGTAAAGCATCTTCCTAAAGTAAACTAGCAACATACACAACCTTCTCATCATCGTCACAATCCATTTGATCTAGTTTCCTCTCGATCTTTCTCATCCAAGTCTTGGCCTCTTCAGGATCAATGGTTCCATAGAAGTCGAACGCTCTGTACTTCCTCAGCTTATCAAACTATTTCCCTTTCTTAGCTAGGGCTAGAGTAGAAGTCTGTGGCATCTATCTATAGCCTGGATAAAGGTCTGAGTAGATGCCTGAAATAAGCTCGGGTCTAAGGTAGGCACTTGCTCTGGCGGACCGAGCAACTCCCGCGTCTATGATCGAATAAGCTCACTACTTTGCCTTACGAAAGCCTCAGCATTTCCTAGGGCTACTGACTCATCAGTACTCTCCTCTCTTGGCGGAGAGTCAAGTGCAATCGATCCTTACAATATTTCTCATGTCTTTCTACTAGGTGGCATTTCACTCCTTCAATAGAAACACTAGTGATTAGCTTACATTTTATCTTAATCCTATTTCCTACATATATATATGATATGCAAGTAATTTAATGCAATCAATCAATTTAACAATGCAAACAATTAGTCACATAGCATAACAATTCATCCTACTATGCATTCAAAGCCTAGGAAAAACCTAAGCTCTGATGCCATAAGATGTTGTACCCCATTTCTGGAGCCCAGCAATCCAGAGTCATAAAGTGTGAACGGGTTTCCTTGTAGGGTTATTTCAAAGAACCCTCATTAATTGTCATCTCACAAGGGTGGCATGCCCACATCAGCCAATCACCAAAATCACAATTTGACTTCTTCAAAAAAATTGTGGCTTCATGTCTCTAATTTATTTTGAAACTAGAACCACCTTATTCAGAGCTCTATAGCTCAAGATATGCCTAAAAACCGAAAGTATGTTCATAAACCAGTTATGCTCTTCCAACCGATCTCTCATTTTTTCCATTAATCTTTTTCAAATCAACACCAAAAGCTACCAATTTTTATGGAGAGATAGTAAAATGTATTAGTAATCTATTGGTTAAAGAATCACTTCATTTGGAGGTCTGAGGATGAAGTTATGTCAAAAAGAATCATGTTTTATATCCTCAATCATATTGTACCTATCTTGGGAAGATTGACAAAACTTTTTCTAGAGATGTCAGATTAAGGTCATTCTTAGACAGTTTGAAAGATGACTTGTAGATCTACAACTTTCATGAGAAAACAAAGTGAGATTTGTCCATTTATAGGGTCAAAACGTAAATTTTCAAAAGTGTAAATGGACATACATGTCTGCCTAACGAACATACACGGGGTTGAGGGCCATTTTAGACCCGAGAAATGGATAAGGGCGATGCTAGGGGGTCCTCACAAACCCAAGAAGGTCCTTTCAACGGGCCTAAAGTCTGTCTAACTGATATAGGGGATACCCAAACCCCTCCAAAGCCTCTCCCATGCTTCTTACTTCCTTTCTAGCATTACTTTCACTCATAATCTTCTCAAATTCACCCCTTCTAGTGCAATACCACTTCATATCCATTCAAACACCAACTTTGTTCCATCAAATCATCTAATCCCTACTCATTTGATTCATCAAAACCACTAATTCTCCTCCTTTTTGTTAAGTCAAATGACTTTAAGTAAATGATTTTGATGAATAACAGACGAAGTTGAAAAACAGACGGAGTTGAAAAACAGACGAAGTTGAAAAACAGACGGAGTTGAAAAACAGACGA
>JAOSBK010000003.1:27487691-27504224 GCA_027568895.1 Erythroxylum shatona
AAGAGGTAGCCACCTCTTTATATAGGTAACAACCTTGCTTCAATTGTTGTCCCCAACCAATATGGGACAACAAAGAAACCAACTCAACACAGCGGTCAGGTTAGTGTCAGTTGGAAAAGAATAGACAGAGAGAAACAACGTAACTTGTGAGGTTAGTGTCCACCGCCATCGTTTCAAATCAACTGCTTTCTAACAGTCTTATTACTGTTTAAAGCTGAAAATGAGTAGGAAGACAGAGCTGCGGTGAGAACCAAAAATGATCACGAGAACAAGGCACTTGGTCTCAAGACATAAAGATTCCGAAAGTGAAATGAAATAGAAATCCTAGAATCCGAAGAAGTTCCAAGAGATGAAGCAGACAACAACAAATTCAAAGATTTTGGAGGGTGTTGAACCTGGTAACTGAGACCTCTCCCTTTTTCCTCTCTCTTTCTTAGAAATCTAAGCTCAATTAATTTCGGGATTGTAACCAGTTACCGCTTGTTCAAAAGTTATATTACTTCCGTCGCAGGACATGGGTGAGCTAGTAAGAGACTCTTTTGGTTTAGATGAGGTCACAAGTTTGAACTCTTTTATATATATAGTTATTTAAAATTTTGAGCTATGTTTCTTACAAGGGATCTACTCAGTTCGAGCGGGGATTAATTTGAGTGTAGATGGCTTAAAGGTGCCTTCCTATAATTGAGGACCCTCCTAAAACACCTCGTGGACAACAAAAAAAAGTTAGATTACTTCCCTTAAACTAATATTTTTACAATTACTATTTTGGTATTAAAATTTTCAATAATTTTTATTTAAACCTTTCTTTTAAAATCAAGTCTCAAAATTTATTATACAAGTTAAATTGTTATCTCAATTATTTCATGTATCAAAAAATTAATATTTTTCCCTTTATATTGTGTTAAAATTTTAAGATTTAATTGAAAAAAGCAAGTCAAGTAAATAATTTAAAATATCTGACAGAATAATAGTTGTTGACATTTAAAAATATAAATTTCTAAGAAACACAATTATATAATTTTAATTCTTAGATTTTATTCAAAAGATTTAAATTTTCTTAACTATTTTATAAATTAAGAAGGGGTATTATACATGAGGAGATTTTATTTTAAAATTGAATATGCTTAACTATCCCTAGAGTCTAATACGTAATTTTTTATTATTTAGTTATATAAAAAAAACTGTTGATTCTATTCAACTGATAATATATAATTAATATATATTATATATTCAGATATAGTTTGAAAGGATATATGCATTGATAGCAGTTTCTATTCTTCCTTTCTATACTTTTTGAATGCAGAAGATATTCAAATACTTTATTATGGAATAAGATTTTTAAATTATAAACATTCATAATGATAATTCATTATTTGGTAAATTATATTTAAAATCTCAAATTTTATTTAATTTTATAACATTAGTTAGTACTGTAAAAAATAGTATAATATCTAATTTATTACAAATTGATGTGACTCATTGTATAAGTAAGATATATCAAAACTTTAACTTAAATATATTCATAAATTAAAATTATTAATGGACCAAAACCCTAATTATAAGTCAGAATTTGATCTAGAGCAACAAACCAAATCGACTGACATTCATTTTGCCTAATTTTGTTTCATACAAAGAAGAAGAAGAAGAAGAAGCAATTCCTTCCATTCAGAACGCATGAAAACTTGCTATGGGAACTAATCACAATCTTCGGGGCGGGGACAGATTGATTGCGTCCTAAGGAAGGTCCATGAAAGCGTTGATGTTTCCTATAGCATCTGAAACAAGGTCACTTACTACCTTCCCCTCTTTTCTCTTTAGTTTTCAACTTTTGACTATATAATCCAGGATAGTAAAATGATAATCTCTTTCCATGCTTTCTATTGTTGCCTTCGCTTATATTTTATCTGCAATCAACTACAACGTATTCATTCTTCCTGTTGTTATATTTCTTATGAATGTGTGATGTTGCTTTAGCTTTATAATGTCGACCGTGCTAATCAGAAAGAGAGAGTTTGAAGCTGATTTAAAGGAAGAGATCAAGAAGTTGCAGAGATATGTGATGTGATCAAATTCAGATACGGATAAGACCAAACTTTCTTTTTTAAAAATAAAAAACAATTTAAAATGATATACTTATTAACTACCATTGATAATGGCACAATGTCGGAAACACAAAGTAAACATAGTGTAACTTGGTAGACAACTTGCGGGCGACAGAACTCATTAATGGAGAAGAACTTTTGCAGATTGTAGTGTTCCATATGGTGGTTTCACAGCCTAAAATTATCAATGACAACGGTTGGTGTAGCACCGTCATCGTGTTTTCTTGTGTAGTAACTATTAACATAGTCTACCACCTTAATTTCTCGATACAAGGCAGGATTCTCATCTGATACAAGCTCCTTTATGGGTCCATAAAGCCTGTCTGATGCACTGAAATATGTTGAGAAGAAGAATGCCACTGATATTCTTGGGCCAACGTCTCTGGCCAGAACTCTATGCAAAGCACTCTTGAACTTGTCATTCGATACAAGCTAGTGCAAAGAGAATGCAAAAGTCTAAGACATATTTTCAAAGCTAGACCTTAATTGCCTAATAACCTACTTGGAGAAGCATAATAATGAATAAACTTTGTTTTTGGTTTTGAGATCCTTACCTGCAGGAAGTCACCAATGTTAACTATCAAAGCTCCTGGAACCGGTGGAACATCTACCCACTTATGATCGTAGAGAACCTGGAGGCCTCCAATTTGATCCTGGAGAAGGATTGTAATAAAAGTAGCATCCTTATGTGGTGTAGTTCCAATTGCGAGCTTGGGCTGAGGACATGCAGGATAGTAATGGCACAAGATGTAATGCCCTTCAGCACAACCAATGTCGGTGAGATGATTAGACTTCAGCCCGAGTGCCTCTGAGAGTAACTCAAAGATAGTAATTCCGACTTCTCTAGCTTGTGCTGAGTATTTGATTGTTATATCCCTGTAATTGGTGGATGGAGAGGTCCATGTATCCAAGAAAAAGAAAATTATTAGTGTAAATATTGGTGATCAATTGCATAAAACATTTGTTTAAAACATCAAGATGGATTAATAAGTTTATATAGATCAACATACTTATATATTTAACAAAAAAGTTATAAAATTAGTAAACATGGATGTATATTTAATAAAAGAAAGTTAGCCATAATTATCTTTGGTTCATGAGTTTCTATTGATAATTTCGGCTAAAATTATTTGTTGATAATTGATAACTATTCCTTCAAAAAATTTACAAGTCGTGATAACAATAACATCATTTTAGTAGAAATTTCGTTAAGACGAAAGGTCAAAAATGTGCAACTTTACGTTTAAGTAACAGAGATGACACTTACAGAATTTGAAAATCATTTTAAATGGCTAATTACCTGCAGACTTCAGGAAATTCCTCAGGTTGAGGAGCATCTGGTGCCATGATAAAGTAACTGGTATCCCTCCAGTTTGCAGCTTTGAGATCGTAGAGATTAAAATTGCTATTGTACCTCACTTTTCTGGAGATATCTCGTGAATAGAACTTCATTTTCTCCTCATTGGGTTGCTCGTGAAACTTACGGACTCCATCAATCATCTTCTCCAAGGTATCAGTGGAAACTCCATGATTCACAACTTGGAAGAAACCCCATTTCTCTGATGCCTCAAGAATTTCTTCGACAATCTGTTTACGTGCATTTGTATTTTCTTCATCACGCACGTATTTCAGGTCTATTACTGGAATTTGGAGACTTATTGGATGAGTTGCTGATGAACCCTGATCATCAGCGACTTCAGCATCAGGTGGCAAGACAAAGATGTCGGGAATTTTCTCAATTCCAGCATCTACAAGCCCTTTAACCCCTACTTTTGATTGATCAAAGGATTGTAGCTTTTCTAATCTATCATTTGCTGAATGTGGTTGCAAGGGTGAGGGTGCCATCTCTCTTGTTTTTCTATCTTATATGGCTGACAAGGAACTGGCTTAGTGACTGACTTACCATGAGAACATATGGTTTATATAGGAAAGCACCGTGGGGGAACCTTTGGAATCACCACAGGGGATGCAACCAGAAATAAAAATGCTTTTAAATACCAAATTTTGCTGTACTACACTTATTTACTTTGCTATAATAACGTCAACATTAAACAATACAGATAATAGTATCTTCCATTGCACGTTATCATCGAAGAACTCAACTTTAATTACGAAAAAGAAAAAAAAAAACTAAAACTGTTGTTGTTGACATATATACCAAGCATATTTCTCAGTAATAATTATTAGTTAGCAGTAATGAAGCCAGAATATATAGTTGTGTAAGGCTAATAGAATTCTATTCACAATAAACAAGAAATGAGAAGTAATTTTAATGAAAACAACGCACTTCTTTCTTGTCATTTATTGAGAATGACATGTGAGCCCCTTGTAAGGAGTGCAAGTTTGATTATCACAAAACACGGGTTAGCTTCTTGGGTAACATGCTATTCTGAAATAAATAAATGGATCATCGAATTTCAGATCGAAAGAAAAAAAATGTAAATTTATTTTTATAACTGGGGCGGCACTCACTCAACTTTGGCAAGTGCATCATCAATATTAAAGCAGTTGGACTGGGTCTCGTCGGCTTATTTGGCGGGCATTTTATCCCGATAACAGTATATAGAAGAGCATTTCTTTTGTCTAAAATCAAAAAACAAAGACTCTCAGGTCTTGATGAGCTAGTGACCAGTAGCTCTCCATTGTTGTTGTTGACCAGAAACAGACGAAGAGTGACCACTAACAAACAAAAACTGTCTTGTACATTGTTGTTGAACGAGTCATTGATTCTCCGTCTAGGATTGCCAGTTTATGTCGACGAATATTGCCGGCTTATATTGGACTAATTAAAATGGAAAAATGCAAGAGGCAATAGTTATCTTTAAATTATAATGGCCCTTAATTGTGGTCATTGGAAGAGTTATTTGTCTTTAAACAGTTTGTCCTGTTTTGGGAATAAATAAGCATACAAATGGAAGAAGCAAGAACACACCATGCATCTACTAGCTCGTAAGGACCAGTTCAGTTGTCAAAACTAGTAATTGGTCTTGCTTTCGTTACTTTTTACGGCCAACCGATTCAACAGAACTTTTAATAATTATGAAAATGTTCTCGACATAAGTTGAAGAATATTGTCACCTCGCCTATTTATGTGTAGATATGATTCCTAAGGTTAATTTTAATCAAATAATTACGAACCTTAACTCTTTAATTGTAAGCATAACAATGTTACATGTACAACATATATTAAGCGTATTATAGTTTATATAATTAATTTATTGTCTAGTGCTTGATTAACAATGAATCTTCCTAAAACTGGACATACCATAACATACAAATGTATGCTTTCGCCGGCTCTTTCATTATTCCGTCGTCTCCCTAAAGTCTATTAACCAGTCAAAGGTAGTACTCATTTTTAAAATGGAGTTCTAATGTGCAAATAAACAAATAGAAAACAAAAACGTTTCTTTTAAATACAATTTTAAAATGGAAAAAGCAAAAAGTAAATGAAAAGAACCTAATTAAAAAATTTAGAGGTGTAAGATAAAATGAATATATATGTTAATTATTTATATTTAGATTTAACTTAAAAATTATATAAATAATGTAAAATATAAACATGAAATTAAGAGGTTGAAACAATGTTTCTAGTTCTGCACCATACCAGCCAAAATACGATACGAAAATAAAACCCTTGGTATTAGTCTTTCATCTGGTACCGACCGGTACTGTAAACCTTAAAATTTCTAATTAAATTGTAAATAGAAAAGAAAAAACAAAACCAAACATCCCATATCCATGCAGACTCTTACATCTCAATGCCATTTTCAATTTTCATTCGTCTCTCCCCTTTACCATTTTCATTGCTCTCCTCTCCCTCGCTCCAACATCGCTAACCACTCGCTGCCACCGCGCCACCACCCACAACCACCGCTACTAGATCTCCACCTCTGCCCACCACGCTTGTTGCCCTACACCTCTGCGTACAACGCCTATTGCTCTCCACCTCTGGCCAACGCCATGCCATTGCTCTCCACCTTTACCCACCGCATCTGTTGTCCTCCACTTCTACACAATGCCACGCCGCTACTCCAGTCCACCATCGCTGCTTGCCTAAAAACATGACATAAATCACCATTTTCATTTTCTAGTTCTAGACTTGATTTGACCTGATCAGGCCTAACTGAATCGACATGACCCAACCCAACACAAATTGCAATTTTTTATTTTTTTGGTGTCTTTTGAATTACTTTTTTCTACTACTGAATTGCAATCACTTTGTGTTTTAGTTGTGTAATATGTATTTTACAAACAGTTTGAAAGTTAAAATTGTTGGAATTGTTCATGTGAGTTGGAAATTTTGAGTTTGAAAGTTGGAATTATTTTTGTGAGTTGGTTCGATTTCAATGTAATTTAGGAATTGTCAATTTGTAAAAAAGATTAATGCATTGAAAAAATTTGGGTTTAAAAGTTGGAATTGCTTGCGTGAATTGGTTCAATTTCAATGCAATTTAAGTATTTTCGATTTCAAAATTAATGCATTAAGTTGTTAATTTGTTAATTAATTTATATGAAACATAACATTTACTAATTATTGTTTGTATATAAAAAGTATTTAACATATGATTAATAATTTAAATATAAGTTTTAATATATAATTAAATCGTTTAATATATGTAATTAAGTTAAGAAAATTAAATGTTTGCATTTTTATATTGCTTATTGGTGAATTGTATTGGATGAAATTGAATTATGTAATGTATATTAACTCCTCATTGTGGAGTTAACTTGAGTAAGAAACTAATGATGTTAATTAAAATTAGTGAATGAAAGATTGTTAAATTAAAGTTAGGAATTAGGATTTTAGTAACAATATTGATTAAAATTAGTGAATGAAAGATTGTTAAATTAAAGTTAGGAATTAGGATTTTAGTAACAATGTTGATTAAAATTAGTTAAGAATACAAATTAATTATAAGCATTACAAACTAAATTGTATAAGAAAACAAATTATATTAGTTTATATTTGAATTATGAGATTACATAAAGTAAGTTATAAACTTATAGTTGTAAATTATACTTGAAGTTGAATATGTTATAGTTATGAGTATATGTCATTAGTTTATAGTTAAATGATGTAATCATATAAAATGAGTTATATTATATAAGATGTATATGTATATTGTGTAATTATGTATGTTGAATACTTGAATTGTTAGTTTTTGACTTACTGGTGAATTGTGTTTGATAAAATGAATTGTGTATGGTGTAATCATACAAAATGAGTTATATTATACAAGATGTATATGTGCTTTGTGTAATTGTATACGTTGAATACTTGAATTGTTTGTTTTTGACTTATTGGTGGATTATGTCAGATGAAATTGAATTGTGTGATGTAATTATACAAAATGAATTATATTATACAAGATGTATATGCATTTTATATAATTGTGTACGTTGAATACTTGAATTGTTTATTTTTGATTTATTAGTAGATTGTGTTGGATGAAATAGAATTGTGTATGATGTATCATACAAAATGAGTTATATTATATAAGATGTATATGTGTATTGTGTTAGTATGGACATTTGGGATAAGCAATACATATTTTGTGATTGTGGTTGATAATGAAATTATATGTTCTTTATTTTGATATGAAGTTATTAAGTTGATTTTGATATATGTCTTTATTTATTTTTATAGATAAATGGAAGGAAGTTCAAGTATTCCTAATAATTCAACCACTTTAGGAAGATAAAATGATTCAGCTTGGGCTTATGCTAGATTGATCCTTGGAATAAAGAACCATACTATTGACTTGTTTTGTAATAAGCATTTGAAAGGTGGAGGAATCACTAGAATAAAGAATCATTTAGTGAGATTAAAGGAGATGTGAAACCTTCTAAAAAGGTTAGATATGATGTGAAATAAAAAATGAAGACTTTGCTTGAAGAGTATCAGCAGGAGAAAGATAGAAGGCAAAGATTGAATTATGAAATTAGTAGTGGAAGTTTGCGTTAGTGTTCAGGATGATAGTGAGAACATTGAAGGTGATAGTATTCGTACCTAATCAGAAGCGAATATTGCATCTAAACCTGGTGTTAAGAAAAGAAGAAGGCATGTGTCTAATTTTTTTGCACCACAAATAACTCCTAAAGCTCAGCCTTCAACTCGCAACACCCTACAATCAAAAGAAGCAACTCATAAATGTGGTTATGGCAATGGTTAGATAGTGGTATGATTCAGGTATAACCTTCAATGCTTCCATTCTTATTATTATCGGCCTATGGTAGATATTATTACCTCTTATGGTTTGGGATACAAAGTTCCTTTAATTAATGACTACATAGGTAAACTTTTAAGCTACTCTATTTATGAAATTAAAGTTTATTTAAATGAAAGAAGAATGACTTGGGCTATTTTTGTTTGCTCAATCATGTGTAATGGTTAGATAAATAGAAGACATGAGCTTATTATTAATTTTTTGGTTTATTCTGCAAAGGTGTAAATGCTTTTTAAGTCTATTCATGCATCTGACCTTGTTAGGAATGCTGATATTTTATTTGAAATATTTGATGAAGTTATGAATGAAGTTGAGCTAGAAAATATTGTACAGTTCATTATTGCAATGATTTCACTGATAAAGATTGGAAAAAGATTACAAAGTAAGTATAATTCTTTTTATTGGATTCCTTATGCTATATATTGCATTCACTTGATGTTGGAAAATATAGAGGATGGTTGATATTTTCTTATTATTGATAAAACTGTGCATAAAATAAAAAAGGTGACCAAGTTCTTCTACAATTGTGCATGGGTCTTAAATTTAAAGAGAAATTATTTTACCAATGGTAAAAATGTGAAATTATTTTACCAATGGTAAGAATTTGTGTCGTCTTACTGTTATAAGATTTGTAACAAATTTCTTATCACTTGAGTCTTTTATTGTGATAAAAAAGAGTTAAGACAGATATTTACAAATGATAAGTGAGTTCCATTTCAGAATGTTAGGTCTAATGTTGGAGTGAAGGTTTCCAGAATTATACTTGAAAATACTAAATTTTGGTCCTAATGTCAATTTGTCATTCAAGTTTGTAAGCCTGTGATGAAGGTACTTCGTTTGACTAATAGTAATAAAAAGACATCAATGGGTTATTTTTATAATGTCATGTAGAGGGAAAAGGAAGCAATCATGGTCAATCTAAAAAATAGGCATTTTTTATACACCCATTATCTTGCAATTATAAATAAGAGATGAGTAAGACAACTTTTCTCTTTATTGTTTGCAATAAGGGAATTTTTAATCCTGGTGTCTATTTCAAATTAAGTTTACAAACAAAGTTGAAGTTAATAGGAGAATGTTATTAACTATTACAACAATCATTATCCATGAGATGATGAAAGATCTCCTAAGCTCATAAATAAAGATTTATAAAGAGGCTTATGATGATTTTAGGATGTTAATTGTTATTTGTCAAAAAGAAAAAAATTAATTTAGGTATATATATTTCACTTTTGTTACTTGTTAAAAATTAATCATCACTTTATTTTTTTATAATGCTACTTTTGTTATCTTACGACTTATAGTTTCTCGGTGGGACTAGTTTGAAAATGGTGTTTCAGAATTATAAATGTTTGCAATTCAAATACTAAGCCAAAATATGAGTGCAACAGGCTGTGAAAGAAATTAGAACACATTTGAATTCATTCATTCTAAGAAAAGGAATATATTAGAGCACAAAAGATTGAATAACTTAATCTTTGTTCAATACAATTTAAAGTTTTGAGACAGGTATGTTATTATCATTACTAAGCTAGATATAATTTGATATAATTTAATTTTATTGTTTAATAGGCCTCTTAATAAAATAAGTAGTTCGGTAGAGTCAATTTGTATTGATAATATCGATCTTTTGGTAGGTCCGTTTTCTAAGGAACTAAGTTTGATAGATGAAAGTGACTTAGAAGATAATGTTGAATGAGAAAGTATTAACATATCATTTAGTGCAATAAATTTGAACGGTGGTAATGATGAGACTCCTCTGAATGATCAAGACTTTATACTAAATGAGAATTGAGGTTGATGCAGTTATAGCGGGTTTTTGATTAAATGAAAGTTTAGGTTTTTGTTTCTTTTCTTCTTTTAGTCTTAATTATGTTTGATGTATATGTTAGATCCTATATTTACAATGTAATTGTAAATATTTATATTTTATGTTTCACTTCTTATTGGTTCTTCAGCACAAGCCCTTGTCTATAATTGCTAGAGAGTAATAGATATTTATTATTCTTCTTATTTGATGTTTTGATATAATTATTATTTATTATATAAAGAAATTGTAATATTTTAAATACTTTGTATTGTTCTTAATTTTATATTTGTATGATGATTAAATGATTATTTTCATATTAATTATGGTTACTATTTATATGTTAAATATGTGGAAAATATTGTTAATAAAAATAAATAAATTGTTGTTATTTTAAAAATTTTTATTATTATGATTTTTGGAGACATGGTTGATATAAAATTATAAAGTATATAGTATAACATATTGAAGGACTATTTTGAAATTTAAAAAAAAATCAGGAACTATTTTATAAATTTAAAACATTACCTGAAATAGTACCCGTTATTGATCAGTACTAGTATAATACCGAACCAAAATCCAACTAGGTATCGATACTAGTACTGGTACGATATTCATAACATTGGGTAGAAATTATAAAATGCCACTTATATATTGAAACTAATTGTAGAATGCAATAGAACTAGAAAGATTTTCTAAAACATGTAAATATATTTAAATATTGTATTTTATAAATTTGGGAATATATAAGCTTCTGTATCATATAGGATGTCATGAATGTTATTTTTTTTAATCTGAGTTACAATTGAAGATAGAAAGGTGAGAATATGAGATATAATTTCAAATTAAGAAATTTTGTCTTTAAAACATAATTAAAAATGGGCAATTTAAACTTTAAAGTTTGTTCTAGAATTTAATTTAAATTTAAATATTTATTTAAAATTAATTCACTTTTTTTTTTTTTTGTAAATATTGACAAAAGGCACACAAATCCATCTCACCTCATGTTCCTCTCTCTTTATCTCACGAAAATACTGTATTGTATGTAGTATTTGGAGCGGTAAGTATTAAACTTGCACTGCTTCGCATTGGTAAGTAGTAGCATATGATATCTACATCAACTGCCACTAATCTTTTACAGCCGAAAATACCAGAGTTTCTTTCGCTTGTTGAAATTACTTATCCGCATAATTTGGTAAGCGATAGAATAATTACATTGTTCAATTTGGTAAGTCGTAGCAATGAATAATTTTTGAATGCCTCCCTCCAGAAAACCTATGAATTGACCCCAGTTGAAATGGATTGTATCCAAGTCAATTCGTTGCCTTTTTGGAGGGAGGCATTCAAAAATTTATTCATGGCTACGACTTACCAAATAAAAAGAATGCTGGTAGTTGGTAGTTGATGTAATTATTCTATCACTTAAAGATTTTTACTGATGTAGTTGGTAGTTGGTCATGTCCAAAATGCTTTAGTGAGAGAAAAAGAAAAAGAGATGAAATTCGGATTCGGTCTAATCAAGTTTAAAGTCCGGTCAAACTCGAATCAATTTTTATTAAATATATTTTTAAAAAATAAAAATGACTATTTTTTTAATTTTAAATTTTGGGCCCAATTGAATTTGGATAATCTAAATTCAAAGTTGCGAATATTGTGTTGAATTTGATATCGGATTAGAGTCTGGTACAATACTATATCAGTATCAGTTAATATTAGGTACTGTTTTGAGTAATTTTTTAAATTTATAAAATAGTCCCTGAATTTTTTAAAAATTTACAAAATAGTTCATTGGTATATTGTACAATTGTATTGTATACTTTATAAGTTTAAATCAACTGTCTTCAAAAATTATAATAATAAATAATAATCACAATTGATATGAAATAAAAATAATTTTAAAATATTTTACATATAAATAATAACCACAATTAATATAAAAAAGATAATCATCATCATACAAATAAAAAAGTAAGAATAAAACAAAGTATTTAGAATATTACAATGATATAATTTCATCATATAATAAATAATAATTACATCAAAACATCCAATAAAAATAACAATAATTATCTTTAACTCTCAAACTATTACAATTTACCACAAGAGTTAGTGATGGGGAAACAATCAAGTAAAAGTTGGATCTGAAATAAAAATATTTACAGTTGCATTACATATATAGAATTTAACATATACATCAAATATAGATAAAATTAAAAGAAGAGGAAAAATAAAAACTTAGAACGAAATTTAATTGTCTATGGGCGAATTCCTGTTATAACTACACTAACTCTAATTATCATTTAGTACAAAATCTTCATCATTGAGAGGAGTTTCATCATTATTATTGTTCAAATTTAATGCACAAAATAATATGTCAATGCTTCCTATCCGAGATTATCTTCGAAGTCATTAATATCTACCAAATTTGATTCTTCAAAAACTCAATCCGTCAAACAATCAATATTGTCAATAGAAATTGGATAAGTTGAACCACTTGTGCTATTAAAAGTCTAAAACTCAAAATTTTAATATAAGTTTTTGGTTAATATTTATGTGTTTTGTCTTTTATTTATTTATTGTCTTTTGATAATAGATACTCTTTTACGTACTTTTTTAAACCAAAGTTAGAATTTAATTTTACTAAATAAAGATATCATATTTAGTTCTAAAGTTTTTAAATTGAAAAATTAAGTTCAACTTATTTTAAGTTAATTTCTCTCTTTGATCGTTGTATTTGTATGACCTATTAGATTCTAAATATATTAGTGATAAATATAAATTATAACCAATATATAAAATTGTTTTTTAGTTTTATCAACTAAATAATTACAATTAAAAATCAAAATTGACATTTAATAATATATTATAATCACTCAATTATTAATAATACTAAAGTGATTTGACTAATATATAATTATGCATGATTATAGTCATAATTTAATATTTTCTTTATTAACGTTCCAAGTAAAAGTAGAGTACATAATTAATGTTTAAGTTATATAAAATTCAAGCATGTTTGCTCTTAAAAATTAATAATTAAAGTATGATTGATATTTAAAAAACTAATTTGTCAATTCTCAATCTAATCTTACTTGAAAATCCATAATTAGGTACGAATTGGAAATAATAAAATATTCTTCTTAATTACTTTGGTTTAACTAATGAATTAATAATATACTCAACTGTTTTCATATATGTCAAATCTTATTTATTTACTTTAGATAAGAAACAAACAAACCCTAAAAGATAAAAGAAAATTAGAGAACGATTAGAGAGATAAGAGTTCCGTGTGAGAGAATGATATATTTTAAGCAAAATTATGTGAGTTTGTATATATTATATAATCCAATCCAAAGCCTAATTTTTCAATTAATTTAAGCTGAACCAATAACCTTTTGACATTCCTAATTAATTGCCACTTTTTTGTTACCAATTTGACATCGCAATTGAGGAAAAAATAAAACAAAAATGACGAGGATAAAAATAAAACAAAAGGGCTACTAAATCAAAGATGAAAAAGAAGAGCATTGCATTAGGCCCCGATTTGTACATGAGCGTATCAAGTCGGAGGATCTGTCAACAATAGGTAATAAAAAGCTCCAGCACAGATTACTAGACCTAGTTAAGTGGATAAAATACGTAAACCAAGTGGACTCCATTAACCCGGTGTGATTCTAGCCACTGTGAAAATTTTCACATCTTTATCCTCGTTATTTGGATCAAAGTATCCCAAAGGACTTGCACCAAGAAGATAATCATTTCCTCAAAACTTTGTAAGAGCATCGTATATCTATCGCCTGTAAAACAAGGGGACGACTGACGCGTAATATTGAGCAATAGAGCTGCCAAAAAGATCCCATTTGGTTCAGTTCAATGTGATGTTCTATTTCTGTGTACCCAACCCAAGTTGCAACATCCTAAACGTTTAAGTTGGGTTGTGTCCGGATTTGGGAATCTAATAAGCCAAAAATTTCACATATCCAAAATTTCAAAAGCTAAAGACTGCATAGACTCAGTCTCCAATTATGAAGTCAATGCCTCCTACAGCTCATCAGGCAATCCACTTTTTTTCTTGTTCTTTTTGTTAACAGGAAATCAACTAGAGAGCTCTTCGCCAGCACTTACCTCCAAAGCCTACTCATGAAGCCTTTCTTGTCTTTTTTCATCCTATTCTCCAGAGATGGGAAATCAATATAGTTATAGGCAAGGTCGAGAACAATAGGGTTTCTAGTTATAGCTTGACAGGCAGGAGGGAAGCCTTCAATATGTGGAAGAACCTTCGCATTTGAAATGCTAACAGCAGGCTCATACACATCGAGTTTCTCAAGAAGGAATTTCTCCACCTTACAATTTCAAAACAATATTTCAATCAGGGTTAGTGATAAATGCTCAGGATTTTTCAACTTAGTGGATATGCCAAAGAAACGAATAACTGACAAATCAGATATATATCTTGAGATTTACCCATGGAAAATTACTCTATTTTTACAGAGGCGCAAATCATTATATGTGGTCAATTCTTTATTTGCAATCTAGGTTTAGTATGTCAATGTATTCATGGTGATTGTTAGTATAACTAGGAAGATATAATTAGGAACAGAAGTTCTATCCTATGGTCCATCCTTTGCCGTCATTATTAGAGTTATCACCAGTTTGATATCTTCTTCTTAAGGAGAACAAAAGGAAAAAAACAACACAAGAATGACATACCTTCTTCTCACTTCCACTCAATGAAATTGCAGAAACTTTCTTAGAGAGTGCCTCTGGAGCTTTCACCTCCTCCATAATCCCAATGGCATGCTCTATGCAACTGTTAGATCTGCACTCGTTGTATAAGGTCTTCAACTCTTTGATGATCGACTGTTCAAGAAGCATAAAAAATATAAAACAATTAATCCAAACGAAAACATATCACCCTTAATTTCTAACACGCCATAAAGCATCAACAGGTAAATTTCCTCCATGATTTCATCAGATAAATCATAAACGAGTGACTTTCATAAAATGCAACTTGTAAACAGTTATTGGTCTTCTCCAGGCTAAATCACCTCGTTAGAGACATTCACACTCTGAAATTTCTGCAAGGCATTTTCAGCAAGAGATCGAGCTCGGCAGTACAATGCATATGCTTCTGTTCTCTTTCCAGCTAAACTATATGACTTCGCCAAGTAGAAAGACCTGCAACATTGGTACTCGCGTTACATTAAGATACAAATTAACATTTTAGAGAAATTAGATTAGTCTTCCAAAACCAGCCTCCAGTGAAAATCCCAACTCTAAATGAGAAAGGTTGCAGAACTAGATGATGGTGAAGGCTTAAGCACAGAGGAAAGATAAAATGGCCAGTCACTATTGAACCATGGAAATGCAAGTTGTAGCCAACTTCAAAATAGGAGACCTTTTATGCTTAAATAAGAGGCAATGAATAAAAATTTTAAAAAGGCTTCAAACCAGAGACAGAAATGACTTAGTTGCAAGTAACTTGTTAAAACAAGTAGAGGATCTTACCTTTGGGCTCGGAATGTCAAACTTCGTCGTGTACAGTCTTCAGCTAATGCCAGTTCTTCTGGTTTTGTTTCTCGTGCAGAACTCAATAAATCAGAAAGATCGGCAGTATTCTGTGAAATATGTCATGCAATAAAGTTTTCAGTAAAAATCTGAGTCAATCCTAATACAGGAAGTGCCTGTTAAAATTGCAGCTTCAAGAATACATCATTGACCTGTAATAATAGATCGTACAAGCGAACAAGTTCTTCAGGTTTAGTAGCTTTCTCCACTTTGTCCTCACGGCGCCTAGCAAATTTACTTTTTGCAATGCTAACCAACAATTGATTACGTTCCATGGTTCGCTGTACTAATACGGTACTGACAGCTTTATCAAGGCCATACAATTCATCTTTGACATCATCAGCATTACCTGCACTAACCTACAAAGTTTGATATGTCAAGAATCTGTTTGAAAAACAATAAAAGAAATAGCAAACACAAAGGCTACAAAAGGACAATTGGATAATGTTGAGACTAGGTTCCAGAAGAAATATAGTAAGAAAAAGGGGGATAAATGTGGGAGTACAGGTAATATGTGAGGGGAGGGTAATTGGGGAATAACATGTGAAAGTTAGTTAGCATGAGGGAATATTAGTCTGTTAGTGGCAGAAGGATATTCATTCGGTTATGACTTCTTGAGTGATGATTGTAGGGAGGTTTGGCTAGCCCTCAAAGTCTAGCCAGTGAATAACAATAGGTCGCAACATAATCCTGATATTCATCACTGTTTCATTCTGTTCTTATTGTATTGCTTCTGTGTGTGTGAGTTCTGGGTCTGTTGCTTGTTGAAATATAGTGCAGGACTATCTTGTTTGGGTGGCTTCACTGTTAGAGCAGGTGGTCTCTAACA
>JAOSBK010000003.1:27529544-27549472 GCA_027568895.1 Erythroxylum shatona
GATTCCGGACAGGAGGTCCGATGATTTTGATGATTGAGAATTATTTGAAGTGCTATGTATATGATGATGATTGATTGAGTTTGTTTGCGCTGGGATTCCGGACAGGAGGTCCTATGATGGTAATGATTGTGTTGATGGTTTTGGAATATAGAAGTGCTTATTGTGTATAGCTTGATTATGTATAAATCATGTGTGAGATTTTGTGGCAAAAGAAAAATAAGATTTTGTTTAAATTGATAGTTATGATTCGCATTGAAGGATAGGAAATTGAGGTTATGGAATTGGTGAATTCCAAATTGAAAAAGTGTATTGATTTGAATAAAGATGAATAAAATAAAGAATGAAAAAAAATTTATACCGGTTTCGGATTGGTTTAGTTTTGAGTTTCCAACGCTAGTTTTCTAAGGTACACGCTTCGGATGTTAGATTTTGACTTTCAGTGCGATTGACCCGTTTTGGTTTCTTTGATTATGAGGTTTTGTAAATCCGTTCCTTCGATTCCGCTTTGGCTTTGATTTCGCTTTCTTTTGTTTCCGCACGCTTTTTGATCCGATTTGTTTTTTGTTTGCTTTTGGCCCATTTTCGCTTTGTTAGCCTTTCGCTTTTGCTTTTCCTTCGTTTTCGCTTTCGGCTTTTGTTTTTAGTTTTTCCGTTTGATTCTGTTTTCTATTTTTCCGGTTGGGGTCCGGTTCCAAAATCGGGTCCCAACACACACATACTTTGTGTCCAGAGATGTTCATTTTTGTGAAACTGAGTTTCCTTTTACTTGCACTACCATGCCGTCTGATAGTGCAGCTTCCCTAACTCTACCATAAGTTGAAACTTCTATCGATACTGACAATGTTCTCGATGAGCATCTTAACAACTTTAAACTCTCAGGTGAGGCCATGATAAGTGACGTAAGGGGGGCACTGACATGCCAAATATACCAGCAGCTACCAATCCACCTGTTACTACTATGCCAGCCTTAGAGGCCCGTGCCACTGATGACATGAACTTCGCTAGTCCAGAACGACTTAGATGAGGTCAGTGCACCAAACTCCCTTTTGTGAATCTTTGCGACTATGTGATGAACACTGTCCAAGCCATTAGCCCATTTACTCATTCATCCTCTCCACGACATCCTTTAGGCACGACTTATCCTATAACACATTATGTAAGTTGTGATAATTTCTCTTTGAAGCATCGCAGGTTCCTTGCTGCTGTGATTGTTAAACAAGAGCCTTCCATATTTTTGGAAGCAGTGAAAGATACTAGATGGCAGTCTTCTATGAAAAATGAGATTCATGCTCTTGAAGAAAAGCATAAATGGGTTGTGTGCCCTTTGCCACCTAATAAAAAGGCCTTGGGGTGTAAGTGGGTCTACAAGATCAAATGTCACTCTGATGACAACATAGAACAGTTTAAAGCTCGCCTTGTCATCCTTGGAAATCATCAAGTTGAAGTTATTGATTACTCGAAGATGTTTGCTCCCGTTGCAAAGATGGTTACGGTTCGCGTTGTCCTTGCTATTGCTGCCACCTAAGGTTGAGAACTTCACCAAATGGATGTCCATAATGCCTTTCTTCATGGCAACCTACACGAAGAGGTTTTAATGAAAGTACCCCTTGGTTTTCGCATCTCTCATCTAGGTATGGTGTGTAAATTTCGCAAGTCCTTATATGACCTGAAGCAAGCCCCATGCTGTCGGTTCACCAAGCTTTCGTCTACCCTCAAGGGTTATAGGTTCCAGCAATCGTACTCAGATTATTCATTATTCACATTAATTGTTAATAGGATACAACTCGTGGTTCTAGTTTATATTGATGATCGTATTGTATGTGGGAATATCTCAGTTGCTATGTAGAAGTTCAAAACCTATTTGAGTCAGTGTTTTCATATGAAAGACTTAGGCAAACTGAAGTATTTCTTAGGTGTGGAGGTGACCAGATCACTTGTCGACATTTTTCTCTGTTAAAGGAAGTATGCCTTAGATATCATCAGTGAAGCCAATCTTCTTAGGGCCAAACCTATGGCCACTCCACTAGAACAAAATCATTAACTTCACCTTGATAAAAGGAAATACCTTGATCATCTCGATTGATATAGATAACTTGTGGGTCGCTTCATTTATTTTAGTTTTACATGCCCTGAGTTGTCCTATTGTGTTCACTTTCTCTCTCAATTCATGCAACATCCACGGGTTAAGCATTGGGCAACTGCTTTGCAGGTAGTCCGTTACCTTAAAGGTAACCTAGGACAAGGCATTCTCCTCGATAGCACTTGTGAGACACAATTGCATGGAAGGTGCAATGCTGACTGGGCCACCTGTCCCTTTACTCGTTGGTCTCTTACTGGATGGATTATTCTCTTAGGTCACTCTCCTATTTCATGGAAGAATAAGAAGCAACATATAGTATCTTGCTTATCTGCTGAAGCTGAGTATCGTTCCATGGCCACGACCACTTGTCAACCTAAATGGGTAAAGGGTATTCTTTCCAATATCGGCATCTCACACTCTAAGCCCATACGTCTCTATTGCGATAGCCAAGCTGCCTTGCACATTGCCAAGAACCCGGTCTTCTATGAATGCATGAAGCATATTAAAGTGGAATGTCATTTTATTCGCAATGAAAGTCTTCATGGCCACCTCCAACCTTCCTATATTCCTTCTCGTGCACAGCTTTCTAACATCTTTACCAAGTCTTTGGGTCGTGCATAATTCCACTACCTGGTAGGCAAGTTGGGCATTTGGAATCTCCACGCTCAAACTTGAGGGAGGGTAATGCGGATATTGATGACCTTATCTTATCAACTACTATCCATGTATATCACTTTGTATTTTTGACTTAGCTAACGTAGGAGAAAAAGGTAGACATTGTAGGAGATAACGATGGTATAATCTGTATATATGTGCAACCTTTATCTGATGAAATGACACGAAATTTTGCTCGCTCAAAGATTATTAGATAGAATAGAGAATTTAGAACTTGGGTCGGGAGTATAAAACATTTTGAGGTTACTTTGAATGGTCATGTGTTAGAGCGAGTTTGGCCAAAACTTTGAAGTAAGACGGTGTATGTATATTGACTTGGGAAGAATTAATATTATTAGTTTCATAAAAATAAAAATAATATAGGAACGAGAGCAGAAATTGATAATAAAGAAAAAGAAAAGATAAAAGGAAATATGAAAAAGGAGGTGCGAAGAGAGAACACTGAATTCAGATACAAATCTATCACAATTACGTTCTCTGCCTTTATTTTGTACCAACAACAATAGTAATAATTTTACAACATTATTTCCAATATAGTCTTGGGGTCTCCAAGTTTTAGAGCCTGAAATGGGAGAGTGCAGGAGTGCCATCCAGTCCTCTGGAGTTGTAATAGGTGACGAAGTCCAGGACTGTAGTTTCTCGGTACAGAGGAGGTCTGGAATCTGACAGTAACTCCTTTATTGGGCCATAGAGTCTGTTGAATGGTTGAAAATGTGTGGTGAAAAAGCAGGCAACTGATATTCTTGGTCCCGTTTTGTTCGCCAACACTCTGTGCTTGGAACTCTTGAATTTGTCATTAGATATAAGCTGTTCCAAATTATATCAGCGATGAAAACATTTTAGAACATAACTCTATCTTATAACCAAAACTCGATATTCTTATTTTAGCATTTCAGTTCAGTTGCCCTGCTGAAAATCCTTGTTGCTAACAAACACATAGATAATATAAATAAAACGATGTGTTATTGATGTATTTTACCTGAAGCAGGTCACCAAGATTAACTACCAGAGCTCCTGTTAACGGAGGAACATCCACCCATTTTTCTTGGTAATGAACTTGTAGGCCACCAATGTGATCCTGTAGGAGGATAGTGAAGAAATCAGGATCAGAATGTGGTGTTATTCCCAGTGTTCTGTCAGGCTCAGGGCATGCTGGAAAGTAATGACACACGAGGGAGTGACCTTTAGCACATTCCATTTCAATCAGATGACCTGTCCTGAGCCCCAGAGCTTCTGCAAGCAGCTCTAGAATGGTAAGTCCCAACCTCTTTACTTGTGCTGAATATTCAATTATGATTTCCCTGTAGCAAGTAAACTATCAGAGACTGTAGCAAAAAGGTATGGTGGCTTTGGCAAATGGGGTTGGTTGGCAAGCTAAATATCATTTTCAAGCGCAGCAAACAGATTGATCAAGTTAATACAAGAATGATTAGTATAGTTCTATTCACAATAACACTCTAGTGCCCATTGAACTCGTAACTTCTTCCAAATCAACTATCTTGCAGTTATAGATAGTTATCATAATTACAAACTGCAAATCATTTTAGCCATCTACTTACAACTCAAAGATGTATGTTTTTTATTGAAAACTGCAGAAAATTTTCATTAAGTTTTGAACCTGAATTATTAGAATGAAAGAGAGTAACCTGCAAACTGGAGGCAATTCTTGAGGATCAGGAGCAACAGGAGACAAGACACAGAACAAAGTGTCCCTCCAATTAGCAGCTTTTCTCTGATAAAGGTCAAAGTTGCTGTTAAACTTCACATTCTTCGTGTTGTCACGCGAGTAATACTCCACTTTCACCTCTTTTGGCTGTTCATGAAATCTACGAACCCCTTCAATCATCTCAGTCAAAACATCATTTGATATCCCATGGTTCACAAGTTGGAAGAAACCCCAGGTCTCTGCAGCCTGTCGAATTTCTTCTACAATCTTTTTACGTTGACCAAGACTATGTTGATGCAGTTTCTTGAGGTCTATAACTGGAACGTGTAGACCGCTCACATCAGAAGAGCGTGATCTTTCATCAGAAGATGGAACGTCTGTGACAAAGATGGGTGGAATTTTTTGGATCCCAGCATCAACCAACCCTTTAACTCCCGCTCTTGATTCATCGAAAGCCCTCAGTTCTTTTTCTCTGTCATAGTTTAATTGATCATTTTGTGCTGGATTCAGTGGAAGATGTACTGTATTCAACATTTTCTTTTCCCGTTTCTTTATTCTTGAGTTAAAGCGGCCCCGGAGACCGAACTCGTACAGAGGAAGAGGATAAGAATGCGTACGATAAGCCTCCAACAGTTTCAACATTATATACGTGAAGTAAAGTTCCACGTGGGGAAAACTAAGCCAAGCAGTGAACAGACTAGGCTTAGTGGCTGGTGTTCCCTTTTTTTTTTTATTACAAAGTAAAGATTACAAATAGTCTAGTGTATATATCAGGAGTACAAGATTCCCTGCACATCTTTGTGAAGAAACTTCTGGACGATTACCGAAGGCTCCCGGAGAATGTGTAGGCTCGGATTTAAGAAAATTGCACAAGTTGCCAATCTGTCAACACACTGGTTTCTTTCTCGAGAGGCATGCTGAAGATGAACCTCCTAATTACGATGTAAAAGGTCACGGATACCTGCAACCAAAGAAGAATCCTTAGTTAGTACACCTTGGGAGGAAGAGAGAATGTTAATGACCTCTAAAGAGTTGACTTTGACGACTTGGCGTCGATAACTCAAATCCCAGGCCAATGTGAGGCCTGATAGTACCCCCAGAGTTCTGCTGATAAGGGGGTACTCCGCCCAATATGTTGTTGGAACCCACCATACCACTGTCCTTGACGATCTCGAATTAAGTCTCCAACTGAGGCCTGAGTGGACCCTTACTTGACTGTGTCATCCGAATTCAATTTCACCCAACCCTCCATAGGTTTAGTCCAGCCCACGGGACTCCCCACAGACATGTCCTAGGTCAGGAAAACACAATTTTCCATGATGCGGGCGCAAGCAATCCTCTCAACATAGTCCATGACCACTCTGATACCATCGTCCGGCCATTCAAAACCCCACTCAAACAGGCTGTTGTTCCACCATTTCTATAAGAACCAACAGGCTACTTCGTAAATAGTAGTCCACTCGACCTATTGAATTGTCGAAGGGTTGAGGAGATTGGACACCAGCTAGGATCCCTCATCTTGGTGGAAAAAGGCCATATCTCCCACCTCCCGGGGAAAATGTCTCCAAAAAGTTTTCACTCGCGGGTAATCACGTACCACATGCAACGATGTCTCTTCCTGTCCATAGAAATGGTAACTGCTATCCGTGGCGATATGTCTAGCTACTCACTGTTGATTTGTCAGAAATTTTCTTTTAGCCAATAGCCAAAGGAAAGATCTAATCTGCTGAGGTCCAACCCATTTCCATATAATCTCCCATAGTTTGTGATGTGTGTCCATATAGCGGCCGTCCAGCAAAGCATAAGCTGACGACACCGTAAATCTCCCATGGGTGGTGGGCGCCCATACCAACTTATCTTCCCCTCTCTCCGCAACCATGGGGTAAAGAGATGCTAGGTCTAGACATACTAAGGAAGAAAGATACAGCTAGAACTCGTGCCAGAGCCAGGTACCCCTTCCATTAGTAAAGTCGACAATTATAGCGTATAGGTTGTTTTTAGGTATTTCAACGGTTACCATGTGGATAAGCGGTCCCCACCCATCCACCCAGTTATCTAGCCAGAATAAGATTCTGCGGCCATTCCTCAGAATCCATTTGTTACCCTGTCGTACAATCGACCAAGATGCCAATATTCCCCGCCAGAATACAGAGGCCCCTGACCTATCAATGGTTTGGGGTATATGGTAAGTATCCAGATGATATTTAGCCCGGAGTACTCGGACCTAAAGGGATGTGGGATTAGCCAGGAAGGCCCATCCTAGTTTGTCAAGTAACGTGTCATTAGTAGGGCGGATCCGTTTGATGCCCAATCCTCCTGCGGACTTTGGCTGGCAGATAGACTCCCAGTTAACAAGGTTCATTTTCTGCTGAGTGGTTGTAGAACCGCAAATAAAATCGCCCATGATTTTTTCGAGGTCGTCACAGAGTTGACGTGGAAGGTGGACCATGTGCATCGTGAAGATAGGAAGGGCGGAGAAGACCAACTGGGCTAAGATAACTCGCCTAGTGAGTGACAAAGTCTGCGTCCGCCAGCCTGCGAGTTTCTTCTAGGCCGCATCCAGAATGTGTTGGAAGGTATGCCTGGAGGTTCGCTTATGAATCAAGGAAACCCCTAAGTACCGGCCCAGATTATTCGTACGATTGATCTGAAGACTGTGACTGAGTCGCCTCGCGGTCTCTCTAGAAACGTTCTTTGAAAAAAATATCATAGTTTTGTCGGTACTAACTTTTTGCCCTGAGGTTAAACAAAAGGTCTCTAAGGTACGTGCGATCACTTGAGTCTATGGGTCCACAACTTCAGCAAAAAGGACCAAGTCGTCAGCAAAGAATAGATGGGATATGGGAGGTCCCGTCCAGCTTAGAGTGATTGGCTTCCAGTTCCCACAGCCCACCTCCTTCGAAATAAGATGCCCGAGTATCTCCATGTAGAGCACAAAAATATAAGGGAAAAGCGGGTCCCCTTGCTGAACTCCCCTCGAATTTGGGAGACCAATCTTAGTAAGCGTGTCTTGAATAAAAGCCCAGCGAAGCCGATCATACGCTTTTTCCAAATCAACTTTTAAGGTTAGATAGCCTTTCCTGCCCGTCTTTTTCCTCATAGAATGAATAACCTCTTGAGCGATGATAATGTTATCGGTAATATGCCGACCAGGTATGAAACTACATTGGTTTTTAGCAACGAGATGAGGTATATGCGCTTTCAACCAATTCACAATCACTTTAGCGATGGCTTTGTAAAGAACTATACATAGGCTAATAGGACGAAACTAAGAGATTTGTTGAGGAATTAGAATTTTGGGAATGAGGACCAGGTCCGTTTCCCATCAGTCCTCGCTGAAGATCGTTTGTATAAACTCCACCACTGCTGGCCCAATTGTCCTCCATTGATTTTGGGAAAAAAAAGTGCATTAAACCCATCAACCCCCGCAGCTTTGTTCGGGTTCATATCAAAGATTGCACTTTTGATTTCAGTATCATGGACTGGCATCGCCATTCCCTAGACCTGAGCTTTCGAAAGGGACGGAAAGGCTCCAGGGTATGGAAGTGAAGTGTACTCCCCGGCTTCATGCGTGTAAAGTTGGGCAAAAAAGGTTTGGACTAATTGACACAGTTGATCCGATTTCGTAGCCCAAGAGCTAGTGGAATTAGTAAGGCTTGCAATCCTCAATTTCTTGCGTTTGGAAAGGGTGATGGTGTGGTGATATTTGGTATTACGATCCCCTTCCGACGGTCACTGACACCGGCCTTTTTGGTGCCAAAGTAGCTCCTCCTCACTCAGAACCTGCATAAGATGTCTGCTCAATTTGTCTTCCAGGTCTAAAAGCAAGTCTGAATGATCGACAATCATAACTCTCTGAAGTCCCCTCAACCTGGCCACCAGTCTTTTTTTCCAGTGGATAATATTCCCAAAAACATGGTGTTTCAATGTTGGAGATGGTTAGAGAATCGAGCTAAAGATTTACTCATTATCTCCTTGGTGGGGAGCCAATGCTCCTCTACCACTCTATCAAACGCTGAATGAGTGATCCAGGCATTTTGGAAGCGGAATTGCGGGGTGCCTATGAGTCGCAGAGGCAGGTTACAAATTTGAAGCAGCATAGGCCTATGATCCAAACCAAGGAAGGGAAGATGCTGATTGACCGTTTGGGGGAACGTCTGGAGCCATGTCATCGATCCGAACACTCGATCCAGCCAGGCATGAACCGTTCCTCGCCGCCAAGTATATTTTGAGCCCACAAAACCCAAGTCATGAAGGCCGCATCGATGGACCCAAAGCGGTTATTAACCACTCTCGTGGAGCAGGTGCCTCCCCTTTTATCTGAGATTTCCAATTTAGCATTAAAATCCCCTCCCACAATCCAGGGTCTGGTACGGGAGCCCCCAATCCAAGTTAAAACTGGCCAAAGCCTGGATCGCGTGGATATCTGTGGACTAGCATAAACTGTTATAAAATCAAAGGAGCCCCAAAATTTAACGGTGGTATGAATAAATTGCCTATGGGCAATGATAACCGAGATGTCAAAATCCTCCTTCCAAAGGAGCCAATTGCCTCCTGAGAAACCATTAGCCTCTACTCGAAAAGAATAATCAAAACCTAGTGAGAGAATGACTTCCTTCGCCCATTCTCCACTAATCCGAGTTTCCATCAACGCCAAGATACCTCGACTTATAAATACGAATGTAATTTCACATTATTGTCTGAAACCCTGACCCTCCTACCCCTTGACAATTCCATATCAGAATCGACATAATGGATTGAGAGGAAAATTAGAACCCTAAGACGAGGCGTCATTTGGGCCTCCAACTTGGTCTTCCCGAGGTGCCATGTCTTGAGTGGGCTGACCCATCTCCTCATCCAGATTTTGGCCCGGTAAGTCCACTTGGATACTCGCATCCAGGTCTATATCTAGGGGGACGTTGGGTGGGGGTGCAGTATCAACACTCCCAGTCTCATCCCCCTCTCCCGGTGCTTCGACTCCCTCTATTAGTTGGGGTCGCTCTGCAGCACCCAGAGCTTGGTCCGTAATTATTAGCTGATCATAAACCATTTCAGTATGCGATTGGATTTCAATCACTAAATTTTTGTCCATAGTCATGGGCTGGAGTTGGACTGTAAGGGACGTGGCCGTTGTCGGGTCCTGTCTCTCGCTAACATGGACCCTTCCTACTCGATTCTGCGGGGTCGGGATGATCGATTTGCCTTTGGACCTGACTTTAGAACTACTCGAGAAACTAGTAGTTGGAGTTGGGAATTCCTGGTTACTGGTCTATCCATTATCAATTAGATTGGACATGTCAATTCGGTGACCAAGGCCCGAAAAAATAAATTGATGTGAAGGCTCTGCAACTGGAGGAGCTTCCTCGCGATTAGCCTTGATGTACTCAAGCATGTTGAATATGGATCCTCCTCGAGCAGCTACCTAGCCTCTCTTCACTGCGTGAGTTAGAGCGTTATTTCGCGAACCGTCTGTAGCATCAGTAGTCTACGTCCTTAACGTTCCTTTAGCCCCATGTCGTTTCGTTGCAAGTCTAGGAGGTTTCCATTGGACGTGAAGCCAAGGCCCATAGCTGTTGGTTGTCCCTCCCAAGGAACCTTCTTCGGTCGACCTCGTTTGTTTTCTCATCGCCGGATCAGTTTCGTCGTCCCTGCTCTGTGTCTGCATCGAATCCCTGGGCACTGTTGGCGTTCGTGGACATGCTCCAGTGGCATGACCAAGCAACCCACATCCATAGCAAACCGTTGGAAGCCCCTCATATTCGATCAGTAGAGTCTTGCCATCCAATTCCACACTCGTACGTAGGGGCACGTTGAGATCAAGCTCCACAGTAATGCGCGCGAACCTTCCACACTAGGCATTCATGGTCGCCTCATCAAGTTTCACCATGCTTCCCACCAAGTTTCCCAGAGCTTTGAGGATCAAGGGGTGATAACGAGCGATAGGTAAGCTAAGAAATCTAATCCACACAACCGCATGGGTTACCTATGCCTGCGTCGGTCGGAATATCGGGAGCTATCGTTGGACAGACAACACCTGACCGAAGATCACCCAGGGTCCATTGGTTAACACATTGATGTAGTCAGCTTCCTCCCTGAACTTAACTAAGAAGAAATAATAGTCCATGTCCACAATTTTCAGAGGACCGCGCGGCCGCCACAAGCCTTGGAAGCAGGTGCTGAGGGTGCGATACCCTACCCTACGACCTAGAAGTTTGACAACCACTGCTTGCTCCCACTATTGATCGAGTTGAGCCTTGAAGTTTTGGGATAGCAGAAGACTGGCTCCTCACTCCCCCAAGTCGGTCGTGATATCACCCTCAGATACTTGAACATGATCCTCTTCCAAACATGGTAGCAACGTAGCATTTTCAACCTCGCCTGATACCCCTGAGACTCTTGCGCTATATGACGATTTTGGTGGGGGAGGTTCGTCGTCACGTTTCCGAGTACGGCCTTTTTTGAACAGCTGTCCCTCTAGGTCGAGGGAGTCCATGACCGCCAGTGACTATCGCTAATCAATCAACGGAAACTCCCAAGGAATCACAATAAGAAAACCACAAGAACTATTTTCGTTGTCTTTAGTAATAAGAAAATGGCCTCCTTTTCTCTCTCTAAAAATTGCTTTGGTTCCTCTCTGTGTTCTCTTTTTATATTTATGTAGGGTGACTTATCATTGGTGAGTGCGTAGTATAATGCTACCAAAGTTTTCTACATTACAATCTCTCACTCATAAATGTACTGCCATTGAAATACGCGGTGTAAATATAAAAGTCTCAAGTTAATAAATAAAAGGATGATTGTTATGAATTTTAAGAATAAATTAACATAAAATAATTTGACTTCTTTTAAGTAGTTAGAAAAATGATAATTAGATATGGACATGTCTTCAGGCTATGTATGCTACAACTTGTCAAAGACACGACCTAGGGTAAAGGCGTGTAACATGGCACGAGACATGGGTGTTTGGCAAGCTGTGTTCAATAATACAATCTAAAATATACATGATTTTAAGCTTTCCCTAGGCCTTTTTCTTGATTCTTTCATCTCTATTCTTTTTTAAGTTCCTCATTAAGCTTATAGTTTCCTTTCTTTGTATTCCTAACTACAAAAATATTATAATAAAAACAAAAATAAACCAAACACAAACAAATAAAATATAATATAAATTGATTCACAACTTAAAGTAGTCCAAATTAAATAACAAATAACAACCTAAATTATTGTTCCTTATTGCTTAAAATAAATTTTAATGAACTTAAAACAAAATTAAATAATGGTTGATTTCCTTATAACATATACTTCTATACGAGTCTTTTAGCTGAACTTTATTCTGAAACTTGGTTAGTTGTTAAAGTAATGTAGTTGTTCCCTTCTTCTTCTTTATCATCATCATCATACCCGAAGTTCCGCATTGAAGCAGGGTCTGGGGAGGGCCTGATAGTACGTAGCCTTACCCCTACATAGTAGTGAGGCTACTTCTAGTAGATCCATATGTAGATGTGACAATAAAAGAATGATGTAGGTTAAAGAGTAAATAAGTAAAACTGACATTCTAAATACTTGGAAATAAAATACAATAAATACACAAATAAATAAAAATAAAATATAATCAAAGGATATACCTGATGGTATCCAAATCTACCAATACCTAATAAGCTGATTATCTTACAATATGATCAATATGGATAAATAATTTTAGATTAATCAACACGGAAAAAAGCACCATCAAAAACAAATATAACATTAGATATATGTAAACATACACACAGTGAAGCAATTAAAAAAAAAGGGGGAAATCTTAAATTTGCTTTTAAGTTATTTCTATTCCATTACTAAGACAAAAAAAGGATGAGCTCTTAAAGGAAAAAAGGTAAAGTAAAAGCTGGTGAAGAAGTTATTATATATCAGGGACAACAGATTCATCAGGGAAGAAGGAACCAAAAACTGTTCCTCCACCCAAACACTTTATTTGTCTAGCAAACCCAAAATCCCAATATTTCTGCCATTAAAGACCTCAAAAAGTCATCTACTAATAACCAAAACAAAAAGATCTCACAAAACTTCAGACAGACAATCCAATACTAACAGTAAGCCATCGATATTAGACAAATGAACTCAATCCATTCCAAAAAAAAATCCTTGAAAGTAAAGTTTTGGAGGCAAATCCAATTCTACACGATGATCAACATGAGTTCACAACGAACTAATCACTCAAAAAACATATTTCCATCACAAAAAAACACCTTAACTTCAACCAGAAAAACAAGATAAACATTTGCATAAAACATAAACAATCATTAAAGCTTAACTCTTGAAGGGTACATTCCAACACAAAGAGGGGCCAAAAATTAAATCTCATCTCAAGCTTAGCCCCGTCTAAGGCACAGAAAGAAAGAAACTTTAAATAAGAGATGAAATCTCAACAAAACAAGAACCTTTACCTTGTGACTGACCGCGGTTGATACATGATAGCAAAAGAAAAGTACTGTTCTTGGCCGGCGGTGTCCCAGATCTAAGCCTTGACGCTTTTGTACTCAAATCCGGAGTTAGAGTAGAAAAGCATAAAGGTAAAAATTACAGAAAGTTCCTACCTTGTTTTTCGTTTACAGCATTCTTACTTGGTGAAGGTGAAAAACCGAACAACATATATAACCTGCATTTATGAAGCCCCGACAAAAGAAACAAGAAGATAGTGGTCTGGAAGGTCATCAGATGGATCGATGACTAGAAAAACATGACTTCATAGCCTAACCCATTGAAACTAGCTACAGTCTAATAACTATCGTCAACAAAATGATAGGACCTAATCACATAGCCCCACCCTAGGCAGAATAAAGGCATCCCAAGAGTTTTCCATATAGACTCATTCTCCCCCTCATAAAGGCATCCCAAGACTTTTCCATGCGCACTCATTCCTTGAATATAAATTAAATTCTTTAATTCATCTTTAATTCCCTAATTAAGTAATTTATATCTATTGGTCAAGATTGATCTCTAGCAAGGTATCATGACTACCTAGATATTCAAGTTGGTTTTGACCAGCCTTAATTGCATGAATTTTTCATATAATTCAATCATTTTATCTCACAATATTTTGATTATATATAGAGCATAAAATTAATGTCTACTTTATTTGAATCTATTCATATTAGTTCTCTATCATTAGTAATTAATTCAATTAATGACATTTAAGAATTGTTTTCAAAGTATCTTTCTACCTTGGCTAAGGTTTTTCTGAATCAATACTAATTGAGAATAATCAAACATTTTTCCTAATCACTTTAGGGTGATGAAATCTTATATTGATTACTTATCTATCTCCATATAGTTCAAGCTATATTCAATAACTACTGATTAAACTACCTTTGACTAGAATTTGTCATAGGTAGTATTAAAACATCGCAATTCCTATATGAGACACTTAAGATATTTCAAGTGAAAGGATTATTTGTACAATCATCACAATAAGAATTTCCATAGATATACAAGTAATGCTCCAAATGAAATTCTTATATGACGTTAGTTTGGTGAACTTGTTCTCTAACAAGCACCGACATATTTGTTCTCTAACAAATATTGACATGTTTGTTGAGATCAACCACTTTCTTTATAAAGAAGAAACATAATGTATGCTAGTCTTTTTATATTTTGTTAATGTCCAATCTCAATAAAACAATGACTAGGAATAATTTGTAAATAAGACATAAATATAATGTAAATTTCATAATTATTATCTCATTATAATTTTGTTTGTAATATATATTTATCCTATAGACTTTATCATATACATCTAAATATGCAAATGATAAAGAATGTTTTTAAATAATTATGTCACTAAACTACATCCAATTGATTGATTATAAGATATAAACCAACTGTTGAATGCATTTTTTCATTGGAATAAGTGGCTTTATCACTTCCTTTCTGCATACATTTATTAGGTTTTATACATATTTTACCCGCTAATTTGTTTAGTTCCTCTGAATATGCATTTATTGTGATTTTTGTTTAATTTGTAGGAAAAACACCTGAATTTAGTTGAAAAGGGCCGCAACAATGGTTAAATGAAGGAAACATAGTTCAAGGTAAAACAATGCAGTAAAGGAGGGATGAAATGATCCAAGCGGAAGCATTAAATGTCAGCTGAAATAAGGGAAGCAAAAACGGCAACACCAAAAGGGAAAAATGCAGTACAGGAGAATGAAAAAAAAATGGTAGATGAAATACACCAAAAATAGAGACAGACAAGAGACATTAGGGGAGGCGTAACACCGAGACGCACGCGGAGATGCAATGCGGACAGGGGACGTGCAACACTGAGATTCAATGCAGAGAGGGAGGAGGTGATGCATCATCAAGGGAGGCACCACCGAGACGCACGCAGAGATGCATGCAGAGAGGCAGAGATGCAACGCAGTGAGAGGTAACACAGAGACAAAGGAGGACGCAGAGAGAAAGATCCTAAAACCCATTCGTCCTCTGTTTTATATCTGTTTTCTCTCTTTCTATGTCGTTTGCAAGCTTTGATTTATGTGGTCTTCATCCCACCATGAGTAAGTAGCCTCCTTGAAGCTTGAAGGTTGGGATTGAAGCTTATAACTAGTTTTCTGCTGATTGAATCTCATTTTGATTTATAAGTATGGGTCTTTTGGTTCTGCTTTCTCTATTTTAGGATTAACCTTGCTTGTATTGTGCTTGGCCAACCATCACTTGACATTAGTTCTTAATTGAAGAATCGATAGGTGAGAAATGATAACTGAACTCCAAAACAGTAAACTTATAAATTTTATATTTAGACATAGACTGAATTTATGAGAGGAAACTTAAGTTAGCAAAAAATAATAATAAGTTACAAATAATAGTGCAACAAAATAAAAAAAAATTCATGACACAACCTTTCAATATTTGGCTACGTCTACATTTATGGGCGAAGAATAGTCATATTTTGTTATGGACTAGAGAACATGTAGGAATTAGTTAACACTATCTGATTGTGCCATGGTACTCAAACTTACCTCATTCTTTACATTTTTCACCTTTTTGCATCCTCCATCAAATGGCCGATAAACATCATTTTTCAATAAAATCTAAATTATGCCAACAGTTATGAACTTATGACAAGTCCCGAAATAACAAAGCCTTTTTTTTGTTATTTGATAAAGATTATTAACTTTCAATTCTTCAGTGATTGTTTCAATTTAGATGACCGTACATAATATCTCAAATCAGTTTTCTTACTAATATTTAATGAAAAGGTGGCGCTCCATTCCAGTTACAAGAAAAGTTTCGGATTGCTAGGGCGAAAGTATGATTATGTTTTCTAATTATACGCTTCAATCCTGAAGTAATCCAAATTAAAACCGAAGTCACAAGCCTCATAACAGACCAGTTAATACTAAGGGAGAGCTTCCTTGTTTTTATGTTATAATTAAAGACACCGATCACAACTATGATATGACGTTCCCTGACTTCAGCGTCTTGAACAACACAATTTTGACGATGTCCAATGCATTGAATCAGGGTTGCTGAAATTATATAATTTATTATAACTTTCATTTCAAGCGCATAGGCCCTCCCTTTTGGACTTTAATCGTATTTGCAAGTGTGTGATCGTCACTTATATATGTGGTTAAATTATATCTTCTTAACCATATAAGGTGGCTATGCTTAAGGCTCAAGAAATGAATAGCAAAGCAGACTATTGCATATATTGTTTACGATAGCTAAAACGAATATACTTAGACTTAGATCTGAAAGTTCTTATGTGTAATTGTTAATGAGAGAATTTTATTGTCCCAATTTACCATGCTTTTGATATATATGTCTGGAGCAGAACCGTTGGCTTGAATGAATATATCCAAAATAATCCATTCCCATGTCTATATTTTCAAGAAAAACCTAGTCGGGCATCTTTTAAGAGGATCAGATTTTCTATTCTGATTAACCAATTCTTATTTTATTTTATTAAATTTTATCTATATATTTACGTATGATCTCCACAAATATGCAGACAAAATTAAGTAACAGTTGGACCATCCTAACAAAACAGGATACTCCATCCCATCGTTCGAGATGGAATGCACGGGAAGGAATGTCAGGAACAAGGTATCTGAATAGACAATTTGACTTGCTACTCCAAAGCAAACTTAGGATGAACTGCTTCATTATTCAGTTCTGCCCGCCCACCATTTTAACAGTTCGCAGAATTTGTCGTAAACTTCAAATTTCAACAACTTCAAGACAATGAAATTTAAATGTGAGTTACTGGGTGCACGGTCCAGAAACCCTAATACATTTTTGACCAGGCCATGATTTATCACAACAAACTCCAGGACCACTTAAACTTCATATTGGGAACTAGAATTGTTGCTTTTTGATAGCTTCAAAGGCACATTATTTGTTTTTCCATATATTTTTAGTTACTAGAACTGTAGCCGCGTTGTAATTTATGAGTAATGCAGCTGTAATTGTTCATTGGTGCATTGGTTGGTAAAGATCATTTTTGGTAATACCATTTGGAGATAACTAAATAGGAATGGAAAGAATAGGCATCCAAGGAAGTATCCAAGTTGCGGGGAAATCGGGCAGGACATGATCTTGGGTGAAGCAAAATAAAAATAAAAATTATTTGTATTTAATTTTCTGAAAGTTAAGATCACCTAAATTTTAAACATGATTAACATATAAAATATAAAAAAATGAATTGTAATTCACAAATTATTGTTAAGCTTGATCTTTTTATTACCATTCCCCTTAAACTATTTTTGAGACTAGTTTATTTCAATTACTGTAGCTATACACATATCTAGCTGCTAGGTATCTATAAAACTTGACAAGAGAAATCTACAACTAGTTTAGAAAGACAAGAAATGTTAGCTGCAACGAAGTCTAAGTCTATTTATAATATGTTTTATTTCATTTACTAATTTAATTGAAATAAATTCTAATTTCAATGAAATTTTAACTACAATTATACCAATTGGGGCTAAATAAGATCCAATTTTTTATATTGACCCTAATTATTAAATATCTTATCTTTAATCATAAAGAATATGAAACTTTATAATGAAGTCCAATTTGATATATTAACATATTTTTTTCTCTTTAATTTGTTCTTTATACATGATCAATTAAGTTCAAATATATATCATATTTAGAATTAAATAAATTGAATTCTTTAATTCATCTTTAATTTCCTAATAAAGTAATTTATATCCATCGGTTAAGATTGATATCTAGTAATGTATCATGACTACCTAGATATTTAAGAATGTTAAAGTGGTTTTGACTAGCCTTAATTGCATGATTTTTTTTCATATAATTCAATCATTTTATCTCACAATATTTCGATTATATATAGAGCATGAAATTAATGTCTACTATATTTTAATTATTCATATTAGTTCTCTATTATTAGTAATTAATTCAATTAATGACATTTAAGAATTATTTTCAAGGTATCTTTCTACCTTGGCTAAAGTTTTTCCGAGTCAATACTAATTGAGAACAATGAAACATTTTTCCTAATCACTTTAGGCGATGAAATCTTGTATTGATCACTCATCTATTTTCATATAGTTCAAGCTATATGCAATAACTATTAATTGAACTACTTTTGACTAGAATATATCATAGTTAGTATTAAAACATAACAATTCCTATATAAGATACTTTAGAGATTTCAAGCCAAAGGATTATTTGTACAATTATCACAATAAAAATTTCCATAGACATACAAGTAATGCTCCAAATAAAATTCTTATATGATGTTAGTTTAGTGCACTTATTCTCTAACAAATACCGACATGTTTGTTGAGATCAACCACTTTCTTTATAAAGAAGAAACATAATATGTGCTAGTCTTTTTATACTTTTTTATTGTCCAATCTTAATAGAATAATGACTAGGAATAATTTGTAAATGATACATAAATATAATATGAATTTCATAATTATGATTTCATTATAATTTTGTTTGCAATATATATTTATCCTATAGACTTTATCATATGCATCTAAATATGTAAAAGATAAAGAATGATTTTAAATAATTATGTTAGTAAACTACATCCAATTGATTGACTATAAGGTATAAACCAATAATCTCCTACTTGGACTGAGACAATCTTTTCAGTGTATTTTACCATATCACTATAAGAAGATCATACTATGACTAGGATAGTGGTTTAATGAGAATTCTATAAGATTCTCTATAGTGAATAACTGCTTAAATCTTACATCTTTTATTTCAATTTTTATTATAATTAAGAGAAATTCCTAAAAACATATTTAGATCTTTGGTATGGCTTTAGCTCCTTTTTGCATGCCTAAAGGCTCTTATGTTCTATAATATATTACTATCTTGAACAATGCAAGAACTTATACTAAGTTTATTAAAGAAATTCCTGATCCATTAATTATTTCTACTAAATGAAAAATGTATTCTGGCTTACATATAAATCAATGCCACATTGGGAATTTTTCAATCTTAAAATAATATTATTTTAAAGAAAATATAAGTAGCTATTACTTTTAAAGTTAACATCTGTATAGCCTTGAACTTAAATATTTGTTCATACATAGAATACACATATCTTTCCTACTTCACAAGTATCTTATATCTTAAGTACTAAATACCTTTAGAACATTATCTTTATACTTGGAATTATAATAGGCAAACAACTTCCAAATTTGTCTCTATAGATCTAATTCACATAATTAAATTATTACCTTTTTCATATCTAATTAGAGTCACTTATACTATCATATATTCAATAATTGAAATATATAATTTTTTGTTCACGACGAGGAGTATGTCGCTAGATACCCCCATTAATTTGCTTCTAGACATGATAAATTCACAATCATCTCCAAAATAAATTCATTGAATTCATCGTGAAAGTGAATATTTAAACATTTTATAACTTTTCAATATTTCATTTAATGCATATGACTTGATCGCAAAAATTCATTAGTAAAGCTAATGAGATATAAGTATATCCTTTTATCAATTGTTATTTTATTCAATATAACACATTTATAAAATTTAACAATTCAATGCCACCAACATCCCTTCATTAAAGGTTGATTTTAATATTCCTCAACCTAATAATTTAATCAAGTTTCATCTGATTCATAATCAAAAGTATACATATATTCTTGTTTGTAACTTTATTATTATCATTATGTTGATTTAATCAAAATGGAATAAAATAATAGTTTTGGTTGTTGACTTAATCAAAATGGAATAAAATAATAGTTTTGGTTATCTTACTTTGGATTATTCAACTTATATTAAGTATACGTCCCCCTTAATCCAACATATACAAATATTTTCATAAATTTAGATCAACTACTTTTATTCAACAATCTATTATAAATACATACGATCTTTATCATATCATGTGTTAGCAAGAAAACTCATGCAATTATTTTTCCTTCTAATAATAATTATTAGCATTTCTAAGCCAATGTCTTAAATTATAGTCTTTGTTTATGCTTTTAATAG
>JAOSBK010000003.1:27557983-27569137 GCA_027568895.1 Erythroxylum shatona
CTCTCAATGGCCAAAAAGTCAAACTTTTCATATTTTCACATTTTTTTCTCTTTAATTTTTACTTTTCAACTTCATTTTAATCAACTCATTTACTTTTGAATATTTCTAATTTTCAATAAAATTCGGGGTCCAACATTCATAGACCTCCTTGATGAGATAGGAATCCTCAAGTAGTGTATAGGGGGAGCTTTAGTTTCCATACTCGTAGCTTAAGCTAAAGTATTTGAGAGATGATTATGATAAAGCTCTTGTGCTAATTGACACTTAAGCCCAACATTTCCTTAAATAACTTGAGAGTTTCCATCAGAAGAGAGACTGAGTGAACATTTGCTCTACTTAGGAGAGTAAGGTCATCTACAAAACATAAACTAGTTAGAAAACCTTTCTTACATTTGGAGTGAAATTTGAATTTAGGATCAGTTGAAGTTTTGTGCTTTAGTAGTTGGATGAGGACTTTCATACAAATTAGGAATAGGTAAGGGGAGAGGGAATCCCTTTGCCTAAGTCCTTTCTTTCCTTTAAATACTTCTGTGATGCTCCCATTAATCAATATCCCATAGGAAACAACAGAAATGCATTGTTGAATCCACTTGATGAAGGTTAGGGGAAAGTTCATTATCTCTAAGGTCTTTAGTAGAAAACCCTAATTCACACTATCAAAAGGTTTCAGTAAATCCACTTTTATAATGCAATTTTGAGGGCTTCTTTTGCAGTTATACCCTTTTAAAAGCTCTTAAATGATAAGAATATTGTCCCTTATATCTCTGCCTGTCGTAAAAGCTCCTTGATTCTCACTGATAAGATATTTTAGAACCTCCTTTAGCCTATTTGCCAAAATCTTGGCAATGATTTTGTAGAGGACATTAGTACACAAAATAAGCCTATAATCACTCCAAGTTCTCGGACTGGAGTTTTTAAGGACCAGGCATAGAAAAGCCTTGTTTATTTCTATTAGTAAAACCCTTTTTAGGAAGAACATATCATTTGAAAATGAGTAGTTTCGATAGAATTGAACTTTTGATTGATCCAAGAACTTGGGATCCTATGGATGAAAACATGATATCCTTGGACCCCATTGAATTTCATTCGATAAAGAATTAATTAATAAATATTAATAACTAATAACTATTCCAAGTTTCCTGATAGAAAAAACCATTCAATTTATCTGGACTTGAAGCTTTAGAGTCATTCATGCTTAAGACCACCTTATCAATTTCCTGATCTGTAATATGTCTTATTAAACAATAAATTTCATGATCAAGAATTTAGTGGTTACAAACTGTCTAAGATCATAATCTAACTTAGATGGGAGAGCTTCTGATCCAAATAGTTTGCTGTAGTAATCCAAAGCTTCCTTAGCTAAGTCATCTTGTCCAATAACATCCACCCCAGCTTCTTTTTTAATGGAGGTAATTATGCTAATGTTCTTCGAGCTAACATAGAATTGAAGAAGAACTTTGTACATCTATTTCTCTCTTTTAACCAATTAATTTTAGCTCTCTACTTTATTAAGGAAAATTGGTTATCCACTACTTCTAAGTAATTTTTAAGTGCATCCTTCTCTGCTAAGGCTAGAGCTCCATCTAAAGGATTCTCTTCCAATGCTTTTTGAACAGAGGAAAGTTTATCCCTAGATATATCAATCTCCTTAGTAAGATTCTGACCTCTCTTACAATTAAGAAACTTAAGCTCCTGTTTAATATCCCTTATCTTTTGGATACAAATGTACTGTTTAGTTTTATAACCTTCGTGCTCTAATCCCTTGTCTATTGCTTCTTGAAAACCCTCCATGTTGACCAGAAACTTGTTAAATCTGAAAGGATGATGAACTCTGGAGGTAGTGAACAAATTATCAATCTTTATAGGAGTATGATCTATGATACCAAGGTCTAGGAATTTCGCAGAACTTCTTGAAAAGGAATGTAGCCATTCCATATTAACCAAAGCTCTATCCAATTTTTTTCCTGATGTGCCAATTAGAGCATTGTTTATTTATGTAAGTACACTTATGATCTTCAGATTTTAGATCTATAAGTTTCACCTCCTGCATACATTCAAACATATCAGGGGAGTAGTTAAGAAGGTTACAATTACCTTCGGCCTCTGATCTGAACAAAGTAATATTAAAATCCCCGCATACAACCCAAAGGGAATTTACTAAAAACTTGACCCTTTTTAGGAAACTCCAAAGTTTAGTTCTTTGGAATACAGTGTTGAATCCATAGACAAAAGTAGCTAAAACCTAAGAATTTTTCATTTTGAAATAAATCTTAGTGTGAATATGATGCTAACTAGATTCCAGAACTTCTGGCTTTAGATAATCACCATCATAAGCTATTATAATCCTTTCATATGCACGACTTTGATGATTTGTAATGAAATACCATTTGCTACCTAGACAAACCAATTTAGTCAGATTAACTTCTCTAATTTAGGCTCCAACATACAAAAAACCCAAGGCTTTTCCTTTAGCAAAAAACCCTTTAAAGCATTCAGCTTTGAAGGATTATTTATTCCACGCACATTCCATACAATCAAAGTCAATTAGTTTTCCTTTTAGAGCTATTCTTATTGCTCCTACTACTTTTCCTAAAGGTGACCTGCTCAAACTGCTCCTCTTGATTATTACCATTATATAAATCAGCCCTGGATAGACTTTGTTCATTATGTTGCACATCTGAAGATTCTTCATTTTAATTTGCACCACTAGATTCCTGAACTTTTCCTCCTTTGTAGCAATCTTTTGATTGATTATGTAAAACTTCTGTCATCTGAACAGATTCAGTTTTATTTCGGAATGTCCTCCCTTTTTTTAGGGGGGACATTTACTGTCTGAACCATTTCTTAGTTTTCTGCTACTTATTCAGCCTCCTCAGCTTGACATTGTTGCTTTGCCACATCCATTGACTGTTGGGAAATGGGAACTCAATTTTTCTTTATTATACTTCTAATATTATAATATTATTTAGTTATCAAAAGTTTTTTTCAGTTTGCATAATTTTTTATTAATTTATATATACACATATATGAATGTTTATCTGAAATTAAAATTTTTAATAAATGTTATGATATTTTTACCTACAACGAAAATTTAAATAATATTTTACAGTTAAATTATAATACAATATTATTTTAAAGTTTTAAAAATAATTATAAAATTAATGAAATATAAAAATTATTTCATAATATAAAATTAAAAAATCAAGTCAAACAAAATCATATCAAAATTAAATATAAAAATTATTTCATAATATAAAATTAAAAAATCAAGTCAAACAAAATCATATCAAAATTTTGGCCAAAGTGTTCTCTATTGTGCTCTTTTAACATACATAAAAATAGGTTCATCAGTTCGGTAATAGTGAATATGAGACTTAGGAATTAGTCCCTAAATTTTGGTAGATTGTTCCAACTTATTATTCAAAATTTTGACCACTAGTCCAATTTGATTGTAGATACTTTTGATTCAATTTAAAACAAGTAAAAGATTCACTACTCAAAATGCGAGGGATACAAAAGTAGTTCAATTTATGACAGGTATCTCAAATTACTTAATATGGGAATCAACACCACAATCACATGTCTAACCAGGTACCTGTTATATGACCACAATCTTCAACTACAATAGTTTGGAGAGGTATGCATCATGTTGACTGTCAATCCTGGAGGTCTCTTGATACAAATGAAGAGGGGTTGTTAGTATTTGGTCTTATACTTGCCAATGACATCACTCACATCCATGAAGTTCTCATCCTGTTATGGGGTGACTTTGTCTCACTGGTGAGCATCGCCATAATTTATTTCATGTTATGCCTTTTGATCAGTGATCTTTGCAAATAGAATAGCGCAATAGTAATGTACAATAAATTCTAATATTTATTAAAATAATGTATAAATGGATAAATAAGATCCAAATGTTTTCCATTCCATGTAAGCTGCCTGGCCCACAAAATAAGATTAACCCTCTCAAATTCAAACAATGGTGAAAGCTTAAACTCCTAGAGAATACAAGAAGAATCAAAACACCAAAATTATACATATCACATTACTTTTATATATGTCTGTCATCACCATACTTAGGTGCAATAACACATAATTCCTCTCATACTAGGTGTATTACTAGCTTTTATATCTTTTGACTCTCCTAATCTTTAATAATTCCGATGATCATTTCTCAAGTCACCGTTAAAACCATCTAATCACCAATCAATGTAACCTCTGTTACTTCTACTCTTCCTCTTCTTCCTCTCTTGTACTAATTATTATCCTCTTTTCACCATGAATCTCCATAACTCCTTATTTCTTGTACTTTTCTATAAGCTCCTTATAAAAATCCATCCTCCAACATCCTCTAAACTTCCTAGTCTTCTATTTCTTTTATGTTTTATCCCATCTAATGAAGCCTATCATTCCTTCCTCTTCTTATACTTTTTTTACTCAAAGTTTGCATATTTATTCTTTAAGTAATAGTCCCTCTCACCTTAGAGACACAACCCATTCACTCTTAAATTTCTCCTTCATAATCCCATTCCCAATTAACTCCATCGTATGATCCTTATCTCTCATCAATTCAAATCATCACATGTTTTTTTATTTCTATCACCACTTTTTTCTTACCTACCCTTTTTTTGACACATCGGAAATGAAACAAACAAATAATGAATAAAAACCAACACCGATCAAGTTTGCCTCAAGAAGGGTAGATAGCTCCACAAGACAAAAAATCCTATATTGAACATTCAAGATCCCTATTAAACCCATGTTTGGCCAAGAAATAATCACAAAAATTTGCCTCACGATAAATATATTTGATATGACACTCCCAATTGCACTTGATCAGAGCTGAATAATCCTCTAATGGAGCTCTAAGTGGGTCTTGACCCAAGCTAGATGAGTTAAAAAGATGGATGGAAAGCTGAGAGTCAGACTCCCAAGCAAACTGAAACCCCTATCGAATTGTTTGAAACACCATGCCACTTTAAAAGAAAAGGCCAACAAGAAAACAATTCTATGATCCCGCAGAATCCCTCTAGTAGTAGCCTCCCTTGGATTACCACGATAGCTCCCATCAGTGTTTATCTTAATCCATCCAAATTTAGGACATTCCCAAGAGACCAAATGATGGGCATCGGTACGGTTTAACTTAATGTCCTGAAGAACATGTTCTCCATGGCCAACTTGTGAATTTGTTAGCATTGCACCAATGGGGAAATAATTTCATGTTGAAATATAAGGGAATTTTTTGACTTCCAAATAACCATAAACAACTCATAAAAAAGATCATCCAAGGCAGCCCATTAGGCCCAATTTGAACATTGCACTTTAGATTTCCCCTAACCCATTCCCACAGGTCCATTATATTAAAGTTTAGATCACCAAACCTATGAAACATTTGTTAAATCTCTCTTGTATGGGGACAATCTCATAGTACATGCATGATACTTTTGGCTCCTTCCTCACCTCGAGGAAATGTGTCATTTTGTGCCCCAAACTTATGACGTCTCAACACATTAGTCATGAGTTTCCCATATAATATAATACCAGCCACAAGAAGTGATGAAGCTTAGGTAAACATGGAATCTTTCATAATCTCCTCCAATCACCATTTAAATGAGACTAATCTGAGCCCTGCAAAGCTTCAAAGGTTGTGTTAGAAGAATAAGTCCCAATAGTACTTTTGCTTCAGATCAAAATGTGCTTCAACTCTAAAAATCTTGGAATAAGAATACTTTGGATCTGTGTAATAGCCTCTGAAGGAAGTAAATGTTCCACAATAGAGAGATCCCACGTCTTATCGTCTGAAATCACATATGCCACTTTTAGTGTGGCCACATCCCCCAATTTAATTGTAGTCAATGATGTGCCTAGAGGAGAATCACCAACCCAAAGGTCCCTATCTAAAAATAAATATCTAATCCATTTCCCACTTTCCATATCAGAAATTCTGAAAAATGCTCCATACTTCTTACAATTCCCTTCCTAAGGGAAGAATTTATGATTTGTGAATTAAATCCCTTTTTATTAATTCTCGTAGGATATGAATCCAAAGAGAAATAACCTAGCCAAATTTACCTAACATAGCAATATTGATATGTCAAGATGACCTAAAGCCCAGCCCCCACTCTACTTATCTAGTAACAATTTATGTTAGTTAATCATATGATGTTTCTGAGCCCCATCAGTGGAATTCCAATAAAAATTCTATTAATTATATCCAATTCATCATGAATAGATGACGACAACCAATTAGTTTGCATCGTATAATTTGGAATCGCTGATAGAGTAAACTTAATTAGAGTAGATCAACCCGTCGGATTTAGATGCCTACTTTTCCAAATCTCCAGTCTTGTCTTGACCTTATCAACAATGTCCAAGTGGATTGATCTTTTAATTTTAGAATGAATAATTGGAATCCCTAAATATCTACCCAGATCTTAAGAAACTTTCATTCAAAAACATTTTGTACCTGGTGTTTTTACTTGCAAATTTGGAAAAGAAGACTCTAAACTTCTTCAGACTAATTGTCTATCTCAAAGAATCACAAAACTTAGATAAGATTGACATGATCTCCATAGCCTGATAACAAGAAACCTTAGCAAATAACATCAAATCATTAACAAAAACAAAAAATGCAATATACTAGGACTTGATTTAGAATAACAAATAGGAGTCGATAGCTTACCGCGAATAACATTACTTTTCAAAGAGGATAAATACTCCATACAAAGAACAAACAAATATGAGATAAAGGGTCCTTTTGTCTTAACCCACAGGTAAAATTGGGCAACCGCAAACCATTCCAAATAATAGACAAAGAAGAAGAGATGAGACAGTTGTGAATTAATTGTATCCAAGAAGTTGGAAAATTAAAAGTTTTATTACCTTTTCAAGAAAATCCTATTAGATTATATCACACGCCTTCTTAAGATCAATTTTAATACCCACATGTGTCACTTTACTCTTAGATTTGCGTAATGAATGCATGACCTCTTGGACAACAATAATATTATCTTATGCGTGTCGTCCAAGAATGAAACTGCTTTGGAAAGGACTTACAGTTTCATTTTAAAAAGGGTATAAACGATTAACCAAAACCTTTATAATAATCATAAAGAGGACATTACAAAGAGATATAGGTCTAAATTAAGAAATTTCCTCAGGAGCTTCAACCTTTAGAATCAAACACTTTCCAAAATTGTATCAGTCCTAAAGCTTTGACAGATTAAAGAGACCACATTAGTACCAATAATTTCCTAATATCTTTTGTAGAAGAAAGCTTGAAATCCATTTGGATAGAGGGCCTTAAAGGAGTGCATTTGAGATACCGTCGTCCATACCTCCCAAGCCATAATCTCGCATGAGACAATCAACTTAGCTAAATCTGTAAGCTTTATGTTATCAAGCACAATATCTAGTCTCCAAAAGATTGTTAGGAGGGGAAAATATACTTCAAAAGTAACTATGTTATATTCTGAAGGAAGCTCTCACTAGAAACCCAATTCTGGGGGTGTCTTTTAAACACTCAACTTTATTTCATTTCTGTTTAGCTTTAGCTATAACATGAAAATATTTAGTGCAACAATCGCCATCTATAACCCAATTAACTCTAGCCTATTGGAACCAAAACAACTCTTCTTGCTGTAAAATAGAAGAATACTCTGCAACTAGATCTCTTTCCAGCCTGTAAAGACTTTCTGTTGGCTTATTAGCTAGCGACAATTGCACTCCCCTAATCTTGCCCATCATCCACCTTTTTTTTAGTTTATGTCACTTAACCCACTTCACAGAAGCTTATTGAACCTGCTGAATACCACCTCACAATACTCTTGATGCATGGCTCAAGCAACCTCAAACCAGAATGGTTCCCATTTAGGAATAAAAAAATCCCCTTAGTACATGGTAAAATCAAACCATGGTTTAAAAGAACTTAAGGCATATTAATTAGAGAAGCATTTGGGAATAAATCCTTTCAAGAATGATTGGCAACATTCTTGAATTAAACCAAAACTTGAAGATTTTCTAGCCAAAGTGAAAATAGGCCCTTGAAAACTAACATCGTCCATCTCACAACTATTCCACTGATCACAAAAAGCCTTAAATTGACTAACAGAATGAGAACTACCACCCTTCTTCTCATAATCCGTCACAATATCATTAAAGTCCCCTATAAGTAACCATGGCATGGAGAGCAAAGACGTTATGTCCACCATGGCATGGAGAGCAAATGCTAAATTAGGATGTTTACTAGGCTAACATAACACGTAGTAAGTAACCAAGGTTGACAAGTAGGCACATCTAATAACACATGAATATATTGAGTAGAAAAATGAATAGGTGAGTATTCAAATTATTCATATTCCGTAAAAGTCAAACCCCCTTCCCCTCGACAATTATATCTGTGTTAGACTTGAGAAAATAAGAGAACCCCAAGCTTTTAAGAGTTCCATCAGCCACTGAGTAAGAAAGATGAGGCTCTAAAATAATAATTATATCAACTCTCTTACTCTTGTAAAGATTCATAATTATATGGGACAAACCTCCCTTTTTCTCCCCACTAATATTCCTTAACATAATATGTAAATCCATAAAAATAACAGAGACTGAAAGAAGAGGGAGGGTTAACACCTACGTGCGCTTTGACTCCTTGCACATTTTTCTTACGTGTTGCCCACTTCTGTCACTCTACCATCAATCTTATAGAAGAGCTTATTGTCTACTTTATTTGGCTCAAATTGGTCACTGGATCCAATCTTCTTCAAAACACTGGGAACTAGATTTATATTAAACTAATCATTCTGTATAACAGGTTCTTGAGAATAGGGGCCTTCGTCAATATTACCCTCTACCGTTATAGGAGACTTCTGATTAGAAGGTGGCATAGTAGTGATTGATATATTATCAAGTTTACGTAGAAGCGGTGGCAATGCCACCTGCATGAGCACACCAATTGCAATTCGTGTTGATTTAGTCACCTTAGAAGTTGAAGTGGATCCTGTTTTTTGACCATTGGATTTGAACATTCCTACCTTGGCATTATTCTCCTTCGGAAAAGAATTGTCTTGGGAACTAAACATTTTTTGGACACCTGTGTTCGTCACATTGGCTTCCTCTAATTTTGACTCTATCTCGATGCTTTCCACTTCTAAGATTTGAAATCTATTAAGTACTCTTTTATCCTTATCCCTTCGATTATTGTAAATAGAAGGGAGTCGTCCAATTCCTTTAGAATTTCTTCACAATCGTTTTTAAACCATCATCCAAAGACCAAATTGTAATTCACCCTCATCCGTCCACATCACCGCCGCCTCCTGCTGGTTTTGGGATCTTTCACCAGCTCTCACACTGTCTACCCTCACACTATCACCACAATTCTAATTGGAAGAAGTGCGAGGAATTTCAGTGCAAGATGGAATCAAGTGTCCTACCTTCCCACATCCATTACAAATCACCGAAACAGCCTCATATTCAACCTTACACCAGACTCTTGCCACTTTTATTCTCAGAATAAGGGGCTTCTTCATATCAACTTCAATACAAATACGTGCAAATTTTCCCCAGTGGCCAACACTATATGTCTGTCAATCTTAATAAGCTCCCCAATACTGCTTGCAGTAGCAAACAGAACCTCATCTTTATAGTATTCGATAGGGAACTCGGCAATATGAACCCAAGTAATTACCTTTGTGATTTTTGCAGTAGAAGGACATAAACCAGGTACCCAACGAGTGACTGTGAGCATATGGCCCGCAATCACATAGGGGCCGTCAAACATAACCGTGATGAGATCCTCCTCACAATCGAACTTCACAATAAAATAGTCATAATCTATGTCAAACATCTCCATTTCTCCCTTTACTTTCCATAAAGCTAAGAGACAATTAAAAAGGAATTGGAACCCCAAACTCTTCCCATATACCTTAACAATAATAGCATGCTTCCAATCACGACACAAATACTGCTGGAAATCATCATGAATTACAAGTTGGGGAAGTAAAGGATTCCCATTTTCATATTTAATGGAAGTTTTTCCAATCCACTCATCAGCTAAGGAAAATCCAGATGAGATTCCATGAAAATTGTTACCCATTGCCCTACCTATCTCCTTTAGTAGGCAGTCTCTAAACGAAAGCGATGGCAATTTATGTCTCATTTCTTCTGCATTACGTATAGCACAATCCACTAAACAACTAGTCTGAGTACCACTATGATCATTTGGTGGTAGACGTCGACTATCACTCCCTAAATTTCCTTTATGATTTTCCTCTTACGGACCCATTACAAAGAGGTAAGGTAATATGTAAAATGAAAAACTTATGCTATCAACTCAAGTATCCATCTATTTCTTCTTCTATTTTACCTCCTGATTTTTGATTAATCAAAAAAGTAAAGTTTAGATGGATTGGGGAAATGTAATTACAGAAGATCTAATCAGAGCTTTGGAAGAAGTGGAGTGGTGAACACCGCCTCGTCCTCTCAATTACAGATCTGCTCATGTGGTCGGAGAAAAAAGTTAATTTGGAAACATGCAGATCTAGTTGCTGTGGAGTGCACCACCGGCACTCATACTCCTTTAGGAGCTACGTGAGCCTAACTTTAAAGATTTTAAAAGGTATAGATTAGGAAGCAGAATACGCTTACCCTTCTTTACTCCACCCATAAAATATTTCTTACTGTCCAAAATTAACTTGTCAAACTCTAACAAACTCTTTTTATTATCCTCGTTTCTAGTGACATCACTAGGATAGTCTTCGATGACACATCTGAATCTAAAATATTAATTCTAAAACTTTTTAGTGAGATATCTGACACCAATATGAGTGGTATTACTCTCATCATTTGGCTAATGGTGAGGCAGATAAAAGGTTGGTCAATGGCAAGAAAAAAGAGAAAGAGAGAGAAGAAGAAATAATCAACTATGAAAGATAACTTGACCTTAATTCACATATACTTAATGATGGAGCCACCACTAATAGCTGGTCTCCAAACTTATAGCAGTAGATTCTATTAGAAGTAAAAATGAAGAAAATTTCATATCATTAATTAATTAGAAAAATATTGATAGTGTTGGACCCCGAATTTTTTTATTTTTATTATTTATTCTTGATTTAATTGTTTTATTATTTTTAGAGTTGAGTCATTAAATTAGCAAGTATG
>JAOSBK010000003.1:27626621-27640137 GCA_027568895.1 Erythroxylum shatona
TGTGCGCTCATCACCATTATGGAATGACAGCAAATGACCTACAGGGTAATAAGCACAAGGCTTCAGGACTCCGAAAGTTGGGCTCTGGGAACGGGGTCCAACAAATCTCTTGTAACTGTTTATACTTATCTCTATAGCTTGTATCTACATATATACTGTACAGCAGTCTGCTATGAATAACATCAATCTTCATAGTTTATATTGCTCTTATAAATTGATGTGCAAAATTAAACAACTTCAATTTTGTCACACATGCCAATTTTTCTAATGTTACTAAAAATCTATTACTCTACTAAAATTAATTTCTATAATTTTCCAAAATTTCCATAACAACAAATCATCATTCCAAGAATCTCTAGTTCATTTCATTATGATGAAAATAATTTGGGAATCACATAAAAATTATTATAATCACCGAAGCACCGATAAGACACCAAAAACAATAAATATGACTTCTAAATTTTTTTTGAAAATCAAATTTCAAGCAAAATCATTTAGGACTACATAAAACATCAAATTAACACATTTTTATCACATAAAAATATTTTTAAGGTTCTATAACCAAAATATAAACGTACAAAAACTTCAAACAAAATAGATCCTACAACTTTTGGAAAACTGTCCAGATCTAAAATTTGTTTGATAAAAATTATTAAAACACTTTTAATAATTCAAAAAAATTATAGAGGCATAAACATATCCCAAATATGTTCCAATAATTTTTCCAGAATAAAATTTTACGAAAATCATGTGTAACCTCTTTAGTTTAGCCAATAGGCATCACATGCCCAACAAAAAAACAAATTTCATGCATGTTCTTGTAAATTTCAAATTAAATATTTTAATCACATTAAAAGTATTTTCAATCATACTAAATCATTCACGTACATCTTATGAATAGATTGGTGAAAGAAAATCATAAAAATCATTTTTCTATAATTAATTTAAAACAAAACATTACTGGACTACTGGACTCTAAGTTGTCACGTCCATGAAAACAGTTTTCACATGTCATGTGTTCGACATCTAACAAGGCACAAGATGGCTCTAATACCACTATAAGGTTCTGATCATACATCTAATACATAATATATATCAAATATACGCAGCAAAAAATAAAGTGGAATCTCAAAAACTATATCTACTCATATATATAGATATGGAAAACAAAAACATAAAATGTAAGATGTTTACATACCTTTCCGACAGTCTCCTTTGTTCTTTAATCTTTTCCGTGTTGGATTGTCGTAAACAACAATGATCAATATAGACTGTCTCTAATAAAAGTCCACTCAAAGATAGAAGGATGAAACCTCACTAGGGGATGGCTAGAATTCTTTATTTGAGCTAGCAAAGACAAGAACTCTTGTGAGAGTTAGAGAGAAGAAAAAAGTGTGTGTGTAAGAAAGAACCTTTCTTTCACTTGTGTCTTACACAAGAAGCACGAAAATCAGCTCTATTTTTTGCACCATTTGGTCTTTCCATAACCCCCATCACTAATGGAGAGTTATGGGAAGTTAATGGTCAAGAATAGCATGCATTAATGGAAGTTATGAGAAGTTAATGACCATGAATAGCATGTATTAATGGAAGTTTGGGAAGTTAATGGCCTAATTGACAGCCATCATCACTTGTTTCTAATCCATTCCATGTAACATTTTCTACTATGATCACATTGTGATACAATCCCAAAACACTCTCTCATATCTTAAATCACCATTCACGACTATTTTACTCATCCGTCAGAACTCCTATGTGTGTGACCCAATAGGTTCCCGATTATATTAGCCACTTGAATTAACACTTAATTCAAGTAAGTCAAGAGTGGTATATAGTAACACGTCATAACCCCCAATTGATCAGAAAGTCAATGGTTTGACTACGAACCCTTTCATACGCAATGTTTCCATGCAATTTGTCCTTTCACCATCTATACCCCACTTGGTTCAAAGTATGGTCAAAGTGTCAATTCCCACTAGACTGATTACGTCACATCTAGTCCAAGTGATATTAGATATTGTCCTAAGGATCTCATTACTCTATGTATCATTGAAGACTTTCTTTATGACACATATCTGCTCTGGTTAGAGACTCCCGAGTAATGACCCTGACAAGAGGGCGTGGGTATCATCTCCTTCTATTAGGAGTGGTGAATCATTTATTTACTACTCAATTACCTCCGAATACCTCAAGTTGTACCCAGTCACTATCCTATAAGTAACCCCTGAAAGGCATTGATAAATGAAGTCAAAGCACAGGATCAGTATCCGAGATATCTTTGAGCAACTCAAGTCAAAGGATACTTGCACCATTACTATGATGAGACTATCATTGACACTGGAATAGAACATCCATATGAATGTCTCATAGTAGGTCAGTCCAATGTACTTACTACCTTTAGTAAGCATCCACATGTTAACTCTAAACAACTCATGTCTACTGCTTATAAGATCTACTGCTTGATCTAATCAAGGAGTATAACATGCGCTAATCTATTCAAATTAATGATATCATAACTCATTCATCCTATGACTGGGGAAAGTTTAGATATTAACATAATTACACATGATAGGAATCTCATTATCATGATCTCATCATGATTTCCTCTATGCTATGTTTTGTATCAAGGACTTCATTAAATCAATTTAAGATCAATATAAAATCTATAAACGTATGAACATCAAAATAATGAAAAATGTCTTTATTAATCATAAAATAATTTGTACAATAAGTGCTAAAGGTGCTTGCCTTTAGAGCACTTCTCTAACACACTCTTACCTGAGAAGGTGGTTAGATTTAATTTAACGCTCCCCAGATCACCATCCAACTCTCCTCGACCTTTACATGCACTCCTAGGTCACCTATTCCCCTATCGGGCTCTCCCTGCATCTTCTGTAACCTAATCATACACTTTTCCCCACTCAACATCAACATCCTCACCTCTTTCCTCATGTTCATTCACCCTCACACCCTTAACTCCCACGTTATTTCTCACATTATTTCCCCCACTTTGGGGTGCTACCCTTCCACCCTTAATCTTAGCCAATCGATTATCATGTTCTGTCAATGACACAACCAATCCTCTTACCATCTCCTGCAATTGTTGTATTTGAGTGATAGAGTTTGGTTTTACTCCAATAGTCTGGTATTATTACCTGTGTTATCAGTCATAAGTGCAAGTGTGTTAGTGTCCTCCTATGACAAAAAAAGATTTCACTCATGCTTACGCTTAACGACTTTTATCTGATACTATTCTCACACACTCTGGCTTTTACCTCTCAGTGTCCTCACTTCTCGGTTCGATCTTCAAACTCAACAAACTCAATCAAGCAATGACCGCACTCGTCTAATTCAACAATTGGGTTAATACTGTAGGAAGGATAAGAAGAATCAATTCAAGAATTAGAGTTTGGGATTTCAATTTGGAAATACAATAAAATGACAACTAATGTGAAAAAGTGAACATATTTTTTTTATATAAACAGCAGTTGACGAATCGTGAAGTAAGATATCAAAGTAAGGAGAAAAGGAGTAGACGTGAAAAAAAGGAATTTTTTAATAACAATTCACAAGGGAATATTAGTTATTGTGATAGCAAAGGTTAAAAGAGAGAAGCAATTGTTATTAACTTTGTTGAGATGGCAAAGGAGGAGTAGATATGAATCAAGAGAACAAAGGATGTTTTTGTTTTTTTGTTATTTTAAATCAACAAAATAAAAGGACAAATAAAAAAGATAGCTTACTAAAGGTTAGAAATTGGCTCTGATAGCAACTGACGTAGAAAAATAAACGGATTAATATCACCAAGAAAGATAATGTATAGTAGATAGATTGAAAAATCTCTAAGACCTAAAAAACACGACTTGAGCACCTAAGGTATATGAAACCTTAGACCCAGAAAAATGTTGTTTGAAGAACCCTGGAGAGTTGAATGCCATAAAGGATGATCACGCCTTCGATAAGTTCAGAAGTGTTCAAAACGAACGTAAGACTTGAAAGCAATAAACTCACAAACTCATAAGAGAATTGTTTCAATTTCTAATCAAAAGGGAAGCGTCTTCCCTTACAATGGAATATGGTATTTATATTATAGGAGTATGCCTAGACACATAAGGTAAATATCTAAATTAATGAAAATAATTAATTAAAAAATGGTCTAAAGACTAAATAGGAAACTTAATTCAAAGAGCAGTATTTGGGATAATTTCCTTTGAAGCTCGATTCTTTTGCCAAAATTGTCGAAGGAATAATTTTTGGGATAATTTTCCTTTAGAACTCGATTCTTTGCCAAATTTATTCTTGCGCTTAGTCCATGCATGCTATAATGGTCCAACTAAGGTAATGGGACACCTAAATCATATTACCATCCAGTTATTGTCATGTCTACATTCTAAACTACTTCTTTAGATTGTAAGGCACTATGGATTGAAGGCTAGTTCCAGGAGTTGTTCATGGTGAAAAAAATGACTTTTCTTTATAATATTACACATCGCAAACATGATTTAAACACTTACAATTTGACATTTATATTGAGTAATGAGTACTTACAATTTGACATTATATTGAGTAATGAGTATTCTCTCATAAATTCACATACTATTTCTATTATGTATTTAACTATCTATAAGATAAGATGTTGAATGTTTATATGCAACCTATAAGATATGATTAATATTTGTAATATTATTTCCTAATGACAACAATGAATAATAAAAAAATGCAAACATTTAATTTTCTTAACTTAATTACATAAATTAAATGATTTAATTTTATATCACATGATTTAATTATATATTAAACCTTATTTTTAAATTATTAATAATATGTTAAATACCTTTTATATACAAAAAATGATTAATAAATTGTACATTTCATATAAATTAATTAATAAATTATCAATTTAATGAATTGATTTTGATCTCATTGTTATGATTATTAAAATAATAAATAATATGACATGTTCTTAAATTATACACAATTCACAATGCCTAAATGTTCTTCCATAACCCGTACACCATTATTTTGACCTCATTTCTTTTTGAATTCACAATGTCTAAAAGTTATTAAACTATATGCAATTCACACAACCCATTCGAACTTTTAAGCCTAAATTGCCTAATTCATATTTTTATAAACTATTCACAATACACACATGAAACAACCAAAACGCAATGTAATTGCAATTCAGAGCAGAAATAAACAACCTAAAGTACACATAAAACTAGACAAATTGCAAACAAGTTAATGAGGGTTGCAAGTTAGGTCGTTCAACCATATGCAGATATGGATTCTAGATCTGAATTCTACAATCGACACCAGGGAATCGGGGATTGGTTGACTGGAGTCACTAGATGGTGGATGCACAAGAGAGTGGTATGCGTGAATGGTACTGTCATTGGTCAAGTTGGTACCACCACTAGTCAGTTGACTAGAGTTATTGGTCAAGTTGGTACCACTGTTAGTCGATTGACTGCAGCTTGAATGCATGCGTGGAGGAAGTGGCGAGCATGTGTGGGAAATTGTGAGGATGGCAATAGATGGGCGTGGGTGATTGGGAGGGCGGCAATGTGAAGACTGAAGAGGGTGGGCAACGACGTGAAGGCTAAAAGTGAATGGTTTTTGTAACTTTTATTACACAATGAAGAAGAATGAACAAAATTTTGGTTTCTTTAGGATTTTTTTCAATTTGCTCTATAAAATTTTAAAATTACTATTTGGTCCCCAAAGTTTTTTGATATTGTGGATATCCATGTATCCCTAACCAATACCATACTAGTATTTTAAGTATCGTTCTCCTGATACCAATTAGTACAAAATAGTACTCGTAATACTATATCTAACTCTCCTGGCCCTTCAAATCCATGTTATTTCAATCAACATTTTAGGGATACAATTTTGAGCTATTTTAATTTTTTTAAGGAAAATTTCATACAAAAGCATTTTATTTAACATTTTAATAGATGAGGCATCTCCTCAAATTAATTAAAGAATGTTACCAAATTGTACCCTCCACTATTAGACTAAATGAGATGCATCATCTTTGAGTTGTAAAAGAAAGAAATTTTAGGATCAAACTCGACATTATTAATTTTTAAATTTAATATGAACACTTTTAATCTTTATCAATAAATTATATCTTCTAGTAGATTAAAACTAGATTAATTACATTAATTAAAGCTTAATTAAGCTTGAACTTTAAAGTTCTAAAGAAGCATAAAGATCAATATGGTTATTCTATGAAAAAAAAGGTCATTATAATGAATGATTACTAATACTACATAATTTTATCAATATGTTTAAAGGATGTTTAAAATTGTAAACATTACAATTACATATTTTGATTGATATAAACAATGTTTGTAACCTTGTAATAAGTTGATGATTAAAAAGAGTAATTATTATTGATTATAGGAAAGGAGGTTTACAAAAAGTCTATTGTGATTAGATATGTAGGAAGTTTCATTAAAAGATGAATGAAACTTATTTTACAATTTTAACTTTACTTTTTGGTTATGAGAGGGAGTTATATGGTACTTGAAATTTTGATTTTGAATTTTAATTGAAGGGAAATACTTTCAAAAGCTAAGTTTCCAATAAGAATCAAGTTGTCTTTGATTATTTTAATTTATCAAGTGGACCAATTATGTAAGTAAGGAAGAAAAAGTTTTAAGATGTGCGTAATAAAGTGGTGTGAGAGTTGACTATATGTGTGGAATCAAGCCAAATTGAAGAATAAGTATTGGTTAGCTTGATTAGAACTAAGGATAGAGAAGAATTGGATGTGAATATGGTCTCAAACGAGGTCATGAAAACTCATGTAACTTGCTATATAATTCGATGGTGAGACATAATTCTCAACACAGGTATAGTTTATAACATGTTTATCTTCAAAAGTTACAAACGGATTTACAGTCTTTAACCACCATTGTATCTTAAACTATGCCCAACCTTTTAGAGTTAAACAAGGACATACACTCTTAAAGATGAACATGTCCTAAATCATATCTAACGGCATTAAAATGTATGTAGTTAACATGAATGTGTTTAATTAAAACCCTAATTTTTATTTAAGTTTGAAAACTATAATTTGGTATTTTAGTATTTAAGGACCTTTTCTTTTCAGTTGTAAGACATCTTTTACTATTAATACAATTGTGAGAGTTTTGTCTTTGGTTCTTCAAAGAACTTTTAGAACTTATCAAGCTATCAAATTATGAATTTTAATTAGTTTTCCAAAACAACGAGTCAAAATTCTTTCATACCTTTAGTTCATGATTATATAATCATTAGATCAAAGAGTTCTATCCTTAATTTGGTTTTAGCTTCCTTATTGCCTGATTATAAATTAAGTGTGTTAGGTTCAAGGTTTTATTCTTAGGGTTCAAATTAGTTTGGCATCAGAGTTTTTGTTCAAAAATTAGCTTATGTCTATCTTTTATTTGTTCTTATTTATTATTCTTGTTTCTTGATTCCTTCTTTGTTCTCTTCCTATATTCTTTCTTATTCCTGTATTTGTTTATTTCTTCTTTAGTTCCTTCTTGCTTTTTTCTTCATGTCTTCCTTTTTGTTGAATATCATTTGAAGTCTACAAATAAAGGAATAAAGAATGTTCATATGATCAAAAATGAAAAGAACAGAAATAATTGATCAATAATTGTTGGGAAAGGAATATTTCTACCGTTAAAATTTCCTAACCTTTTCTTTTTAAAAAGTCTTATTCGAGTAACAATTGCAAATCGTATTAAAAATATTCCTAGCATGTTTTGAAATTCATGAAGATTGCATGTTTTGAAATTCATGAAGATTGTCTAAGTATAGCTTTAATCAAGCTCCATAATTGATTGCAATTGTTCGTAATCTTTTGGAACCTTTTGTTTTGTTTTTTATTATTGGCCTTTTACTTCTCCTTTCCTCCATTAACATTTGAGATTGGTTGAATATCACGAGTTTATTTTCTTGGTTTGTTTTAATTAGTTTGATAAAGAATCAAAACAGAAAGTAAGCGGTAATGGTTATATTTGTACTAAACAAAAACTTTGTATATTTGATTACTATAATTTATAGTTTTAATCAATATTGCAAAATTAATTAAATTCCAAAATTTAAAGTATAATTCACCTAATCTTTAGCATATTAAATAGACCTATTTTGGTCTACACGTGAAATAGACAAATGGTTTCTTTTGAAAAGAAACTTTTTGCAATAATTACGCATTAATGTAAGTTAAGTTGGAGAAGCAATACGACAAGACAAGGATTGGCGCACTACCAAACGATCGAAATTTATGAAAGAGTGCTACTAAATTCATGTACTTTAAGGAGTTAGCATAGATAATTCTACCTATTTGAGTTGGGAGCAATAAGGATTTATAGAAACTAAGCTATAACAAGAGCCAAAGTCATTCAATCTTTTACTCCAATATTGTCAGAAAGATTTCAAATTATAGCAATTTTGAACACCAATCCTTGTAACTCAAAAATAGTTAAAAAAATTTCTTTAGTTAGGATTCGAATTTTAGCGAAGTCTTTTGAACTTTTCCATACAATTATCAAAATTTTAAGGAAGATTTTTGACAAAAATCTTAATACTTTCAAAACATGGCGTTGTTATTACTCTAACTCATTTTTAGAAGTCGTTTCTTTGGTCTTTATATTGAATATGTTTATTTTCAAAGGCGTTGAATATTTACATTATTTTAGAAAGTATGCAAGATAGAATTGTAATTATATTTCAAAATTTAATGATAAAATGAACGAAATTTTGAGCTTGTCTCACGTAATCGAACGAAAATTATAACCTTCAAGTTGAATAATTTTATTTAAGTCGGTGGCAATAAAATTGTGAAAATTATGAGGCTCATTTTATTTGCATGGAAAGTGGAAGATGATGACTGTAAGAGTGAGAGGAATTAAAGTTGCGTTACAAGAAGAAGAAAAGCTTAGCATGTTCAAAGACAACTATGGTGTCTATTAATGTTGAATTGAAGCGTGAATCGGAATTAACTTCTTCCGTATGAAACAAATTGGAGTTAAAAACAATAGTGAGTGAAAAATAACGAGAAAAGACAAGAAGACTCCAAGTACTACAACATTAAGAAACCACTAAAGGATGCCAATCACGTCCAGACAATTACCTCATCTTTTACTCATGTTTATAGTAATCTATAATATTACATTCAACATTGCCTTCTAAACGGATAATTACATTCACTTGCATCCATAAGACAAGGACGTGCACTTCAATCTCTTACCAGCACGATGACTTATATAAAACTAAAGAAAATGCTGAGGGTCACAAGACTTTTGTCCTCAATACATACGTGGCATCATTCTTAGATTTATTCACTTTGAAAAAAATAAATCCAATCTAACTTTGATAACTTTAAAAATATAAAGTAATTTTATGTCACTTTAGTGAAGATTAAAATTTATGGGCCGTAAAAAGTAAGTACTAGACTTGATTTACATAAAATGTAGATGAACATTATATAAGCTACATAGGGTTATATTTTCTATTTGGGATTGTATCTTATTATTGAAGGAAAGCTTTAAGAAATGAGCTGGGGGCATGAACATCTCTGTTTTGTTTTGTTTCGAAAAAAAAAACAAATATAATTAAAAGTGAAAATATATTTAAAAATAAATAATTTGAATTTTTCATTAATATCAATATAATTTTTAATAATATTTGGGGTTCATTTTTCTTCTAAATTGTCCGCCCAATATTTTATTTATTTATTTATTTATTCATCCTCTTGCCTCGAGTCCACCACTCGATAAGATTAAAATATAGTAATAAAGACAGGGCTACGTAAGTCGGTCAGTGCGTGGGCATACTCCCTAAGTCGAAAGGAAACTCAAGAAACATCCCTTCCATCTCTCTGTAGATAAACCTGAACTATATAATCCTTCTCTTCATTTCTTCTTCAAATCTTATGATTCTCTAAACACTGTAGGCTAGGTTTCAAACCTTTCATTCTCTTCTACACTTGAGAACCGCTAACGACTACTGCTACTTCAGTTTGCTCCTTGCTTTTCTAAAGCAAGTTTATTCGCTTCTTCTTTTCTCTTTCTTCTTTCAGCTATTGATCATTCTTTCCATCCTTTCTTAGTTTCATCCAAAACCAGTCCTTTCCCCTCCTGCTTAGATTGATGTTTACTGTTTATATCTAGAATCAGTTCATCTTCAGTTCCCCAGAAGATTCAAGAGACAAAATTTCGACCTTGCAGGCCATCTGTGCTCGTTAATCTTCTTTACTTTTTGGTGTTGACAACCATGGCGAACCCGTGGTGGACGGGCCAAGTGGGTCTTCAAGGAATGGACACATCAACAAGCTCATCGTCACCATTGAAGAAGCCAGATCTAGGTATATCCATGTCCAACACCAATAGAGAAGCAACAGAGAGTGGTGTTGGAAGAGAAGAAGAGCAAGAAGAAGAGAGGGAACACAGCGACGAGCCTAAAGAAGGTGCTATAGAGGTGCCAGCACGCCGGCCACGGGGCCGGCCACCGGGATCCAAGAACAAACCTAAACCTCCCATTTTTGTCACTAGAGATAGCCCTAATGCCCTCAAAAGTCATGTAATGGAAATAGCTAATGGGTCTGATATTGTTGAGAGTTTAGCTTGTTTTGCAAGGAAGAGGCAAAGAGGACTTTGTGTGATGAGTGGAAGTGGCATGGTCACCAATGTAACTCTTAAGCAACCTTCTGCTCCTGGAGCTGTCATGGCACTTCATGGTAGGTTTGAGATTTTGTCACTGACTGGCGCCTTCTTGCCTGGACCAGCGCCTCCAGGGGCAACCGGGTTGACTATATACCTCGCCGGAGGGCAAGGGCAGGTGGTGGGTGGTAGTGTGGTGGGATCACTTGTGGCATCAGGGCCTGTTATGCTGATATCAGCGACTTTCTCAAATGCTACTTATGAGAGGTTACCGCTGGAGGAGGAGGAAGAAGGTGGAAGCGGTGGTGGTGGCCAAGGGCAGCTCGGAGGTGGTGGCAGCGATGGTAGTGGCGGGGGAATGGGGGATCCGGCAACATCAATGCCGGTATTCAATTTGCCTCCAAATTTAATGCCTAATGGGGGACAATTGAGCCATGAGGGATATGGAGGGTGGCCTCATGGAAGGCCACCCTATTAGCAAGCGATCAGAAACAAAAAGATGAGACCGATAACGTTAATTAACAGAAATTGGGAAAATTTTAAGAAAGGAGAAGCAGCAGAGTCAAGATTCATCTAGCTTAAAAGGTTATAATCGTGATGATTGGAACTTGGGAGGAACGACCAGGTAACTTAGAAATGAATAAACCATATTCGTATTCTGTAAATTTCCTGGTGTGCTATGACCATGTGTATCCACTTATTCTTAAGAGTGCAATTTTCCTTCTTCTCTACTCCAACTTCTTGTTGGGAGACTAATTGGGAATATCGCGACTGCTTTCAAATAATAAATTTGCTGCTTCCTTACATCTATCTCTGTTTGATATCTTGTTAAAAAGCAAGGGCGATTATCATTCTGGCTTTGTTGATGCATTAAGTTGACATTTAGAAAGAGCTATGGACATTTAGAGAGAGGAAGGAGAGACTTCTCTAATGGCATGAGAAAGCACTTTTCTAGGAAATAAAACAGGAAAACAGACTGATCAAATTCAAGTATTTGTATTCTTTGCAGAATAGGTATACGTCTTTTGGTTGATTCTGCTTCTAGAATTACATATCTTCATTCCATTGCTTGGATAATTATCTATTCTCATTTTTAGCTTTCTTTATGCCATTAGCAGATACCTACGTCAGTTAAAACTTAGCAGGTTTTATTTTCTTGACTACCATCTTCTGCATGTATGTATATAAACATCCTAAAGAACAACTGCTGACTTACGCAACTAGAAAATTATGTCAGTTTAGACATTTTTTCTCATGCAGTAGTATTAGTTTCTATCAGACTTTTGCCTAATCTTAACTACGCATCATATCAGTAGTCTAAGAGTACCCTTTCTGTTCCTTTCCTAAAATCTCTTATGTAATTTAATGTTTCTTTGCTCACATGAGCTACATTGAAGGATATAAAGCATCCTCGTAGCCAATCAAACGTAATAATAAAAATGATAGGTTGGGTTAAGTTACATAGAAATTCTCCATTTACATTTTTAATATATCAGGGATGGGTCCCAATCTATTAGTCCAAGGATCATTTTAATTAAATGGTAAGTAAGAGGCAAAACTACCGTCGGTAGGATGATAAATATTAATAAACGAGGCTTGTCATTTTTCTCTTCTGACATTGTTTAGACTATATAAGACAAGAGAATCCAATCATCTAATGGAAATTAGTCAGAAAACGATGAAATGAAGGATGACCAACGGCATTGACCATGTAATGAACTCGAAGGAGAGAGTTTGTCTGTTTCAGTTTGTTTTTACTTTCATTTTCGAACTTGAAGGAAGTAGTTGAATCAACTATTGGAAAATGTATGTCAAGCAAATAAATTGATTCGGTGAAGAAGGTAACTAGCAGATATATATTGCATCTATGGTCTAAATCTCCTACGTTTTACAACTTTGAATCAATCAAATAAGCTTATGAATATCAAATGCTGGCATGGCTTTCAGGAATTATTTTTAAGATCTATGTTTATGTATGATGCTTGAAGATTTTGGCTTTTACATATTTTTGAACCGTTCTCAAATTAAGAGCTTAATATGATGAGTACCATAAGTAGTCGTTTTGTTGTTTTCTGTGCTACATTTAGCTTGTAAATGAGAAAGTCTTTCCTACCTTGTAGTTTTAGAATTTAACTTCAAGAGGTTCCTATAGTTCAATAATTAATCAAATAGATCCCTTTTTGGATATTATGCCAGTAATTAGACCACGTCCTCTGTAAATTTTATCAAAATAAAATTGATAGATAATAACTTGTATGCTACAAATAGTTTTATAGTTAAGATTATACTGGAAGAAGGGTCTACTTTAATTATCATCAAACTGTGAGAACCTTATAAAAATAAGTCAAAAACCACAATACAATGGTATTGTGGCATTAACCCTTCAAGAAAAACCCAAGTCAATGAAATTTAATCCTACTCCAATCTGGCTCTAAGAAGCTCCTACAAGAGCTAACTTCCATGTGTATTCATACAAATGCATATGTGCATTGGCCTTATAAGGGAATGAAATATGAGAAAGACAGGTGTGTATACATCCATTCTCATGGAGCATGGAACCAAAATTGCCTTTAGTTGCTTTTTCTTTTCAGAAACTAATAAATAATATTTCTGATCCCTTAGAAACAAGAAACGATGCAGAAACAGATCATCACCTATACTTATGGTGACACGTGAAACATAACTAAGAGCATTTACGTTTAATTTGTCGCATAATATTGAGTAATTAGTTTATGACATGGAATTGGATACGGTAAAATGAGTGCTAATGCTATTCCTTCCTATCCAAAATAAGTGTCGTTTTAGAGGGATTTTAATTATTCAAAATAAGTGTCATTCACGATTTTTCATGCATG
>JAOSBK010000003.1:27652783-27668888 GCA_027568895.1 Erythroxylum shatona
CTCATGGACTTCATGGCTTACATTAACAATACTTGGGGTTTCTTTTGGGCACACGTAGGGAACGACGTGGTGCATCAATACCCCCTTCTTTGGCAGCAACCTTGTCCTCAAGGTTGAAAGTAGGGAAACGAGCGAGGATAAGTTCCGAATCTTCCCAGGTGGCATCATCAGCGGATAGCTTTTTCCATTTAACAAGAAATTGCTTAACAAATTGGGATCCACGTTTGACCCAACGATTCTCCAGTATGGCTTCCGGTTCAATAAGGATAGCCCCATCATCTGTTATAGGTGGGAGGTCCAAGCTGGCCTCAATTGCAGCCCCCACCTTCTTCTTAAAGAGCGAGACATGAAAGACTGGGTGGATGCGAGAGCCTGCTGGAAGATGCAATTTATAGGCAACTTTGCCAATCCTTTCAGCAACTGGATATGGACCATAGAATCAGCTGGCAAGTTTATGGGTGGCCCTTTTAAAAACAGACTGCTGGCGGTAAGGGTGTAGCTTAAGAAAGACCAGATCACCTACCTGAAACTCCACATCTCTCCTTTTAGAATCTGCTTGTTGTTTCATGCGATTATTTGCGGCTTAGAGGTTGAGTTTAAGTTGTTGTAACAGTTCATCCCTTGCCACTAATTGTTGATCAACTTCATTAACTGGACAATGGCCGTCAATATAATTTGGAATAGTTGGAGGTGGCCTGCCATAGAGGGCTTGGAAGGGTGTCATACCAGTGGAGGCATGGTAAGTAGTATTGTACCAATATTCAGCCCATGGAAGGAAGGAAAGCCACTTAGAAGGGTGCTGAGACACAAAGCTACGCAAATATTGTTCAATGCACCTGTTAACCACCTCTGTTTGGCCATCGGTCTGTGGATGATAAGTGGAGCTCATCTTGAGGTGGGTGCCTGACATTTTGAAGAATTCCTGCCAAAAATGACTGACAAAAATCGGATCTCTATCCGAAATAATGGACTTTGGCATTCCATGAAGCTTTACAACTGTGTCAATAAATTTCTCAGCCACCAACTTTGCCATGTATGGGTGAGCTAAGGCCACAAAATGGGCAGACTTGCTGAGCCTGTCAACAACCACTAAAATGGAATTCTTACCATTCGAAGTTGGCAAGCCATCAATGAAATCCATTGTAACATCATCCCAAAGTTGACATGGAATTGGCAAAGGTTGCAATAGACCAGCTGGTGACAAGCTCTCAACTTTAATGCGTTGGCACACTACACAGGAAGCCACATAATTCTGTATTGATTGATGCATGGAAGGCCAATAAAATTGTTGTGCCAGGCGCCTGTAAGTCCGCAACACCCCAGAGTGTCCACCAATCGGCGAGTCATGGAATTCTTTCAAAAGTTGGGTGATGATCGGAGAATTAGGAGGTACCACCACATGATTTTTGTAGCAAATTAGGCCATTACGCCAACTATAGGGCTGCCCTGGATTTTGAGTGGCTTGTATCCCAATTTTCTGCATGTAAGAATCATCGTTTGCTAAACGTTTGATGTCATCCCATAATGAAGTTTGGGGAATAGAAATTGCTTTAAGGCATGGACTTCCAGCCATCCGCGACAAAGCGTCTGCTGCGTTGTTGTTACTGCCCGGTGTGTATCTGATTTCATAGTCATATCCCAGCAATTTGGCCACCCATTTCTGCTATTCAGGAGTTACAATTCGCTGTTCCAGGAGATGTTTGAGGCTGCGTTGGTCAGTGTGAATATAGAACTTCTGCCCCAATAAATAAGGTCTCCAAGTTTTAATTGCTTGAAGAATAGCCAGCATCTCTCTTGCATAGACGGACCAAGATCTTTTAGCCACACCCAAGGCTCGACTCATAAATGCAATTGGCTTTCCTTGCTGAGTTAAAATTGCACCGATCCCTTCTCCAGAAGCATCACATTCGATATTGAATGGCTCATTGAAATTTGGCATGGCAAGTGTTGGAGTTGTAGTCATGGCTGTTTTGAGAGCAATGAAAGCAGTTTCAGCTTCTTTCGTCCACCCAAATTGCCCTTTCTTTAGTAAGTTGGTGAGTGGGCTAGCAATGACACCATAATTGCAGACGGACTTTCGATAATAATCTGTAATGCCTAAAAACCCACGCAATTCAGAGATGTTAGTGGGTGTAGGCCAATCCACCATTGTTTGGATTTTCCATTGGTCAACCTTAACACCAGCAGGAGTAACAATGTGACCCAAATATTCAAGTTCTTGCAATCCAAAAGCACATTTGGAAAGTTTCACGGAAAATAGGTGTTGCCTTAGTATTTCAAAAGCTGTCCGAACATGTTCAAGATGCAAATTCCAATTGGGGCTATAAATTAAGATATCATCAAAAAAAACTAAAATGAATTTGTGAAGGTAAGGACGAAAGATGGAGTTCATAATGGCTTGGAATGTGGAAGGGGCATTACAAAGGCCGAAAGGCATGACTAAATATTCATAATGGCCATTGTGGGTACAAAATGCAGTTTTATGTATATCGAGAGGATGTACGCGTACCTGATGATAACCTGCCCTTAAATCTAATTTAGTGAAGTAAATAGCTCCATAGAGTTCATCTAACATATCCTCCACAGTGGGTATTGGAAACCTGTCTTTAATGATGACAGCTTTTAGTGCTCTATAATCAGTACAAAAACGCCAAGATCCATCTTTCTTTTTTACCAACAAAACAGGAGATGAGAAAGGACTGGTGCTAGGTCTGATTAGCCCCAATTCTAGCATATCTTGAACTTGTTTTTCAATTTCAGCTTTTTGAAAATAGGCATACCTGTAGGGTCTTACATTGATGGGCCCAGTTCCCTCCTTCAAAATGATTCAGTGATCAATTGCTCTTTGTGGTGGTAGTTGCGATGGCTCCGCAAATAAGTCTTTATAACATTCCAGTAGCTTGGCCATTTCAGGATGAAGTTGTGGTGTCGATGTTATTTCAGGCATTGGTAGACAAATGGCCATGATGGAGCTGCTTTGCACCATTTTGGAGAAGATGTGATTTGGCACTAACTAAATGAGTGGAGCATTTTCCCCTTGCAATTTGCAATATCGACCATTCCACTGGAACTCCATAGTTAACTGTTTCCAATTGCAAGTCACTGTTCCCAATTGTGCCAACCATTGAATTCCTAAGACCACATCCAATCCCATTAAAGGTAATGAGTAAAATGTAAGGACAAAAGGAATACCTTGGAGGAAAATTTGAACATCATTAAATCGCCCTTGACATCTTAAGGTTTTTCCATTAGCAACTTTGACTTCAAATGCCTTCGTTGGGGTAACTGGTAATTGCAAGAGGTTAGCGAGTCTCTCACTGATGAAGTTGTGTGTAGACCCACTGTCAATTAAGACCGCTAATGTTTGTGTGCCAATTTTTGCCAAAATCCGCATGGTGTTATGAGTGCTCTATCCAGAAATTGCATGGAGCGAAATTTTTGGCTCATCTGGCAATGAACTTTCCGTCTCATCTTCTCCATCACAGCCTTCCAATAGTAATAAATGGGGATTTCTGCACCGATGTCCAGGGGAAAATTTCTCATCGCAATTAAAGCACAACCCTTGTGCTCGTCGTTTCTGCATCTCCTCCCACGATAGCCTTTTGAGAGTAGTGGTGGTTCTGGTCTTTGCTAAAGAAGCAAAGTCATGAGTGTTATGATTGCTGGACCTTGTAATTTTTTGTTGGCGTTGCAGCTGTTCATCTAGCATGCGCGCGAGGCTAATTGCTTCCTTCAAGGTCTTAGGTTTAAACATCCTTATGCCTTCAGCCACGTCTGGTTTAAGACCCCCAATAAAGGTTCCAACAAGAGCCTTTTGAGACCACCCATGAACTCTATTTCCAAGTCTTTCAAACTCTTGCTGATATTCTAGTAATTGGCCCACTTGTTTGATTTTGGCTAAGGCTTCATCAAAGTCTTCACAATCAGTTAGTCCGAACCGAGCCCAAATCTCCTCTTGAAATAGCTACCAGGTTAACTCCTGTTGTTCGTCCTGCCAAGAGCGTCGTAACCACTGCTACCATTGGTTAGCCTCTCCTTCTAAATGGAAAGAAGCTAACGGTATCTTTTGTGATTCCACAGTATTTTGGTATTCAAAAAACTGATTGACTTTGGCAAACCATTCGGTTGGATCTCCTCCTGAGAATCGTGGAAATTCTAATTTGGCCAGTTTCGAAAAGAAAAATTGTCGACCTCCTTCTGTTTGGGTTTGTGACGTGTCTCCTGGGGATGGGTTGGTTGAGGAATGAATTGGTGTTTGAGTGGTGGGTTCAGAAATAGAAGGATTGGAAGGTACTCGATTAGAAACAAGTAAAACAGACATTTTGCTTATGGCTTCTTCGAATTGCTTGAGTTTGTCGTTTAATCCTCCTTCCATTTGAGTGAAATCATTTTGGAGCCCACTAAGACCAGACTCCAAAAGCTCAATGCATTCTTTGTTGGTAGCCATAGCTCTGATACCAATGATAGGTCCCAGTCAAAGCTATAATGAATTGGTTATTCTGCTTGGGGTGAGAATAGAACCACAATTGAATTTTGGGTAAAACAACAGTCTTCTTTTTATTGACAGCAACTCAATAGATTAAATACAAATGAAATGCAACTACTATTCCTATTTCCACGTGCACGACTTGGAGGAATTGGAAGACAGCTAGAAATCAACAACTGCATGATCTCAAAATATCAACACTACTTTGTCCTATTCGTACGCAGCAAGCTTTAACCACATGCCCACTCATGGACTTCATGGCTTACATTAACAATACTTGGGGTTTCTTTTGGGCACACGTAGGGAACGACGTGGTGCATCATATTTCTAATAAGTAAATCACGAATTAAAAGTATAAAAATTAACCAAGATACATTTTTTCATTATTAAGTTCTCTCTTTGCAAATAGTTAATTAATTATATTATATTCTTAACCAACCATCATAATTATAACGATTATCCATTCTTTTTCATCACTATATTCATTTTAATTCATATTCTCATTCCCTGTATATATCAACCACCTCCTTAGTGATTTTATTTTTAGTTTCATTGAGATCCCATTATGTGTTCTTAATTATTCCTAAATTAATATTATAAGCATGTTGATTTATGTTTGATTTTATGAAAATGAGAAATCCTTTATATTAATAAATCTAAGATAATCAACCCAAGTTGCATGCAAACTTAGAGATATATCAATATAAATATTCTAGTTATGATCAAACCTAATAGTGAAATTTATAAATTGATTAATACAATTATAAGGGTTTTTAATTAAATAAAATTTTCAAATAATTGACTTAGGATTAGAGGTTAATATTCTTGACAAAGAAATTAGTAGGAATATTTATAATCTAATGAACTATAGATTAAATTGATTAGTAAAATTATAATTTCATAGGAAGCCCCGGGGGAATCAAATTTGAGGTATCCTATCTTCTCTAATTGTTTATTAGTTTAATATAAGTTCTAGTAAGTCAATTGTGTTAATTTATTTTAGTTATTATTATTATTATTTATTTTTGAATTTAATTAATCTTAAGCATTATAATTTGTTAGAACACTGAACTGGAGCCCGGTTATCACCGTAGAGTTGACACTAACCTACAATAATATGAATCTACCGAACAAAATTTGACAATTTGACAACGCCAAGTTTTCCATGAAGCTTAAGCAAACATTAAAGACAAACTTCATCCATTCTTGCAATTCGTCCAAATTCAATCTGCATGTGCATTCACTTCAAGCATCATATGGGAGACTAAGTAATGAAAACGATAAATTTTGATACAAAATTGAATTGCAAAACAATGGGAGCAAATTTAGAACTATGAATAAATGATTTCACAGGTGTGGAAGATCACATGAATTATTGAGATTGGTGCTTGTAGCATGAGTTACAGGAAGGGTAAACGACTTGCTAATCTATACAGACACAAATATTACACTTCAAGGGAAAATGATTGTACACGTAGTTTCTCCTGTCAAAATACCTTTGTACCAAAGAGAGCGAGATGGCCATATATTGCATTGAAACTCGATATATTCACTATTCTGCAATTTGATCATAGTCCCCGTTTTCAGGAGATTGGTGTGCTCCATGAAGTGTTGTTCCTGAGAAAAAAGCTCGCCAGTTAGTAGTGATAGTGGATCAAACATGGCTGATTAGTCAACTAAACCCACCAATTAAAGGATAAAATTGAAAGGGCCGAAAATATGAGACAAATCCAACCTGTCAAATCATAACCAACTGTAGCTCTAACATCTAGACTCTCTCTCCAATCCACTGTCCTTGATGGTGCTGTGTGCATCCCCTGCTGTTGAATTATGTAAGAATTTCCTGCAATAGCTTGATGATCAACAGGATTTCTCCCTGGAGATTCGACAGGAGAGCGGAACAAAACATTTGATATTGAAGCTGCACCCACTGGTGATGACAACTTGCCACTGGAAGCATCACCTTTTATACCGATATTGATATCCTTCTTGTTTTCAAGTAAGAAAGAACCAACAATTACCTGTGAACATATTTGACTAACAGATATTAAAAAGTCAACAGCATAATCTCAAGATTATAGACGTTTTATGTACATCACTACTACACAAGCACGCATCTCTAACATACATCTGCACCCAAATGCAGTTTACTTCCATAAATAATATTTTCTTTCAAGCAATTGTATATCTAGCTCGATACCTGCACAGGACCAGCGGCCTTCAGGGGTCCACCAACTCCTCCTCCAATGATCTGACCATCAGTGTTAGAAAGGCACACACTGAGACCACCTGTTCTCCCTCCAATATCAGTCCGTATGTAAGATCCAGAGAGTGAAATAATCTCAAACCGACCCTGTTTGTAATTGAATACATATTGAGATTATTAAGGCCACACTTAATCACAGTGGACAACTTCAAGTAGCCATACGAAGCATTCTGTTTAATGATATGTTGCTATCAAGCTCTCTTAATGGAAAAAAACAGAGGGGATAAGCCCTATGTTTTATGAAGCATTCTGTTTGCTGATATGTTGCTATCAAGCCCTCTTAATGGAAAAAACAGAGGGGATAAGCCCTATGTTTTATGAAGCATTCTGTTTGCTGATATGTTGCTATCAGGCTCTCTTAATGCTTATACCCTCTGTTTTGTCCCAAACATATGGGGCCTACATGAAATGCACATAATAAAGAATAGAGTCTGAATTGAAAAAAGAAGCACAATACCTCATATGTAATGTTGCCACCTGATGTTGCTGGCTGACGAAGAGATGCATTTGAAATTGAACCAGAGGCAGAAAGAATGCACACGTCACGCTTGCTTTGTTGCATAAAGAACATAAGTTTCTGCCCCACATCCTGCGTAAAATTACACCATTTTGGTAAATAGAAAAGAGTAACAGCTGTTAATCAACTTAGAAAGCCGTGTTTCCATGAGAAGTACCTTCAGGTATTAGCATCTAATGACTACAAAAGGCCAAAATAAATTCCAATTCTACACTATCTCTCACCATGTTTAGAAAACCAAAGCCTAGGATATGAAATATCCCATCCTACATCACTCCATTCTGCCAATCCAATATGTTTACCTCTACTATTTGAGGTACATACTAATTCAATCCACTCACAAGATACTGGCAACCACGAAAAAGATTAGTAAACTTTATTTCCTGAAACTAAAATCTAAGCCACCATGTTATGACTACGAATATCCTTCAGGTGATGGATTTGGGACAATAAGTACCTTTTTACATTTCAATATATATCATCAAAATAAGTGATTTACTTATCACCATAAACTACAAGCTTTGGTGATCACAGAATTAATACTAAAGACATGACCAATCAATAAATTTACATACAATATCAACATAAGAAGTAGGGAAAAACAATCACATATTATACAAATCATATACTTCCATCCAAGAAAGTTAATAAAACTCAATAATAAATTCACACAACACACAGATGCAGAGAGAAACACAATTAGAAAGAAAGGGCAATGCATGATGGTAAGGGTGGAAGAGACATGAGATCTTATTTTCACTGGAACATTGAACAACAATGTTAGTAGTAGGAAGTTGAGCTGGTTAGATGGGCAAGAAAATATGCAGTAATCGCATTTGCATAACACAGTCAATGAAGTTGCCCTTAGAAATCTAGCTATGTCTACTTGTCACTGATGAAATAACAACAAAACCAATAAATAGCAACATCATTTTAAAGTATAGTCTCCATACCTCTCCAGCAGCTACACTGATAACATGTGGAGCAAAACCCTGTCCATTCCCTGAACCAGTAAATAGAAGAAAATTTGTTCTAAAACCCAAGTAACAGATTATAAAGTCGATCAAAATGACAGCTTACAATCTTCATGGAAGTGTCATGACTGAAAATAAACCTTAAATAATGAAAAGAATAAGAACGAGAAAATTCAAGTATGACAATGAAAATCTTGAAAAATCATAAAAAATTAGCATAGACACTTCAAGGACGGAAAGCTTTTAAGGACTAATTTGACAACATGTTATCTGTAGCAACCAGCTAGGATTTTGAGAAGACCAGAGTCACATGAACAGATATGCAGAAAAGGTGTATACACAGCTGTCTACATGTAAAAGGCCAAGCTGAAACAACATATGAAATAAACATCCATTCAAAATGGAAAAGACCTCTGCATTATGCAAGACAACTTGTACTTGAACAAAATCAACAAGCAAGAAGCAAAATATAAAGACAATACTCATTACCCCACCATTGACATCAAGCCACTTGCAGCTTAAGGTATATGAGATTACACACTCTACTGTCCAGAAAGAGCATAATAAAGCATACAAGGCATAGATATTTCAGGAATAAACATCAATGTCTTCACTTCTCCTCCAACAAAGGCAAAGTAATAAACTAATAACACCCTCACCAGCCTTACCACCCAGAAAAGGCATAAACTTTTTGAAGCATCATCCAACAAAGTTTTCCTGAAAGATAGAAATTAAACATCCACAAAGGCTAAACTGTCGAATTCAAAAAGTTGCTACCGAACGATGGAAAGACTAAGCCTTTAGTAAATAACAATCAAGGGGAAGCAACCAAGAAAACATACCGAAAGCAAATTTTTCTTTTTCATTCATCCTAGTAGGCAAGGCTATATCACCATTCACATCCAATACAAGATGCAAACGGCCTACTAAACTTTCTAGTAAATTTCACAAATAAACCAAATTTAACAAGTTAATCGACTAACACAAGAAGAAAGAGGAAAACCCACCAAGAGAAAGCAGCTGCTGTGATTTTTTTGAGGAACCCGAGTAAAGAGGAGATGATGAAGAAGCAGCATCCCTCTTGTTCTTAGCGAGAGAATTCGAAGACGCTGCCGTTTTCTTCGCCGCCAAAGCTTGCTCCGGCGTACCGTACTTCCGTGGCCGGCCTCTCTTTCTCCTCGCTGCCGGCTGCTCCACTGGAGCACTCTTTACGGCCGTTGATGAAGGCCCCACTGAGTGAGGGTACAGCATAGACGGCCCACCAACAGCAGCACTAGTGTCAGCGTTGTTGTTGTTGTTGCTGCTGCTGCTGATGCTGTTGTTAGGTGCCACAAGGCCATTAGTCCCCGAGAGAATTGTGGCCGTTCCGGTGGTGTTCACGACGGCTCCGGTGGTGGCGGTGAAGTAAGAGCTAAGCGGGTGGTGTTGTTGGCTCTCGTTTGCTTCCATTTTGTAGCCCAGAGAGAGAGAGATAGGGAGAGAGAAAATAAGTTATTTTTTAATTTCTTTTTGGAGGAATTGATTTTTATTTGTGGGATATTTTTAGGGTGGGGTTCCAAAAACAAGGAAACGGATATCCTCAGCCGTTGGATTTTCGAAAAAATAATGCTGTTTTTGACTTTTGAAATATCCACAATGGATAGAAATTAGGAAGAGATATAGGAATTGGATTTTTAAAGGGAAACTTGAACTTCATTTTTGACCGTTGGATGAGGAAAACGCTATTTTTGGCTCTTTCGTACTTGCATAGAGTATTCTTTCTTGTCTAGTTATTATAAGGCGTCGGAAATAAAAGCTTGAGATTTCAACGATCTACTGATTTTCAAAACGTCACGAAAGCCCATGTGCTCCTTGTGTTTCATTTCATCCGGATTAATTTTCAAGAATGGAGTTAAGAATTCTTCAAATTTGGTCCAAGAAGATCAATAGCGGAGAATGAAGAGAAAAGTTAGCTAACAACTGTCATTATATTTGCACATATTCCTTCATCAAACAACCATGATTCCGTATTTCCACAATTTTGTCCACAAGATTGATATTTACATAGCGATTTTGAAAGTCCTTTAAGATTTCTCAGTCAGCCGGCAATCTCGTTGTCATGCAACCATTGCATCAATGCCTGCACTGTTGAGATGACTCACCATGCACCTCGCACGGATCACCGCTGGTGGTTGTCGTTTTCGAAACGGATTGAATTACTATTGGAAAATGGGCCTAAATCTTATCTACGGTTGGAAAACATGAAAAGTGCAGTAAATCTAAACAAACTGAATGGTTTCTTTTTTTATAAGTAACTGAATGGTTTCTTTCCTATCTTCCAATGCCTGAACCATCATAAGGATTTTTGATTTGCTAGTTAAATGGAACATGCACATAGGGTCAAATTCAGAAATTTTTTTAAAGTAGGGGCAAAATATTTAAAATATTCTTATATTACTGAAAAATACAAATATTTGTATATTTGGTAAACAAAAAATTACATCATTATCTTGAGTTTTTTACATATAAATATATAACCTATTACAATCGTTCCCTACGAGTCCTCATATTTTGATATCACTATAAAATGTTTTTATTGTCAATACTATTGAAGATATCTTTCTTAATATATGTGATCAAACAGTCATTCATCTAAGAATCTCCCATCCGATTGTGCAAACGATTTTTCACTATCTTCATTGCAGAAAATACTTTTTCCACTGATGCAGTAGCAATAGACAAAATCAAAGCTAATCTCACAAATAAAAATACTAAAAGGTACAAAACATCTTTTTTTTGGCAAGATCACTAATCTCATTTAATATCGAAAATTGATTATCAAATTGCATATGAACAATATAATTGTCAAGTTGATCACCAAAAGTAATAAGCTCTACTTTAGAGAAATCATAAGAATAAATTTCAGCAAGTTGAATCAATTTTTGCTTATAAAAAGCATAAAAAGAGTCATTTGGATTCACGCATGCCACACAAATAAGCAACTTGGTATTTACCTCATTGAAGCGATTATTGAGCTCTTGAAGTTGCAAATCAATCAAAGAATAAAATAATTCCACTTGATAATGATGTAAGTTTGTCATTTTTTGTGCATTTCGCCTTGCCCTTCCCCGATGTACAAAATTTTCATCCATATTTGGAATGACAATATGATGACTCTCACAAAATGAAGATGTTTTATCAAATAAGGACTGTCACCCATCATCTCTCATCATTTGTAGTCGTTGTTTAGAAACTTTAATAAAAGAAATTGCATTGATAATGTCTTGATCATTTCTTTGCAATGATTGAGATAATTCATATGTGATGCCCAAGATTTTTTTCATCAAATGCAAGCTAAACACAAATTCATAAGATTGGTTAGAATCAAGCAAAGCATATGTTTCACCTTTTCTCTTTGAAGTTATGCCTTCTTCCATAATGATCTCTAGAACATCGACTATGGAGTCAAACATCACAATTAAGCTTGATAATGATCCATAATGTGTTGGACCCCATTTCCGAAACCCGACATCGGAGTCGTGACAACATGAACTTGGGGGAAAACTTGGGGTTTGAAGCTTAAACCCTTCGGAAATAAGGCGGGTTCGCCTGAGCTTGGGGGAAAACTTGGGGTTTGAAGCTTAAACCCTTCGGAAACAAGGCGGGTTCGCCGCGGGGAACATATGGGAGAAATCCCGCGTCTTCCCATAGGGTTAATTACGTCGTGACGAACGATTGTACTTTGCTGTGGTTTTGAAGGTAAAACACCTTTGGGTCGAATATGCTGCGGTGAACTTTGACTTCACCACGGCAAAACCCCCTAAAACAGAACCTAAAGCCCTTCATAACCAACCTTCTTTAATGCAAACTTAAATTCTTTCAACCACCCTCATTATTCAATCCCAAGGACAAAAAATACATATAAATATAAACAACTTTTCTAAACTTTAATCTCATTTCTAAATCAAAATACTTTGCAAGAACAAAAACCACGAGCAAGGTGAAATATTTTTCATTAATATCAAAAGATAAGAGTTTTAAAAAGCTTTAATGGGCATTTCAAGCCACAATACATCATAATCCAAAAATATCAAGTTTACATAAACTAGAAATGCTCAAAATGTGACTAAAGCCTTGTTTTATAAAACTAGCTTAAAATATAAAAGCATTGCAAAAGTGGAGTGATGTCTCGACTCTTGGTTACTCGATCTCATGCTTTTCACCTGAAGATGGGACGGATAAGGGGGTGAGTTTAAAGCTCGTGGGTAACAGTTTATAACGAAAAAATAAGCAAAACTTTTGAAATGTTCATTTGTCAATACAAAGTCTAATTGAATTTATAAAACGTATTGTTCTCAAATTCTTAACCAACATTCACAAATTTCAAATCATGCATGCATCAAACTTGTTAACATATCTTAAGCACATAAGCACATCAGAATGGTTTGGGTGAATCCATGAACATAACAAACTACACATTTCCACATAATGATCCTCTGTAGTTATAAACTTGACGTACTATCGTAATCCCACATAGTAGTTTTACATAGTTGTAAAGATGAAGAAGTCCATAAAAGAGCTCCGTGCCACTAGCAGGTAGACGAAAGAAGCCTTTAACTTGGTCAACGTGCACTTGATATTCTTGAATGAATTACACCAAACCCACATATCATGCAATTCATGAATTGAAAACAGTTTGCCCATATGACACATTTTGGAAACTTGTTTTTCATTAACATGAGATATTTCGAAAATCATTTCCGAAAACCTAATTTTATAAACATTTATCTTTTCAAAAAGAATCATTTCTAAAGTCTTTTCATAAACCATTAACACAATTTATGTATCAAACATATAACCATTTCACAATCCATTCAAGAAGCAATAATGCAACATCTATGATGCAATTGAAATCATTTAACTTCCTTGATTCAAAGAAAACATTTATTGGCTTATTTACTCTATTATAAACATGTACCCACCTTGAATTCCTTGCTTAAGAAATTGGCTTAAGGATGTCTTTCCTCGAGCTCCTCTTGCCTTTCTTGATCCCCTTCTTGATTTTCTTTTACAATAACAAAATCCCAATTCAATAGGAATTCTAATTTGATAACCCTAAGAAAATACATTCACTGAAATGATTTCAGAGTACTTAAACCTATGCATTTCCTAAGCTTCATGAATCAAAACCCTTTCCATAAATCCAAACCTTTGGGTCAATTTTTCATGGCCATTTTAATCAAGTAAATGACGAAAGTTGATAACACTTTCTTCTACAAAAATGTTTCCCATTGTCTTAAGTTTTTAATGACACCAAAATCATTCAATTTGGTTCAGTACTCTAAAAGTTATACTTTAAACATTTTCAGTCTATTCTTATACAAAAATAACATTTTGTATTCAACTTCCATTTAAAAATTGAAATTCTTAAAGACTGAATTAGAACTTCATTTCATCATACAATTTGTAGCTCTATATCTCTAGTTTACTCCAAATTAAAAATCATTCCATTTGGATAACTACACAAAAAGTTATGCCTAAAATACCAAAACATACTGTGTGGAAGAATTGACTTTACCGCAGCAAAACCTAGAAGTTCGTCGCAACGAACTTTTACAAAAACCTACTCTGAGAATAAGTTTTGCTACATTTTCCATCTTTTTACTTCCCACATTTCATATATAACCCATCTTAAACCTAAACTATCTCTTCTACTTCATGTTTAACTTTATTTCAATCCAATATTATTTACAAATGCTTCATGATCTATCTTTGATCATTAACCCAAAAAGAGAACATTTGCCTTTATCATCCACCAATAACTTTCTATACATATTCAACTTCAATTGAGTTTCATTTAACCAAACCCATGAAATTTAAAGCATAACTTACTTGTTGAAGCTTCAAATTCTTCAAACTATTTAAGAGCTGCAAAACCCTAGCTTTTCTCTTTTTTTCCTCTCCTTCCACGGCACTCTCCTTCTTTCTCTCTTCTCACTCACAATTTTTCTTCTTCTAAACTCTTAATAATCATGAAATGTCCCTTTTGCCCTCCAATATAAGCCCTATGTCTTTTAACCTTAAGTGAACTTCCAAAAATGCCCTTGATCATTCTTATTATCTTACACTTTAATTCCATCAATCCATGCAATAAATCCTCCTAACATTGACATGCTAATTACTCCAAATATTAATCTATCAAAATCTCAAAAATAAGTTTAAATCATGCTTAATTAGTAAGAAAAGAATTCTGGAGCTAACATTTCTCCCCCTCTTAAAAGAATTTCATCCTCAAAATTCTTACTTAATTTGTTGAAGAGATGTTGATACTTCTCTTTTATGGCTTCCAATAGCTCCTACGTGGCCTCTTCCATCGAATGGTTTCTTCATAGGACTTTTACTAGTTGAACCGTCTTATTCCTGAAGACCTTTTCCTTGGTGTCCAAAATCTCAATTGGAGTCTCCTTATAAGTCAAATTGTCTCTCAACTGAACCTTAGTGGTCTGAATGATGTGGGATGGATCCGATATATATCTCCTCAATATGCAAACATGAAAGACATCATGTATCTATGATAATTATGGTGGTAACGTCAACTTATAGACTAGTGGTCTAATCCTATCAATAATCTCATAGGGACCCATATATCTTGGGCTCAACTTACCCTTATTGCCAAACCTCATTACTCCTTTCTAAGGAGTTATCTTAAAGAAAACTTTCTCACCCACTTCGTACTCTATCTCCTTTCGATTTGCATCAGTATAGCTCTTCATTCTATTCTAAGCTGCCTTAAGTCGTTGCTTAACTAAGTTGACCTTGTCCACTGTCATCTACAGTAACTCTGGCCCTATCAGTTTTCTTTCTCCTTCTTCATCCTAGCATATTGGAGTTCTACACCTCCTTCCATATAGTGCTTCATAAGGAGCCGTCTGAATGCTCAAATGGTACGAATTATTGTAAGCAAATTTGACCAATAGAAAATGCTCGTCCCAAACTCCTTTGAATGGAATCACACATGCCCTGATCATTCCCTCAAGGGTTCGAATGGTCCTCTCAGATTGACCATCTGTCTGGGGATGAAAAGTAGTGCTAAAATTCAGCTTGGTTCCTAAAGCTTCTTGCAAGCTTTCCTAAAATTTCAAAGTGAACCGAAGGTCTCTATCAAAACTATAGAATCTGAAATCCCATGTAATCTTACTACCTCATCAATATACATCTTCGCTAGCACAGAGAATCAGTCTATTTGATTGCCAGAAAATGGGCTGATTTTATCAAACGATAAACAGTAACCCATATAGCATCATTTTTTCTACTGGTCTTGGGCAAACCCATCAGAAAATCTATGATCACTCTGGCCACTTCCACTCAGGAATGGATAATGGCCTTAACTTGCCTGAAGGTACCTAGTATTCATCCTTGACTTACTGATACACTAGACACTTACTTGCATATTCTGCTACATCCCTTTTCATGCCTTTCCACCAGAAATGCCTCTCAAATTCCTGTACATCCTGGTGCTACGCAAGTGCATGGTATAAGGTGCATTGTATGTCTCATCCAGTATCTCATCCTTCACCACCTTGACATATGGAATACAAAGTCTTCTTTCTATAACCATGAGTCCATCATCTCTCACTACTACTTCAAACTTCTTGTCATTTTGAATTTTTTCTCAGAGCTTGCTTAATTCTGCATCTTGTTCTTGTAACTCCCTAACCTTCTTTCTGAGTATTGGTCTCACTTTGAATGTAACATCCCGTTACCGATGCGATGAGCGTATTGGTACGGGTAGAGCTGATAGTGCATAATTGTGATCGAGTGCTTTATGGCCTCTGAGTATAGAGAGATAGATCATCTTGCACATGCATATACATAGTGACATG
>JAOSBK010000003.1:27688858-27703311 GCA_027568895.1 Erythroxylum shatona
GAGCGTCGGAGGGGCTAATCGGGACCTAACCCCCGACGTGCCTTTTTCGTTTTGCAGGGACTCTAGCGTCAAAGCTTTTACAGAAAGCAGACAATTCCATGGATCCAAACGGCAACGTTCAGCCTCGCCAGAATCAAGTTTAATCTCAAGGAATGTCATGGATCACTTGGATATATTGAATCACCTCGTCAGGACTTGTATTGCTGCTGATGAATTGCCCTCCTCCGTCATAATTGGCAACGAAGCTAGTGGCAGTTGTCACCACAGGGCAAGGGTGAATTTGCTATTGGAGGAAGAGGCACATCTAGGAGCTTCATGCCCAATGCAGTGAATGAGTGGAGGAGTATAGCAACACAAATGGGGAGATGCAAAAGCAAACCTAGGCGGTGGTTGGAGGAGAGCCAAGTGGGGGCAATGGTAGAAACTACGTTTGAAAACGCTAGATGGCTTACACATGCCCCACAAGGGGACAAGCCTTCAGTTTGAGATGCGTCACGCTTCTCATAGAAAATCTCTTATGCGTGCACCTTTTGTTCCGGACAGTCCCCGTTCATTTTATTTTTAATTTTTGATTTTTAAAGCTTTAATTTTAAATCAAATTGATTTAGTTGATATTAAATTTGTTTAAATTCCTAATAAATTTATAAAAGTGTTTTCTAAATTTTAGGAAATTTTTTTCAAAGGATTAAATTTATTAGGATCATTTTGAAATTTAGTTTAATTTTCCAAAGACTTGAATTAATTATTTAACTTAGTTATCAAATCAATAATTAGAAAAACGCAAAGGTTTTTAAGGGTTATATTTCATAATTAGATTACATTAATAAATTAAAATATGGGATTATGTTAATTATGATGAGTTCTTAATTTAAAAAATTGAAGTAATTATTTTTAATATATTAAAATCAATAATTAAATTGATTCCTAGTTAAATTTTAGAAAACTTATTTTTAAAATTAAAATTAATTATTTTCAATTATGTTGAAATTAATTAATTAGACTCCTTTACAATTAAGAACAGGTTTTTTTAAAGTAATTAAGAAAGGAGTTTCTATGCCTGAATTGATATTTGAGTTTAAGAAAGGATGTTAACTTTAGAAATATATCCTTACTAACGTATATTTGACTTATAACAATATTATTTTCAGATTAGAAAGGATCCAATGTAGCAATTATTGCTAATTAAGTTATAGTACAATGTTTAGTAAGTGGAAGTGATTAATTGGATTAAGAAGTTCTTTAACGAACGTGGTTAGTTCCTTACATTATTTAGAGAGTAATGTGCTATAGAACATTAGAATCATTAGGTATATGAAAGGAGCTAAGATCTCATCATAAAAAATTCAAGTATGTATTTAGACAATTTCTCTTAATTATGATGATAATTAAGATGAAAGATGCAAAATTTAAGCAAGTGCTCATCACTATAGAATTCTCTCACTAACCACTGTCCTAACAGTGGCATAATGGTCATATGGTATATCCTTAAATGATTGGATTAATAGATGTGAGAAATAGTTGGTTTGTGCCCTACAACTAATCAATTGATTGTAGTTTAGTGAAATTTTTTTGAAAGCATTTTTTATCTTGTATATATTTAGATGTATATGATAATGTCCATATGATAATATACATTATTCAATAAACTTTATCATATGCATTATGATAAGATTATAATTATGAGATCCATATTTCATATATTTCTAGTCATTGTTCCATTAAGACTGTACATTAATAAAGTGTAAAAAGACTAGCATACATTAGTTTTCTTCCTTGAAGGAAGTAGACAATCTTATAGTCTAAAGTATGAAAATACTTAAAAATATATATGGATATTTGTTAGAGAACAAGTTTATTAAACTGACTCCATATGAGAAATTCATTTAGAACATTATTTATTTATTTATGAAAATTTTTATTTTGATATTCGTATAAGTGATCCTTTAACTTGAGATACTCAAAGTTATCTCCTATAAGGATTGTTATATTTTGATACTATTTATGACTTATTCTAGTCAAGGGTATTTCATTTGATAGTCATTAGATATAGTATATAAGGAGGTAACTAAGTGACTAATGTAAGATTCATCACCCTAAAGTAATTAGAAACAAAGTTCCATTGTTTTCAATTAATATTGATTAGAGAAATTCTAGGCTAAGGTGGAATGACCCTTTGTAATTATTTTACAAATATCATTAATTGAATCAACTACTAATAATAGAGAATTAACATGATTGGACACAAATATAGTAGACATTAATTTCATGCTCTGTGTCTAATTGGAACATTGAATGATGAAAGGAATAAATTATATGAAAAATCGGACACAAAAAGATTAGTCAAAATCAATGTGATATTTATAAATATTTGGGTAGTATGATGTTGCTAGATGCTAATCATGATTTATAGATATAAATTGTTTAATTAAAGATAAATTAAATGAGTTTAATTTATCTAATCCTAAATATAATTTATGGTTATAATTTATATCTATTTGGGAACTTAATAAGTCACACAGAAATAATAGATTGAAGAGATATATTTTAATTAAGTTAGACATGATTATAAAGTTTAAAAAACTTTAAGATTAAATATGATATATTTAATAAATAAGGATCAATATAAGATATTACATCATATTTGAGCATAATTGATATTTAATTAAAATTAATTATAATTTTAATTAAAGTTTAATTGATATTAAATTTTAATTTTATAATTATAATTTTAATTAAAGTTTAATTGATATTAAAATTTAATTTTAATTAAACTTAATAAGTCACACAGAAATAATAGATTGAAGAGATATATCTTAATTAAGTTAGACATGATTATAAAGTTTAAGAAACTTTAAGATTAAATATGATATATTTAATAAATAAGGATCAGTATAAGATATTGTATCAGATTTGAGCATAATTGATATTTAATTAAAATTAATTATAATTTTAATTAAAGTTTAATTGATATTAAAATTTAATTTCAATTAAATTACTAAAATATCTCAAAACTTATTATAAATAGACTTAAGCTCTAATAGGGCTAGCATTCTTTGCTTAACCCTCTTTGTAACAATTTACTAAAATATCTCAAAACCTATTATAAATAGGTTTAAGCTCTAATAGGGCTAGCATTCTTTGCTTAACCCTCTTTGAAACAATTATCGAGTTCTTTCAACTTATTTTATAGATACCCCTAGAGACTAACCACTTATGCAGCTATGGTAGTTGAAATGAGTCAATTTTAGGGATAATTTAAAGGAAATAATAAGAAAATCATCCAGCTTTAGAATAAGGTACAATTGTGATTTATGCTTTATTGTGATTTCTTGTTAATCATTTTATATAATTTTAAGTGAACTTAACTTATGGAAAATGAAATATAAAAAATTTCATAATTATTCCAGTGTACACATGATCGGATATCCTCATTCGATTTCTCGACAATAGTATCAGAGCACATTTAAATTCTATAATTTGATCAAAATTGCTTGATTGTTATTGGTTTGATAAAAATAAGGCTTTAAATTTATTAACGAAAATTTTGCATGATATATGAATTTTCGTAATATTTAAAAATTGAAATTCCCTTTTGTTTTACGTTTTTTGGAAATATTAAACCGTATGTATCCTTATTCAATGCCTCTAAAATTTGGATGGCTTTATTTTGGTTATTGTAAAATTATACTTTTGTGGTTTCTGTGTGCGTTATTAATCATGCTTAAGTAAGAATATGCATCCCTTGTTGCTTAAAACACAATCACTGCATGCTCCAATAGCTCTAAGAATTCTGAAAAAAAAATCAATCTACCGTTTGACCCTAGCTTTAAAGTTTTTGTAAACTTTGTAATAGAGCTTGCATTTTCTGGTTTGAGTTTATCATGGAACACTTGGATATTCGTAATCTCTTCGCCAGCGACTTGTATTGCTGCGGATGAATCACCCTCCTCCATCACTAGGAGTTAGTGGCGACATTCTCCCTTGGAGGAAGAGGCGCATATAGGGGCTTCAAGCACAATAAAGCTGATGAATGAAGGAGCAGCAACTTGGACGGGGAGAAGCATAAGCAAACCTAGCGATGGCTGAAGGAGAGCCAAGAGGCGCCAATGGCAGAAACTACGTCTGCAAAACCTTAGACGGCTTACACGTGACCCACAAGGGGACAGGCCTCTGGCTTGAGACGCTTCACACACCTCATAGAAAAGCTCTGGTGCGCGCACCACACACGCCAGATATTCCCATTCATTTTATTTTTTATTTATGGTTTTTAAAGCCTTATTTTTAAATCAAATTGGTTTAATTGATATTAAATTTGTTTAAATTCATAATAAATTTGAAAAAGTATTTTATAATTGTTTGCAAAGTAATTTTATTAGGAACATTTTGCAATTTAGTTTAATTTTTTAAAGACTTGAATTTTTTATTTAAATTAGTTATCAAATCAATAACTAAAATCAAGCCAAGGTTTTAATGGATTATATTTCATAATCAGATTATGTTAATAAATTAATATAATGAGATTATATTAATTAAGACAAGATCTTATTTCAAAAACTAAAGTAATTATTTTTCTTAATCTTATTAAGATTAAAAATTAAATTGGTTCTTAATTAAATTTTAGAAATTTTGTTTTTAATATTAAAATTAATTATTTTCAATTACGTTGAAATTAATTAATTATACTCATTTATAATTAAGAAAAATGTTTTCTTAAATAATTAAGAAAGGTATTTCTTAATTAAAGTTTATTTATTTCAATTTGATTGAAATAAATTGAATTTATTAGATAATTATTAATATATTTAATTAGAAATTATTTCTTTATTTATGAATAGAAGGTTTCTTGATTTATTAGAAATTGTATTTTTCTTGATTAAATTTGAAAAAAATTTCATTTTTTAATTCAGAAAAATGAGTTTTCTTTATTAACTTTGAAAATGGTTTTCTAATTGATTAAAGAAAGATTTTTTAATTAATCAAGAAATCAAATATCGAAATAAATAATATAATGAACTTTTTAGTTAAATTTAAATTATTAAAATTAATTTTAAAAGTGGTTTCCTTTAATATTAAAAAATAGTTTCTAATTAAGGGAAGGTATTTTATAATTAGATTGAAAATAGTTTTCTAATATTTTCAATTAAATTTTATTAAAAGAGTCAAGATAATTGAAAACAATTTATAAATTGATTTGAAAATTATTTTCATATTTAAATTTAATTTTTATTTAGAATAGTAATTTAATTTATTCAGGAATCAATGAGTTTAATCTAATTTAATTATCCAAGGAATTAGAAATATTGCTTTAGATTATAAAGATCAATAACAAGAATCAAAGAAAACTTGATATTTTATGCATATAATTTGATTATAGTGGTATCAAAAATTGCATACTTTATTTATATGTTGATATGTGTGTGTGTGTGTGTGTGTGTGTGTGTGTGTGTGTGTGTGTGTGTGTGTGTGTGTGCAAGTAAAATTATATGTTTTACATGTATGATATTTTACATGAATTTTGTGTTTAATGAGATGAAGAAAATTAAATCCCTATTTTAAAATATTAAATACATATTGTGAATGTGATTGTTGCCTTCTATTGTTATAAGAATAGAAGAGTTTTGTTTATTGTTAGATTTATTAAGCAAAGTTATAACCACTTAACAAAATTTGTGTGATTTAGATGAGTAAATTTATGATCATATAAATTTAGAGATAGAGTTACGAATAATATATAGGAAGTGATTTGGCAAGACTTGTTACCTAATGAATCTAAGAGTCACATGAGATGTAATTAATAAAGTTGTTATTTACCTAAATTTAAGTTTAGTTGGCTTGTTCAGAAAACTCAAGATCAACTAAATGTAAATAAGATCCTAGCCTATTAGAAAGATTATAGTAATATTTTTAAACAGTCGTAAGGACTATTGTTTTGAATAAAATAGTGGGGCTAACAAAATACATGATTAAAGTCCTAATCTCATTTAGTAGGAATGACATAAAACCAAAACTTATTTTTTCTTACATTTATAATTTTTTTCTTAGTGGAATTTATCTTATTTAGTATAGTTGATACTAATTGTCAGTGAACTAAATTTTTTGGACAAAGGTTAAGTTTGAGAAAAGTTATCAAAGTCAGATAGAAAAGTTATATGTCCATTATGCAATTTTTCCATTAATCTATGTTGAGTATTTGGAGTTAAAGCTTTAAAGATATATCAAAATCATATGAATGACAAAATATATTGGCATTTTGAGTTGAATAATGTCTCATAAACTTTGATGATAACAAGATGTATGTCAACATCATGATAGCAAGATACAAAATGTTGCATGGAGTATAGCTAAAAGGTACAATACCTTGATGAAATTGTTTTATTCAATTTACTTTACTAAAAGCACAAATGTTGACTAAAATTGAAGGCATTTATTTTAGAATGATAATAGTTATCAATAGAAAAAATAATTGCATAACTTCTCTTATCTAGATGTGATATGAGGATTTGATACTGAATTCATATTCAATATTATTATAATGTTCAATTCATGATAAGAAAAAGATCGTTAAGTAAATATAATTAATCCAAGTTTATGCAAATAGGTTCTATGTGTTATGATCAAAAGAGATTTATGCTTAACATAAGTGACGATAATACAAAGTTAGATAACCAAGAAAATCCTTACATGCCATGTTGGTTAAATCAACATAATAAGAATCTTAAAGTTACATATAAGGATATATGTATCCTTTTAATTATGAATCGTTTGAAACTTGTGAAACTTGTTAAGTTTAAGAATAACCAAAACAATTTTTAGTGAAAGAATGATAACGGTATTGAATTATTAAACCTTATATATGTGATGTGTTGGATGTGATAACAATTCATAAAAGGGCGATACTTGTATTTTATTAAATTACTAATGACTTTATATTTTATAGTCATATATATTAAATGAAATATTGATTTAAAATTTTAAAAAGTCTAAATTGTTTACATCTAAGTAGAAATTAAGTACTGAGAATGTTGAATCACTTTGATGCGATTAATGTGGTGAGTTTTAAATTTTCAGTTATCCATAGGAAATTAGATTCTCTATTGAATACCTTCACAAAATTCCATAATAATATGGTTTTATGTAAAGAGGAATATACAATATGAGATATTGTAAGATACAATATTTATTTCTTCTATAAATGTGCCTAGTATTATAACTTACTTTCGATAGTTACAATTAAATCAATTAGCAACATTTCATATTAGATTTGAAACATTAAGACTTTTAAAGAGTCAAAGTTAACAATTTAAAGATGTGAGGTTTAGTTGAAACATATATTATCCATTAAATTTAGAACTAAATTAGATAATAGAAATTTATGAGATATTCAAAAGGTTAGACATAATCTTACAGACCTATTAAATAAACCGTTTATTTCAATATATACTTATAAGAGAATGGTTCTCAAGATAAGAAGTGGGAGTACTATGAAATTTAAAAAGTTTAAATCTCATGACAATACATTCAATGGGAACTAGTGCCTTTTTTATACATTTGATGTAAAGTTAAAACTCTACAAGATGTTGAAAGATTCACTTTCATGATGAATTCAAAAAGATTATTTTGGAGATAATTGTGAAACCATATCTACAATAAGATTAGTGGGAGTATAGTTGTCCTCTTCAGTGAGAGTATGTAGAGAATTGAAAATATGAATTATTATTTTCTTTGTGAGAAATATGTCCGTACATACTCTCACTAAAGAATTGTCCAAGAATAACTCGTGTTGGATATGAAAAGGTAATAACTTATTATAAGAAAAAGATTTATAGAGATAGATTGGAAGTTATGTACCTATTATGCTAATTGGAAGTTATGTACCTATTATGCTCTAAATACGTAGATAATATATTGCAAATGTTTAGTATTTGAGATATCTAATAGTTGAGAAGTATTAGAGATATCTATTATTCTATGTATGAGTTGATAGTTGAGTTCAAAGTTATAAGCGCATTAACTTTATAAGTAAATACTTTTTAAGGTATATTTTACTTAGAACAATATTAGTTTGAGATTAGAAAGGTTTCAATGTAGCAACGGTTGCTAATTAAGTCATAATATAATTCTTAGTGATTAACTGGATTAAGAAGTTCTTTAATGAACTTGGTGTAGCTCCTTACATTGTTCAGACAGTAGTGTACTGTAAAACATTAGAGTCATTAGGTATACAAAAGCAGTTAAGGTCTTATCAAAGATCCAATTATGTATTTACGAAATTCCTCTTAATTGTGATGATAATTAAGATAAAAGTTGTGAGATTTAAGTGTTTATCACTGTAGAATTCTCTTACTAACCACTATCCCAACAGTAACATAATGGTCATATGGTAATATGATATAAGATCCTTAAACAATTATCTTAGTGAAAGTGAGAGATTATTGGTTTATGCCCTACAACCAATTTGTTGATTGTTGTTTAGTAAAAATTATTTAAAGACATTCTTTATCTTGTACATATTTAGATGTATATGATAAAATCCATAGGATAATGTACATTACAAACAAAATTATAATGAAATTATAATTATAAGATTCATATTACATTTATTTTTTATCCCTAAATTATTCCTAATCATTGTTCCATTGAGACTGGAGATTAATATAGTGTAAAAAAACTAACATACTTTATGTTTTTTCTTATGAGAGAAGTAGATGATCTTATAAACTAAAGTATGGAAATATTTAAACAAATGTGTAGATGTTTGTTAGAGACCAAGTTCATTGAACTAATCTTATGTGAAAAATCCATTTAGAATATTACTTATATATTTATGAACATTTTTATTATGATAATTATATAAGTGATCTTTTAATTTGAAATCTCCAAAATTATCTCACATAGGAATTGCTATGTTTTGACACTATTTATGACCTATTTAGTTAAAAGTAGATAGATATAACATAAACTATATGGAGGTAGCTGAGTGACCAAAGTAGGATTTATTACCCTAAGATAACTAGAGATAATGTTTCACTATTTTTAATTAATATTGATTCGAGAAATTATAGGCTAAGGTAGAATGACTATTAGTAAATAGTTTACAAATGACATTAATTGAATCAAACTACTAATGATGGAGAACAAACATGATTGGATGCTAATATAATAAACATTAGTTTTATGTTCTATGTCTAATCAAAACATTGAATGATGAAAGGATTGAATGATATGAAAAATTATGAACAGAAAGGTTAGTCAAAATCACAAATATTTAGGTGGCCTGACGTATTACTAGACATCAATTTTGATCTATAGATATAAATTGTTTAATTAGAGAATTGAAGATCAATTAAAGAAGTTTAATTTATCTAATCCTAAATATAATTTAGGGTTATAATTTATATATATTGTCAACATATTAGGGTACTTAATGGATCACACAAAAAGAACAAGTTAAAGACAGAAAAATATTTTAATTAAGTTGAAGTTAATTGTAAAGTTTAACAAATTTTATGATTAAATATGATATATTTAATAAATAAGGACCAATATCATACATAATTGATATTTAATTATAATTTAATTTCAATTACGTTACTAAATGTCTCAAAACTTATTATAAATAAGTTTAAGCTTTAAAAGAGCTAGTACTCATTGCCTAAGGTTTATTGTAACAATTGCAAGATTCTAGCAACTCATTATGTAGATACTGTTAGAGGTTGAATATTTGTGCGATTATGATAGTTGAGATGAGTTGATTTTAGAAACAATTCGAGGGAAATAATAAGAAAAAAGATCAAGTTTTGAAATAAGGCATGAATTGTGATTCATGCTTTATTATAATTTATTATTAATCATTTTATAAAATTTTAAGTGATCTTAGTTTTTGAAAAATCAAATACAAAAAAATTTTGTAATCATTTCACTAAGTACGAAATCAAATTCCCCTCCAATTTTTCAATAGTGAAGATGGCCATTAATGAGTGAACAAATATGAGATCTTGCCAACAGTAAACACAGCCATATGATCATTAACATCAAATGAAACCCATCTTCATTTTTATACATCCATATGAATAAAGATATATATATATACATCATGATCCACTGCAACTTTGTCTTTTTCTACCTTCGTTTATGAAGTTCATAGATCATTCTTAGGAATCTCATTAGAATGAGTCATAATATCATAGTAGGGTCATGCCCGAGACAAATGTGACCCTGGTGAGCATAAGGTTCTAGTTTCTTGCTTATTAAGTCTTAGCCCACTCCAGGACTTACCTTTCCATATGTTGTTATGATACTGGATTTCTTTCTGAAAATGGAGGCTATGTACTCTATAACAATTCCTAAAAATGGTAACCTCTTGTTTAACAAATCTCCTCAAGAAACTTTCAACTAAGCATTCTGGTAGGACACTAGCAATGCTTACAGAGTATATATTCTATTATAGTATTGAAACACCCAGTACACCCAGTGTTCTCTAAGAGAATAACAAAGAATCCCTTATGTACTAGATCAAAAAAATAGAAAAGTATAGCAGTAATGTAGGATAGCCAGACGCACTCCCATACTTTCTCCTCAAAAGAGCCTCTAGAAGCATACAACACATTCTGCCCTCAAGGTTAGCTTTCGAGAGGCTAACTACTCTTCCAAACTTCTCTATATTCCCTCCCCTCTCTCCCCCATCTCTTTTTCACAGAAATACTCCCCTCCTCACTCCTGCACGGTGGGCCCGACTGCTGCCAAGTTAGTTAGGATTGTCCCCCTTTTTTTCCCCTTGTAGCCCATCTCTTCGTCTTCTAAAATGTACGCTCTACCCACGTGTCCCTTCTTCCTTTTATAAAATTTTGTAATTAAGGGATCATTACCCCCGTCGACAAATTTCACCTTGTCCTTAAGATGAAAATTTGGGAAGAGATTATCAATGGTCTCATAATCTTCCCAAGTACTGTCGTGATCTGGTAAATCCTTCCATTTCACTAATACCTCTTCCCTGCCATCAATCAGTTTCTAGATTTTCCTTACCTATTATGGCTATAACAGTAGCTCATTGTCCTCAGTTAATGACTCTGGTAAAGGTTGCGGGTTAGGAGGTGGTTGTGCTGACTTCTTTAGCTAAGAAACATGAAAAGTGGAGTGTATTTTAGCATTTGGGGGTAATTCCAAGCGGTAGGCAACTTTGCCAATTTTCTCAATTATTTTGAAAGGTCCATAAAACCTAGAACTCAACTTCTCATTCACCCTCTTTGCTAAGGACTTCATTCGATAAGGTCTAATCTTGATCTCCCAAACTCCACATCCCTTCGATGTTTATCTGTTGTATTCTTCATGCGTTGTTGAGCCTTTTCTAAATGTTCCTTCAACTCCTTGATTACTACATTCTTCTCCTTTATTAACTCATTAACATCTTCCACAACCAAAGTGAAGCCTTTTAACTTGAATAAGGTAGGGGGTCCCTCCTATATAGGATCTTAAAAGGAGACATCCATGCGGACTGATTAAAATTGGGATTATACCAATATTCTGCCCAAGACAACCACTTCACCACCTTCTTGGTTGACTTGTAACAAAACATCTGAGGTAGGTTTTCAGTCTTCGATTCACTACTTCAATTTGTCCATCCGTCTCTGGATGATAGGAAGAACTAAATCGAAGGGTAGTTCCAAAGAGCTTGAAGATTTCCTACCAAAATAAACTCATAAACAACTTATTCCTATCTAAAATAATGGATATAGGGAATCTATGTAGTTTTAATATCTCCCTTATAAAAACAGCAGCCACTTCCTTGGCAGTATAAGGGTCAGAAAGGGATATGAAATGTCCATATTTTGTCAACCGACCCACCACCACCATAATAGTATCAAATCAGTTGGATTTTGGCAATCCCGCGATGAAATCCATGCTAAATCCTCCCAAACACTTTAGGGAATGGGTAACGGCTAGAGAAGTCCTGCTGGGCTTAAAGCTTCATACTTGCACTACTTGCATACCTCACAGTTTGTAACATATTGCTGAATATCTTTCTTCATTCCTTCCCAATGCACAAAAGTGGATAACTTCTTGTATGTTCGTAAATACCTGAAATGTACACCAATTGGTGTGCAGTGGAATTCTCTTATGAGTAAGGAAATTCTTGAGGAACCCTTGGGAAGCACCATTCGACTCTTGAATAAAAGATTGCCTCCTTTGACTAAAAATTCTGTCGGAAGGTGTTCTCTTTTAATCCCCTTTTGCCAAATTGCATATAACTTCTTGTCCTTCTTAACTTTCTCCTCCCATCCTCCAAAATCTTCATACTGCCATAATATGACAACCTTAAGTTCTAGGTTATCCTCTCTCCTAGATAAAGCATTTGCCTCCCTATTTTCTTTGCCGAGTTTATAAAAGATTTCAAACTTGTATCCCATTAACTTAGATACCCATTTATGTTGATCCTCACTGAGATTGTGTTGTTTCAATAAGAACTTAAGAGCTTTTTGGTTCGTTTCAATTATGAAAGGGTGTCCCAACAGATAGTGATGCCACTTTTTAACTGCTAAAACAATGACCATTAATTCCCTCTCATAGACTGGACTCTTTTTCTTGGCTGAGGAAAAAGCTTGGCTAAAATATGCAATAGAGCGTCCATTTTGCATCAGTACAACCCCTACTTCCCACTCCGATGCATCAGTCTCCAACTCAAAAGGTCGGGAAAAATTAGGTAAAGCTAGGATCGGTATAGTGGTCATTGCCTTCTTGAGTTCTTCAAAGGCTTGTCGGGTTTCTTTGCTCCATAAGACGATGTCTTTCTTAAGAAGAGCTATAAGAGGTGCAGCCATTTTCCCATAATGTCTTACAAATCTCCTGTAGTATCCCATTAGGCCAAGCAATCCCCTCAAAGCTCGCAAATTCTTAAGTGTCAGCCATCTGTCCATGGCAGACAATATTTTGGGATTCATTAGCACACCCTCAGTAGATATGATATGACCTAGATACTCTAGTTGGGATTTAGCAAACACACATTTCTTGAGGTTTAACACCAATTTACTTTCTTGGAGTATCCTTAAGGTCTCCTTCAAGTGTTTCCAATGGGACTCCTCATCAAGACTGTACACTAATATGTCATCAAAGAACACCAACACAAACTTCCTTAAATGGTCTTGAAAGATGTCATTCATAAGCGATTAGAATGTAGATGGGGAATTGGTGAGGCCAAAAGGCATCACTAAAAATTCATAGTGCCCTTGATGAGTTCTAAAAGTAGTCTTCTCTTCGTCTCCGGTCTTAAACTGGATTTTATGGTATCCTGATTTCAAATCCAACTTGGAAAACAGTTTAGAGCCCCCTAACTCATCACTTAATTCATCTATAGTTGGTATAGGAAACTGGTCAGGTAGTGTTATCTTATTCAGAGCCCGATAATCCATGCAAAACCGCCAACTTTCATCCTTCTTCTTAACCAATAATATTGGACTTGAAAAAGGTCCCTTGCTGGGTCGAATGACACTCACCAGCAACATTTTCCTAACCAATCTCTCAATTTCTTCCTTTTATGAATGGGGATACCTGTACGGGCGTATGTTTGGTGGAACAGCCCCAGGTTTCAAGGTAATGGCGTGGTCTTGCTCTCTGTGAGGAGGTAACTCTGTTGTTGATGTTTGCACTGCAGTATATTATTTTAATAGTTGTTGGACAACCACTGGTAAAGGTTCTTCCTCCACTTCCTTCATCTGTAATTCCCCAAATTCAATTAAATACCCTTGATTCCCACTCTTAAGAGTTCTTATAGTAGCCTTTAGAGACACCATGGTTTTAGCTAAGCTCGAATTCCCTTTCAAACAATATTCCTCCCTGCCCCTTTTTACCTTCATTGTTAATTGGTTCCAGTTGACTCTCACTTCTCTCAAAGATTTCAGCCACTCAATACCAAGGATCATGTCTGCTCCCCCCATTTCAAACACATAGAACGGTTGTTTAATCTTCATCCCTTGTAAGTTCACCTCTAATGTGGGACACTGCTTGCTACCCTTTACTTTATATCCATCCCCTAACGAAAGATCAAACATTTTCACTTCTTTGGTCTCAATCCTCAGCTTATCTATAGTTTCTGAAGTGATGAAGTTGTGTGATGCCCTATTGTCTATCAATATGAAGACTTTTTTTCCCATACAACTCCCTCATAACTTGATAGTGTTATTGACAGTAATCCCTGTTGGACCAATAAAGGTTGACAAATTAAATCCTTCTATGTTTTGATAATAATAAAACTTACGAACTTGGTTAAGAAATAATTTCAGGTATTTGGATTAAAATGATGGTACACCAATTTTCAAGTTAGATGAAATTTAGTCAAGATTGCAATATTGAGTATCACAACATGTATTTCATGAGAAGATATGAATGACAAATTCAAAATAAACATCTCAAGAGTCAAAGATTGAAGATTATATAAGATCTGTCAGTTGGAGCTAGAGACT
>JAOSBK010000003.1:27703411-27713432 GCA_027568895.1 Erythroxylum shatona
CTTAGCACCGAACCTCTATAAACACAGTGTTTGCCTCTCTTCCCTACTCTTTTACATTTCAATTTTGCTTGTTTATTCTATGTCTTTTAATTCTCTGTTTTTGTAGCACTTTGCGAAAAGATTAAAAGATCTATTCAACCCCCCTTCTAGATCGTTTTCAATCCCTCTTGCAAAATGTATAGACAGCTTCATGGTAGCTGGTTCGATTTCTTCATCTCTGTGCACTTCCTCTATTTCTGGTATATCCTCCTCCGTGATCATGTCTCCCTTCTCATTGATAGGTTGCAGCAAAATTACACTAAGTTGCTTATTTTTACAAACATAGTTTTGGCTATACTTCTCATCACACTTAAAACAAAGCCCCAACGCTCTCTTCCTAGCAACCTTGACTTCCGTGAGTCACCGGTAAGTAGTGTTGGTTGGAGTGGCATTGCTGGCTCATGACGCCATGATGTTCGAACCCATCCCCGAAGGTACAGGTGCACTATCCTTCTTTGCCTCTGCTACTCGGTTGGGGAAATAGCTAGTGATCCTACTCGAGTCATTCAGACCAGTGACTCAGCTCCAATTTCCTTTGAGTCTATCTCCCTTTTGATTTGCCCAGCCCCTCAAATAGTTACCTAGTTGTTCCTCTTGCGCTTGTTCCATAATTTGGTTCCTTTCCTCCACTCTTTGGGCCAAGTCCATAAGCCCTTTTAAAGTGTCAACTCTCATTAACCGAAGCCCTGCCCTTATACCCACCTTCAACCCATTTTTGAAACCTCCCATCAAGCACTCATTTGAAGCTTCTCTTACTGTAGCTGAAAGGGCTTCAAACCTTTCCCTGTACTCTGTCACAATTCCCTCCTGCCTCAATGCTATGAGCATTTTGTATGAATCATCTTGTTTAGAGTGTTAAAATCTCTAAAGTAATTCCTTCTTAAACTCTCTCCAAGTATGTACCGGGCTCCTCACCTCCATCCATTGGAGCCAATTCAGAGCTTTCCCTTTTAAACACACTGTTGTCGCCTCCATCTTCTCTGCCTTTGTCACACCATTTACATCAAAATATCTTTCCACCTTAAACAACCATCCAATCGGTTCATCTCCCTAAAAAATGGGTAGTTCAAGTTTCCAAAATTTCTCACGATTGCATGTCCCTTCAATCACCTCTCTTTGTCCTTCCTCAGCTCCAGATTCTGACGGCTCCACCATGGGTGCCTTCCCCGACCTCCTTTCTATTTCTTCCATTCTAGCCATCGAATCTCTTGGTTCCATCAACCTCCCCTTAATTTCAGTCTTGTCCCCCTTTATAGTACCTAGCTCCTTTTTCACCTAATCCATTCTAACTTCTATTCTAGTATTCACCATGCCCCAGTGTCACTACCCTGATACCAGTTGATAGGACACTAGAATGCTTACTGAGTAAATATTCTATTATAGTATTGAAAAACCCAGTACACCTAGTGTTCTCTAAGAGAATAATAGAGAATCCCTTATGTACTAGATCAGAAAAATAGAAAAATATAGCAGTGATGTAAGACAGCCAAATGCACTCCCAGACTTTCTCCTCAAAAGAGCCTCTAGAGGCATACATCATCTTCTTCTCCCAAAGTTAGCTTTCAAGAGACTAACCACTCTCCCAAACTTCTCTACATTCCCTCCCCTCTCTCCCTGTCTCTTTTTCACAGAAATACTCCCCTCCTCACTCCTACACAGTGGACCCTACTATTGCCAAGTTAGTTAAGATTATCCACCCCTGCTACAGCCCATCTCTCCATCTTCTAGAACATACTCTCAACTCACGTGCCCCTTCTTCCTTTTATAAAATTCCGTAATTAAGGATCTATCACATTCTTATTTAGATAATCCAGAAACATCTGCATGTAATAGTTTGAACATGCCATTTGCTTTTCACATCACACCCTAGGCTTTGTTTCTTTTCTAGTTTCAACGGAAAGGACCCATAGTACTAAAAAACTGCAACTTTTAAGAGTTATTGCAGATTAAAATAAGAACTTGGAATTGTTAATTTCAGTTGATTTCAAAAAAAACCTATTTTGGTCAGATGAATAATATGCAGATAGTCATCATCCATCAAATGGTTAGTCTGTACATGAATCATAACATGACCTCAACATGTTTATAATGTTAAACAATGAAAGTAAATTGTAACATCAAAGGGACAAAAAAAGAAGAAGAAGAGAGATTCAAGGGATTGAGGATCAGTTCTCAATGTGTGGGCAGTACAAAGGATTAGTATAACAAGGTAGGAAACCCAAGTCCTCAGTACAACGTCCAAGATAAAACTGCCAAAAGTGGAAGCATCAAAGCCAAACTCAAATTTACTAAGCAGTCAACATCTTCAATTCTTTCCAGTTTCTTATGAAACGTATCCAACATTTTTGTGAAAGGACATTGCGGATCCTGTAGCAAGTGTTGGTTGAACCTTCAGAACACAGTATTACACTGAAGGAATGAACAAAATAAAATGAAAGGAATAAAAGACTATTACCTCCTTAGTTGTACCATTACTTTGATCCTCAACTAAACTTCGTGTTTGATCACGATTTAAGGCATTTTCTAAATGTATGACGTTGTCACCCTTATCAGTGTTTTTGATAGGATGGACTTTATAAGCGGAGTCAGTATGTACTGTTTCCATAACAGAGCCGAAAAAGTTTGTCACTGGTACCTATATGAGAGAGACAGAGAGAGAGAGAGACTGAACAAAGCAGGCAGAGACAGTCCATTTTCAACATACAAAATTTCAAGGATGGTATTAGGAGACTGTTTCAAAGAAGGAATAGATTTTAAGTGGTCACTTCAACTTTCTATGCTCCAAAATAATGCATTGACATGAAAAAACAGACCAGAGCAATGTTGGGACATGGTTCTAATCCTTCACCATTTTGGCTAATGAAACAAGTAAGTTAAAGAGAAATTTCAGGTAGATGGAGCTAGGTTTCAACCCTGGTTTGAAGGTGTCAAATGTATAACAAACCCAGTTGCCTCGCAATCTTAAAGTTTATTCAATAAACTACAAAAAGGATTTTACAATTTAGAATGTAAACAAGACCACTAATTACAAAATAAAAATACAAGAGACTTGGTCTCGTCAACTAACATCAAAGACAATTGCAGAGAACCAGTTCCAGAAGAAAAATTACAAAGAGTTTTACCTCCAACACAAGGATGTTAATAAAAGGTTCATCAAGCATATCAAAAAGAAGGATGCAACAATGTCAATACCTCTTCCAAACGCCGTTGGTACAAATCTGTTCGGTAATATGCAGTTGACATCAATGTATTTGGATCATATGAAGTAAAAAGACTGCAAAACGACAAAAAATGTGATCATGGTCACACACCAAAAAAAGAAAAAGCCAAGGGCATTCGTTATTTTGTTTTCCTTGTTCAGAATTTCTCTTAATATGGAAATTACAGCATGAAAATAAATGGTTCAACATTAATATATCTTTAGCCGCCATAGAAAAATCATTAGAGTCAAATTTCAATCCGACTTGGATCAAATGAAATATAACAATATTGTGGTTTAGGAGCTAAGATGAGAATATCAAACATTCAGTAGAATCAAATTGAATAACACCACACAAACAACTTCCATCAAAAGATACACATATTCAAGAAAAAAACACACAAAGTATATGGATAAAGAGCAATTAAGGGGCCATATTATGAAGGGGAATCATGCTTTTGGCTACGAGAAAGCAATGATAGTTCCTACCCGTATTTACCTGGTCAATGAGGCATTGTCATACATATTCAACCGCTCAAAAAAGGCAAGTGTGTAGAATGTAAAACGATCTACAACAGACACACCAACCTGTATAAGATTATAGGAAACGGTGTTAGCACAACCTATCCTACCACCATAAAGGCCAAAGAAAGTTGCTTAACTTGCACATTGTATCATATGCATGGTATCTGAGGTCAACTGTCTACTTAAGAATAGAAAAACTGGAATGTGTAATTATTAAACACATACATCTGAGTCCAAGTGATGCGAGTATGAATTCTCTCCTTTCATGCTGCTTCCAATAGCCAAAACACCTGGAGAATGCAGCTGAAAGCAGAAAAAGAATATCAAACAACCAATAATTACATGCAAAAAGGTATGTTACTTCATTGTTAGCATATCTATTTAATATTAGAAAGATTCTATTAATAGAAATTATAGTTGTTGCATCAAATTTTCTAACTTAAGTAATGGGCAAAGGACAACTAGACATGATGTTATGACCATATAGCATAATTATCTGAATTATATAGCTGTTTTCTCAAGACTTGATTTGCCACAACAAAACAAAAATACAGATGCCGCAGCGTTGTGGGCTCCAATTAGAGTGATTTGTCATAAAATTAACAGCCACATTAAAAGGCCCTTGACACACATTTTTATAACAACATTCATGTATAAGAGACCAAACCTGATTGAATAGTGTGGCAGCTTGGCAAGTGTCCACCATTATCAACAACTCCTTGAATCTAGTTTATAATTGAAAACAATAGTGAGGATGGTGCCATAGCAGTGCAGAAAGATGACAGCAAAGATATTGGAAAATAAATTGAAGTAACAATCTAAGTTTTCCTTATACCATTCTCAAAAGTTCTTCATTAGGAAAATTCACAATCAAGGATAGAGATAATCAGTCTACAGACATTATCAGTTTAAACTGCCAGGGGTTAAATTTTTTTGGGCAAAGTCGAAATATTATGTGAGAACTAAATGTTAAACCATACATTACTGCTATATCATAATTTTTTGAAGTAAATGATTCTCTAGAGGTTAGAAGGCACACATCAAAATCAACAAGAGAAGTAATCACACCTACGCTTTTCCTTCATTTGCTTCATGGCATCAGCTAAATCATGACTCTGCAGCTCTTCAGAATCCTGAAATTTCAAGAACTCATCTCCTCCATGCCCTGTCATGTACAGAAGAATGTGGCTTCCTTCATCACTCAAGAGACGCTTTGATCTTGGAACAGAAAAAGCATGGCGTCCAGTCAAAACTCGTAAAAAGTTTTCAACAGTCACTTCGTAACCTCGATAATCTACCTGAGTCATTGGAAGCACACTAAGATCAGGTTCAGGAAGGAAACAAAATATTGAACAGCTCTTTAACCGCCCTTTTTTAATGACTTCCCTCATATTGTTCAAATAGAGTGGTTCTACCCTTACTATACTTTGGTGGTGATCAAAGGTTTAACAGAACATATTCATACAAGAAAGCAAGAGAATCTTGAGATGTTTTGTTTCCGGGAATTGTGTCACTGCAATAAGCATTCTCATACATAAGCAAGTAAATCTTTCCAAATATTCAGTATTTAGTTAATACTACCTTATTCGACCTTTCTAAACAAACATCTAAGGCAATTGCAAACATATGCAGTCAATTTCATAAATAAAAAATTTCGAACTTTTCTAAACAAACATCTAAGGCAATTGCAAACATCTGCAGTCAATTTCATAAATAAAAAATAAGCAGCCACATAACCAAAGATGATCAATTTATCCATCTGCATTTCAACAACTTCTTTGGAACATACACATATCATGATTAATAAGCACAAACACCAAAGAGCCATCCTTTTAAAACAAGTCAATTGCTATATAAAAGCTAAAGGGAAACACTGGAAGCCAACCTCAACATTATCTCCATACAAGTTAAGCCTATGATTTTCATTGTTGAAAACTTGGGCAGGGTACTTGTTCCTAGCATTGCAAGCCATGTCATCAGCCAGCATGAGTATAATCCTCTCATCGGGTATTCCTAACCGCTTAACTGTCCTGCAAAATTAAAGGATAAAAAATAACATCAAACTTATGACACGACATTATTCAAAGAAGATAATAAATTCTTTAAAGGTGTAGCAAGAAAACCTTTTCCATCAAGTACTTACCTATACAAGGACAACGTGTTAGCCATATGCCGGTAATTAAACCTGAAAACAAAGGATATCAAATGACTCGATCTTAACATAAATGATTGAACAGGTCAAAAACACTCAAAACTAAAACAACAAACCAAACCCAATCTGTTCAAGAAACCCAAAGGTCCAAAATAGGTCATTAGTTTATTACAAAAGAGTTTAATTATAATGAAGACAAAGAAAGAAAGACGAGAGTTTCTCAGTACCAGAACCGAGAAGTACAGACCAAAACAGCCCAGTTGTTGGTGTGGATGGTGGGTTCAGTTGGAGAAGTGTGATGAGAGTAGGCCATTGAACTGGTGAAAAGGCTAAAACCCAATAGCGAAAACAGCAAAACTGCAATCTTTGAACGCAATTTAGCAAAGATCTTTAGCCCCATGAGATTCAATCCCCTGCTCATCATTAATTCACAAGTATCACAAAGCCTAGAATCTACTCTTCTTGTTTCTTCAATTGAAAGAGGATCTAGCAATAGCTTTTAGGTTCCATATGAAGCTGGATATCGAACTTAAGACGAAAGTAGAGGCGCCGAAGGCGAAGAGGGGTCGCCGGTGAGGAAGCAGCAGCGACAGAGGTGGTAAAACGGCTATGAAGGGGAAACAGACGTGGCGATTCGAGTTAATATGTTTTTTCATTTCACCACCAAACGACGGCGGAGAGCATAACAGTAACAGAGACACTCTTGTTAACGTTCGGGGAATCGAAGCCACGGTGTGAGGCAAGTCATCAGGTTGTAACCTGGGCCTCTAATATTACTAAACTCAAAAGTCGGGGGAAATATTTCAAATTTTACTTATATTTAATAATATTTTGTAATATTGAATAATATTTGTCAATAATTATTTTAAATTTTTGTTTAATTATTTTATATACGATTGATTGTTACTAATATATCAATTTTATATGACTGCTTTTAGTATTTTAAAAGTTATAATAATTTCATATAAATTTAATAAAATATTGTTATAGTTTAAATATTAATATGTATTTTAAATACTTTTTGAAAAATAAAATATTTAAAATAAATAAAATTATGTATAAGATTTGTATCTTTTATAATAGGTATAAAAACAGAAGGTGAGAAATAGATCGTTTTCCTTTATAATTATATTGATATTAGCTTTCATCATTTGGTTATAAGAAATTGTTGATATATACCTAATGTAAATATCATCTAATTAATATTTTATTTTTTAAGTTTTCATATCTGACAAGATTTCTATTAATTAAATATAAAATTATATAAAAAAAGTCATCCAGTTTAATGCTAAGTCAAAAATTTTAAATTGAATCCTAACATTTTTATTCAAATTCAATTTAAATCAAAAATTTTAAACTATATTTTAAATCTTACTACTTTATAATAAAATACAAGGCATAAAATATATTTTAAATCTCATTATTTACATAACAGCTTAAATTCTAACGTTTTGAGAATTTAATTTCAACCTCAACGTTTACAAAAAAAATACCCTTTATCATTTAAGGGGGCGTTTGGTTTGAGGATTTGTGAATGAAAGAATAGAATAATTGTAAAAAATAGTGTCTGCTTTGGAGTTTTCAATTCTAAAGGAATAGATTTATTCCATAAAATTTGGGAATCTACTAAATTCACCTAAGGGTGGGTATCGAGTTTTCATTCCAATTTAAGTTTTTATCACGTTTATTTTTTACTCTTTTATCCCCAACCTTTCCCCTATCGTCCTCTTTACTTCCTTATCGCCTCTCAATTCCTTACGATCTCCTTACTTCCTTATCCTCATCTAATGCTCGAAAGTTGCGATAAAATTCCTTGATCGCAATTTTCATTCCAATTAATGAAAATTGTTTGGTTTTTTTTACAAACATATAGAGATAGCCTCAATAAACATATGAAGGACAAATTATTTTTATTTTTATTGAGGGTAAAAATAATATTATATTATCTTTCATTTCTATTAATGTAATAAACTAAACAACATTACTGGTATTAATACAGAAACTCAAGCTACAAACTAAACATTACTTTTTTATTTTTCATATCCATTCTCATCCCCTTCTATTATTATATCCATATTTATAACCAACCACATGCTCAAACCAAACGCCCCCTAAATGTCTGGCGGCTTTTTTATTTATTTTACATATTAGTAACTGACAAGTGCTTTTTCTCCTTTATCTTCTTGTCTTGTTCAGCAAAGTCCAAAGAATCTCAACTTGCTCGGTCACCTCTCCATCAAGCGATTGAGGTGTCCTGCACTAGGTTGCTTCCATTTTTGTCATCTCTGCTGTCGGTTTCTCCTCCAACCACTCCGTTTGGTGATTCGCCGCATATGTTGCTGATGACACGGACTTTGAGTCGATCGCTTGGGTCTGCTTCAGTAAATGAAATGGTGACTTTTTTGAGGAACTTGCCCTGTGTTTGGTTACCGTCTTCGGACGTGAGGACGGATAACGAGGACATAAACGTTCTGTCCTATGACGTGTTTGCTTACCGTCTTCACAAAATTTTGTCCCGTCTTCAATGGACAAAGATAAAATTTTCTGTCCTATTCTAAACTGTGGTACAGAAATTCTTGTCCGTTGGACAAGAATTGGAAATGACCATAATGCCCTATCATTTTCGAGGGCACAACCCACCTCTCCTTCGTCATTGTCTCTAACGCAGTTCACCACGGAATAGCTTCCCTCCTTGTTATGGTTACCCTCTGAAACTACCCTACTATCTCCATCTCTCCTTCTTCACTTTGCTGCGTCTCCGTCGTGAAGGGTATATTGTGCTTTTCCCCTTCGCACGTCCGCACCTTGCGACTAGTTCTGATATTTCTGTTTGTCTTCCTCCAGATCGTCTTCGCTAAACGTCACTCTCCACCGAAGCAAACCCGTCGTTCGCCATTATCATATCTCTTTTCTGGGTAAGACTCTTTCATCCATCGGTATTGTTTTCCTGTATGGGTAATGGGTTTCCAATGGGTCTTTGAGTGAGACGAATGGATCTGTGTTATTGGTGGGTGTGGAAGGGGTAGGGATTCGGATTTGTTGATGGGTATGCATTGTTGAACGGCATGAGGTTCTGTTTCCACCAGCTTAGAGTTGATTTTTTTATTTCTATCAACAGCAAATTTGTCAATCACTTCATACCGTTTGGTCAGCTCCATTCCGAATTGTTATTGCAATGGTTCTTCTTTATCAACAGTTGGGTGTTGCTTCACTTCTCGGAGCACTACTGTTAGTACTCCTCTTTCCCATACAGGTAAAGATGGCCTGTTCCTCATTTAGTTGAATTGACTTAAATGGTTTATTTTCATATCACCACTAGTTTTATCCTTTTTTTAAAGTTAAGATCTTCTTTCTTGTCTTTATATAGAGAATTTTCTCACTTACAATTAAATTGTTTCTTTTGGTAAGAATTTTATATACAAGTCTCCCTTGTCTTTGTCCTACTGGGTTGACATGTTGAATGAACAGTGGCACAACGATGTCTTTCCCCAGGTTTATCCTGCATGCACATTTTGACTAAGGAATGCACTCCTTTTTTATTTATGCTTCTGGGGGAAGATAAGATTACCAAACTATTTTTACCGAATGGATTCAGATTATACCTGGGAATAAGATCTCTAAAATTTTCTGAATTTAAAGAACATGTTTTGCTGCCTAAGAGATAATGCGCAATGAACCGCATGAGTAGATCATCATGAACGTATAAAGTTTCAAGAATTTGAGAAACGTAGTTTGATGATTATGGGAAAATGAGTTTGAATACCAATATTTCATACAAGGACTTTCTGTTTTATTTTGTATTGTTCTCGCGAATTCGGATATGTTGTTAAAATAGGAGGAATATAGGAGCATCTCTTGATTGAAAACTATTGTCCAATTCTCTTGACAGTCATTGGGTTTTCCTGATGCAGTAACCCATCAGGCTTCTTTTGTTTATTTTATATGAATGGGAGGCCCCTAATTTATTTTTCTTTTTCTTTTTCTTTTCAATGTAAATTGCAACAGACATTTGTCATAAGCAGGATGCAAAAGTTGTCTAAGGAGGGCTTGCAGCGGACTGACAAAAGAATAGGGCTCATGAATGAAATTTTGGCAGCAATGGACAC
>JAOSBK010000003.1:27713532-27726081 GCA_027568895.1 Erythroxylum shatona
AATGATAGATTAAGCATGAGGAATTGAATGTTGTAAGTAAAGAGTTAAAAATATTTTGATCTGAAATTTCCATGAGTCTTTTGTACTGTTATAGAGAGTTTTTGACAAAGTTGTCTTCATGGAAGTTTTAGATCTTTCTTTAATCTTTCCATTGATATAAAGTAAGGAATTTTTGGACATTGGAGTAGAGAGATATGACCTTGATAATTTTGTAATGCATATAGGAGAGACATTTGGGACAGCTACATTATTATGAACTTTTGGCCCTTATTGAGGCATATTTTGTTTTTGAGGTTTTCATGAAAGTTGTAGTTCTAAAAGTCCTCTTCAAAACGGTCTTTGAATGACCTTAATCCGACAATTTTAATGAAAGTTATATCATTTTTACCAAACAGGTCTGAAGAAGAAGAGAAAAGGGAGGAGGAGGCAAGTCGCGATCGCGACTCCGCCAAAGGATCACGAAAGTCGAGAACGTGACGATGTGACCGTAGGTCCTTCCCCCTAGCCTAAACATGTTTCACTATTTTGGCCATAACTTTGTCATCTGACCTCCAAATGACCTAATTTTTAAAGCAACACATTCCTCTATCTCTCCATAAACATTTATAGCTTTTAGTTTTTACTCGGAAAAGATTGATCGAATCATAGTAAGGGTATTAGTTGGAAGAGCATGAACTGGATATTTTACTGAACATGTTCCAGTATTTTGATGATATCTTGTTTTGTAGGATTCCAAATAATTTGAATTTTAATTTTGAGAAACTAGAGATATAGGCCTACAAATTGTCTCAAGAAGTCAAATTGTGATTCAATCTCTAAGATTTTTAATTTCTAAATGGAAGTGGTGTATAGCATACTGTTTTTGGATATGAAAAGCCTAAAAATGTTTGTGGCATATCTTTCAAATTACTTAACCAAATTAAGTGATTTTGGTGTCAATGGAAAGATAAGACATAGAGGAACACTTTTTTAGAAGATAGTGTGATCGAATTACATCAATTTTGCTTTCTAATTGAATGTGAACAGTAGAGCCGAAAGTGTGACTTAAAAAAAAAATTCTAAAGTGAGTCAATGAGAAAGGATTAGAGGCTTTAATGGTTTTAGTGAGGAATAGACCTAAGTGTAAATTATACTTAGATGAGTTTTGATATGAGAATGACTTTGTGATGAAATTAACGGTAAAATACCCGAGACTGTCATGAACATGCATTGTACATATTTCATTTCAGGCATGTGCATTATTAAACAATTATGATTGTATAAAGTGTGATATATGTGTATCTTGCATAAATTGGTTGTGCAGGTCAAATGTTCACATTCAAGCATTTCCAGAATTTGGAAGCAATTGCTAATCTGGAATGTACTGTGACTAGGCCTAGATGGTCTCATTTCATTGTTTGTTCTGTTTGAATTTTTGAATTGATTAACTACTGAATGTGATTGATTGTGTTGGTTTCTGGACAGAAGATCCAATGAATGTGATGTGTGAATGAAATATTAAAGTACTTTTTCAATGTAAATCAGATGAACTAAGTGTACGTAATTTGATTGTTAAATATGTTATGAAAGTGCATTTGCATATGAATGAAAGTGTGATTCTTAACTCTAATGTTGAATGCCGAATTATAGTCCGATGACATGTGAATGTGGATCATAAAAATGTGACTAATGCATTTCATTTCATGAATACATGAAACATAATGGCTGGTGTGACCAGAGTAGCTATTGATCAGAGCTTAAAGCTCAATGAGTGAAAATAAGCTTTGAGCTCAAAGTGATTTCAGAGCCTCAGGCTTAATGTTTGATGAGCCCTGTATCCTCCAAGCAGATAAGGGACAGTTATCATTGAGCCCTATATGGGACAGTTTACGCACTCGGTCAAAACAAAGTAACAAATGAAAGGTGGGTCTCATGTGCACCGCATATGTATAATATAAATGATTATATCTATTGAATGTGAAATGTGAAATGTTATTAATGTGATTTATGTGACTAGGTGAGCCATCGATGATGGTCACTCTTTAAGCTCGCAAAACTTACCCAAAATTTGCAATATTTTTCAGGATCAGAAGAATATCCCGTTAGGTAAATGGGAGTATCCCTACAACATTCGAGTAAGGGATAGAGGTCGAGATCAGTTCATGTCTACATTAATGTTTTCCTTTTTTGTATAAATTTGTATTCCGCAATTTCTAAAAAATAATGTAGTCTGAAATTTTTGTATAATGTGTATATAAAGGTTTTTATGGTGGAATGTAAAGACATTATGACTAAAGTATTTTGTATTTATAATGGGCCCCAACTGGCTATTGAAATTCTATTGATTGTATTGTGTCATTTGAAAATTTTTATGAATGAAAGTGGGCTCGAATTGGTTATCGATTTCTGCATTTGTTTATTGTTGTTTCAAAAAAAAAATTATACCGATTTTTAAATGATTGTGTGCTCTAGCATACCACCCTTGCGGGACATAGACTCGGATATCGCCCAAGATGTCTAGCACGTATCTTGTGGGTTGGGGTGCTACAATCCTAACCTAAACATGCACTAAACATTCAATTTAATAACTAAACACATACTAATCTATCACAAAAACATTATGCAATCTACCACTATTAATAAACATTAATTATGCTTTATATGAATTAGGCTTAACCAAAAACCTGCTATAATTTCCTCTCAATTTATGGACTATTATATAGGTACTCAGGAGGTATATTGGAGGATGTACCTATCAAAATTAGTAAGTTTTTTTAACTTCTTATAGACTTAGTAGCTTTAGATATAATGAAAAATAAGGATATACCCTTGATTTTAGGAAGACCTTTTCTAGGTACTTCTAAAGCTTTAATAGATTTACATGAAAGGAAGCTAACCTTAAGGTTCAAGAATGAAGAAATAGAGCTTAAAGAACTAGAACCCATAGGTCCTATTATTGTTTAGGATGATAGTTACCTCTAGTTTACTATTGTTAATACTAAAACATCTCATATTGTTCAAGAGGTGGACACAATTGGTATCCAAAGGACAGGGATCATACATAAACAATTAAAAGAGAAGAATAGTCCATTCTTAGGGAAAATAAAGCATGTATGAAAGTTAATGAACGAGTTAGGAAAATGAAGAAGATTAAAACAATTAGTATACATTAAAAAGGTAACATACAAACTACAATTAGGGAACGTCAGGCTGAAATTTATAGTAAATGTCAAACTCATTAAAAAATGTGACAAAAATTTAAGCACCTATTGAAAGGCCACCAAATATTAATTTACTTTTTAGGTTTTGAACTTTATTATTTTTAGTTGTTTTTATTAGTAGTCATTTAATTTGCTTAGTATTGACATTATATTTTTGAATTCATATTGTTGAATATGTATAAATTTGCATGGATAAGAGTTTGGAGTTGGTACTTTTTGTTTTACAGGCCTTAAAGTCAACAAAATATAAAGACAAGCATATCCTACAACACCCTACATGCCTTCGCCATGCTAGACCCTATGTCTGCCTATAAGGAGAGATAAAAGAAATATAATGACCACTTTTAAACATGACCTATGCATGACTTATGTATACCCCATGTCATACCCCCATATTAAACTGGAAGTTTTTACATGGAAAAGTAGAATATGTAAGTTCTAACAGTTGGAGTAATACAGTACCATCTTCCTTTTTGATCATGAACACACCTTGAATATGCCAAAAATTCCCCAAGGATACAGGCTATGTTAATCAGGTAAAACTTTCCAAATTATGCATTGCATAATATGGAATAACTCAACCTCATATTGGACTTTTTTTTAGGTGTCAAAAAGAAGCATGGTGTATGCATTTTTTTTTTAAATTGTAAATAGTCTCATATATGTACCATGTTTAGCAACATAACCTTGTGTACAAATCATGTGTTCTTAACTGCCAAAATTAAATTCTTAAAATCTATAACCATTCCCTACATGATCTCATGTCCTCCCTATGTTCTTTAATTGATGCTTCTATTTTTTTTTCTTGTATTTATTTCATACAATTCCATCTCATGTCTATACCTGTGTCCTACACGTGTTCCATTAAACTTGCAAATATAATTTATATGTTGACATTGTTCAGTGACACACCCCCATGTGAAGCTTGTGATAAATCTATCTATGTAAGAATACACCCCTTATAGGGCACCATATGCAAGCCATGTTCTAGAACTATATAGGCATTATCAACCCTATGCTCCTTCATTTTTTACTACCTCTTCTTTTAGTTTTCTCATAGATTGAAATTTCTCCAAAAGTTACCATACTAAAAAACCTATATCTATGCATATAGTACATAGGATTTTTTAGCAGTTTACAAATTTTTTCAAATTTTTTCATCAATTTTTAAGCATCATCTAAGTATTCATCCTATTCTAATTTTTTATTTCAATTTTCAAATACATTATGGATTGTTTAGAGTCACAAATTATGTATGTGCTTATAATTGAATATATACCTATTATCCATGAATTTTAGGCTACTATAAAAATCAATTAGATGAATTATAAATTATTTTTGTAATTCATGGTTTAATATGGTTAGTGTGAATGATTTTCGTTAATTGAGATTTCTGGATATGAAGTTTAATTTAATTTCCTATGCTTTTGGTGAATTTATTTGCCACTTGCCTCGATATATTTATATTGGTTTATGCCCTACACCTAATCGGTTTGGTTATAGATTAGTGACAATTATTTAAAGACATTATTTATCTTATACAAGTTTACATGTACATGATAAAGTCCATGGGATAATAATATATTGCAATTGAAATTATAATGAGGTTATAATTATGAGATTCATAATGCTTTTATATATTATCCATAAATGTTCCTAGATGTTGTCCTATTAAGACTGGATATTAATTGGACGTAAAAAGACTAACACACTTTTCATTTTTCCCTATGAAGGAAGTAGTTGAACTCATATGCTAAAGTATGGAGATACTCAAACAAACGTGTAGGTATTTGTTAGAAAACAAGTTCACTCAACAGTTCCAACATGAGAAATCCATTTGGAACATTACTTGTATGTCTATGAAATTTTGATTGTGATGATTGTATAAGTGATCCTTTAACTTGAGGTTACCAAAGTTATCTTGTGTAGGAATTGCTATATTTTTATGCTACTTATGACCTATTTAATTATGGGTCGATCATTCAATAATCATTAGATGTAGCATGAACTATATACATGTAGTTATGTGATCAAGATAGGATTCATCACCCTAATGTAATTATCTGTTATTCTCAATTACTATTGATTTGTGAAATCCTTAACCAAGGTAGAATGACATTTTGTAAATAATTTACAAATGTCATTAATTGAATTGATAACTAAAAGCAAAGAACTAATATAATTGGACTCAAAATAGAGCAGAAATTAATTTCATACTCTATGTTTAATCAGAACATTATATAATGAAAGGATTGAATTATACAAAAAAATGATGCATGGAAAAGTTGGTCAAAACTACTTTGATACTACTAAATATTTGGGTGGTCATAACGCATTACTAAACATCAATCTTGATCTATTATTATAAATTGTTTAATTGTAGAATTAAAGATAAATTTAAAAGAGTTTTAATTTGTCTAATTCTAATTATAAATTCAAATTATAATTTATAATCATTGTCAACGTATTTGGGAACCTAATGGGTCACATATTGAAGAGAGCAAAGTTATTTTAATCAAGTTGGACATTATTGTAAAGTTTGAGAAACTTTATGATTAAATATTAGATATTTAATAAATAAGGATCAATATGAGATATTGGATCTTATTTGGGCATAATTGGTATTTAATTAGAATTATTTCTAATTTTAATTAAAATTTAATTGAAATTAACATTTAATTTTAATTAAATTACTAAAACGTCTACAACTTATTTTAAATAAGCTTAAGCTCTATGGATCTAGCACTTCTTGCTTAACCCTCTCTGTAAGAATTATAAAGTTCTCTTAACATATTCTCTGGATACCGTTAGAGGCCAGACATTTGTATGGAAACCCTGGTTCACACAGATTAGTTTTGCAAACAATTCGAGGGACATGACAAGATTATGATCAAGCTTCAGAATAAAGTACAAATTTAGATCGACCCTTTATTAAAATTATGTGTTAATCATTTTATATAATTAAAGATATCATGTTTTTTGGGAAATAAAAAATGAAAAAAAGTTTCATGATTAATTCGCTATGGTCGAGATCAGATCCTAACCTGATTTTCCAATAATTTATACATAAGTTTTGTAATGTTCTTAATGGGAATTTACACCACTTCAATGGGGAAATTTACGGAATTGATTATACACTATGATGTTATGGAATAAAGGGTGCCAATCAATCTTTACATATATATAGGGAATATGAACATAGGAATGTTATACATTTAGATCAATGCATCTTTTTATCCTTCTTAGCCTAAAGTGTGGTTAGACATTGGGATCTCTTCCCTATACATTACATTACTAAAAAGGAGGACACATTTAAGCCATGTCTTTATACCACTCATTCATAAATTTTTTCATAAATCTAACCTTGGAGCTATTGAAGGTGACTGAATGATTACCCAAGCGGTGAGAGGATTGGAAGTGCTTAGAGACAAGTGAGGCTTGATAGTAGTTGGAACTCCCACTTCTCTAAACATAGAGATTCTATAAGCCATATAGATGGTAGAGCTTTAGACAAATGTGTAACAACAATATTTTTTGGGGAGAAAATTAACATATCTAAAAATTCAACAAAACATTAACAAAAAGAAATAACTCTTCAAATTGCAACAACAGAATAATAAGAGAATAAGAAACTAAATGATGAAACAAACACCCAAATTAACTTGAAAAACCCTTTAATATGGAGGGAAAAATCACGCAATAAGCTAACAAATAAATCCACTAAACTCAATAAGGATTTAAATAAAAAGTTGATCTTTTATCCCCTCATGAAAACATGTTGTCTCACAAAGTTTCAAGAACGAAACCAAAGTTAATATCAAAATCAACAAACCCTCAAATTAATCCCAAAAATAATCAAACAAGGATGAGAATCTAACCCTCTTTGCTTTCTCTTTATTTATTCTCACTTTTGGATATTATGATAGCACTAACTATCTCTTCTCTATCTCATGTATGTAGCAAGGATCTAATGAGCTATTTATAGGCTCCTCTAGCTTATAATTCAAAATCCTAATTGAGGTGAACTAACTAGATCATATCTTATCTTAATCAGATTACATCACATTATCCAATAAGATAACATCCCTATCTATATAGGACTTTATATGATAGGACTTACCTACATCAATACTAATAAGATAAGAGATTATATTTAACTAGGAATGATACATCCCTATCGATAAAGATCTGCACTATCTTTAAATGATCCTCTCACATGATCTTTATCTTTTACAGTTGATGTTTATGTATTATAATCTTATCGAGCACATCAGCCAAGATCTCAAAATAAGGCTGGATACTCGACAATCTCCCCCTCTAGCCCAAATATGGGGAAGAAATGTTATTCTCCATCATATGCTTGAGATTTATCACAATAAGCTTACTGCAAATCTCATGTTTATTTCTGGGAACCAATTTAGTTAGCATCTTATCAACATTCAAATCCATGTGAATCATCTTCAACATTAATTGTTGCTCTTTAACGATTGATCCACTTCTCTTCACTTCTCTTGATCACTAGGTCAATCAAAATGACCAATTCCTACCCTAAAAATGACCAATTCCTACACCAAAATGACCAATTCCTACCCTAAAAAAATCAAACACAAAAGAACAACCTTAAAGATCAAACTAAACAAAAACCTACAATATAAGTCCTAAAACATAATAATACTAACCCATCATGCAAGAAACACATACCAAATAGTTAGAAAAACACATACTAATGGAAAACTATCATATCCCATTGCTCCCCTTATTCATTATCCTCAATAAGGTGATAGAGATCTAAATTCATCAACCCCAATGACTCAGACTTCCTTACAGGTCTTCTCTTAAAAGAGACTTTATGCTGCTTTCTAGTCAAACAATGATTAGAAGGATTAAGCGGTTATGAGTTCTTAATTGAGATAAGGGATTTTTTAGCTAACAACTTCAATCCCGTCTCACTCATCTGTCCCAATTGTTGATGTCATAGATTTGATGAAGATTCCTTTTAGGTTGTGAATAGTTCTCCAGCACCACACACCTTTAAATGTTTCTTATATAATGAGCAATAAAACTCTCCTTAGGCTACTATTATTGTGCCTCTAGATAACTTCTACTTCTTATCCCCAAAAGTGTGTTAAAATCCTTCTTGATCTAACATATTCATTGATAATAGATTCAATCTTAGATTAGGGGGATGTGTCGTACATCTCTCAAAATCAGTAACCATCTGACATTTGTCTAAACATGGATATCACCCATACTGACTATCTTGACGAAGATTTGATTTCCTATCTTGAAGCTCCCAAAATCTCCACTCTTGTACCTTAAGAAGTACTTTTTCTTTGGAATACAATGATAAGATGCTCCTGTGTCGATCAACTATTATGAACTAACATTGTCGACATGGAAGCATTCACTAGTTGCACAAACTAGTGTCACCTCATCATCCTCACTTGAAATAGATACATCTTTACTCTTATCTTTATCATTGTTATCCTGATGAGCTTCCTTTTGCTAATCCCTCTTACACTTATAACAAAATCTTTTAATGTTTTCTGGCTTATTGTAATAGTAGCACATCTTCACATCTTTTTCACCTTTAGACTTTGAACTGTTTTTGACTTGCCTCAACCTTTAAGACCTTACTCTTGTTCCTTCCCCTTCTTTTTGTCACAAAACCCTACATATTGTCAACTAAAATCTCCTTTCTTATGATTTCTCCATTAAACATACTCTCTTTGATTACGTAAAAAAAAAGCACACATTTAGGAGTTGAATTGTTAATCGTACTCAATAGGAATAGAGCTTGAAGCTCATCGTTAAGAATGATCTTCATTGTAGTTAGCTTATTAATTCCATACTGAAATCACTAACATACTCTAAGATTGATTTTCTAACCTTTAACTTCAAATTATCAAGCCTCTTAATCAGAGAGGCCTTATTATAAATAGTCTTCGTTTCATACAAACCTTTTAGCTTCTTCCATAACGCAAAAGGATTTATTTCTTAAAGCACATGATTAAATATGCTGATATCAATCCATTATTTTACCCAAAGTTTTCTACTTTATCTATTCCAATATTTTGTCCTACATTTTTCTAGGTTTTAAAAGAACATCATCCTTCACACCTCTTTCCACATCAATAGGATTAAAAAAATCCCTGCAATACAGAAGTTCCTCATTATGGGCCACCATATCAAGTAATTTGAAGATGTTAACTTGAATATAGAATTGCTTCCACCTTCCATTATGATGGCTCTGATACCACTTGTTGGGAGAAAATAACATAACTCTCGAAATAGTCAACTGACAAAATTTTGCACTTGTTGAAGTTATGTAATTATAGTGCCCTGGAAAGCAAGTGTATTTATATATAACTTAATCTTCTTCTAGTTACTTTTGTAATGAAAATATTTATTATTAACAAAACAAAAGAGTTTAGTTTTATTTGTATGAGCATTATATACTTAGACATAAGGAACCAAGATTCTTTTGTAAGTAATATACATATACATGGAGACATATCGGAAACATGTATATTATTAGAATCTAAATAAGTTGATTCACAGTTAAATAATCAAGTTGGTCACTTGATTGTGGTTTAGACTATAGTGTTACGATTTATCTCCATGTAAGTAAAAGAGTTTACATCAAGAGAATGATGAGTTTCATATCATGATAATAGTAAACTATTGATAATGGCACTTTAAATCAATCCAGAATCAATTATGTTCTTAAAGAATAAAGTAGGTCATTACTTTAATTTTAAAACATACACCTTAGCATTCTTTTGTTATGAACCATAATTTTGATGAGTGGTGAACTCATATGTGTTTCATTATAATTATTGATATGATCGGAATGGATTTTTTCAAAGTATCAGTCTAGTTTTTGCATGTTGGAATTATTAATTGAAATATGTATTAAGGAACATTCACTCAACTAAAGAATTTATAGTGATATCATCACTTCTAGATATTTTTCGGTGGTGATTAAACTAGTTCCAATAGTTTAATGGACTAGTTATCCATCAAGTCTTAACACTAAGATGAGATCTTATGTGTTAATCACCATATCGAGTAAAATGGGAGATCTATAAGGAAAAACCAACATAAGGGAAAAATGGTAATTTTACCCTTTATTGTGTGGATGGCTATAATATGGTTCGTAATAAAGTTTGCAATTGGACATCTTATTTTAAACATGTATTCTCATAATATTTAGTAATTCAAGAGTTTAACTAATTGTCTTTAGTGGAATGACATTTGGTTAATAAACTAGAATTAATTATAAACATATTAAATTAATTTTAGGCTTATTAGAGCTTGAATTATATAAGTTCAATTAGATTCCACATTTCGCTTCTAGGAAAGCTATCAAGCAAAGTAACAAATATAAATAGAGGTCTTAAAGCCTATGATTGAATATTGGGCTTACTCTAATTAAATGTTAGAAGCCCAAATGAACATTTAAATTGGGTTGGACTTTGGTTTAATTTGATTTGATTAATCAGATTGATTAAATTAAAACAAAGTTATCAAAGAAAAATGGAAATCTCTCAATTTTTATAGCTAAATGTGCAGTTGCACATTTAGCATTGAATTGCTAAATTTAATATGGTTTTTATCATGCTTTATCATCATTAAATGGGGTAGTGATGTTATTATTAAGTAGTTTAATGGTTGTCTTTTAATGATGGCATGTAACCTTTTAGAATTCATTTAATTAAAAGAGTGTATTTGATATACTTTCTCCCTTCTTTCATCTCATAACGGAAAATGAGAGTGTCTCATTTAGGTTATTGATCTTTTCATATAGCCATCTTAAACAATGAGGGAGTCTCCTTTATTGGCTTCTTTATGTTGGATTAAAGAATGAAGTGATGCATTGGATGCACTTCATTTCTTTCTTTCGTCTATAACTTAAATTGAGAGAGGGTGAAGAGGGGTTTTTTGCATTTTTTACTCTCTCTCTCCTCTCTTGCATGTGCTAGCCGAAACTTGAATAAGAAGAGTCTTATTTTTGGCTTCTTTCAACTAAGGAAAAGCTCCTCAAATATTTCTTCTCCTTTCCCACCAAAGGATCTTATTAACCAAGTTGTCTAAGGAGAACAAGTGGTAGATTGGATTGGACGAGGATACAATAACGAGGAGAGGATATGAAAGCGACGAGTCAAAATTGTAGCAAGGAGTCAGTATAATTTCCATCTTGTTCTTATATTAGTTATTTTCCTTAGACCATATCATGTGTGGCTGAAACACGTTGATTTGGTTTTTTCTTTTTGTTACATTTTGATTTCAGAAAAAGTTTTGAAATCTATCGTTTTAGCTAAATCTTGCATACTTTTTTTCGATCCAACAATTGGTATCAAAGCCATTTTATTATGCATAATTTCGGTTCCTATATATGATGCCTAGGTTTTCAATTAAATTTTAAATGATGTATATTTTTATGTGATAGAAATATATGTGGTTTATGTTTTTCTCTTTTGGTTGTCCATAGAATATAGTTTTACCTTGTAAGTTTTCTTCGTTTGGTTTGTAACAAGGAGGGTGGCCTATCATCGTCATGCTTCCTCCTTGGCTTCATTTTTCTATTTTCTTTAATTTTTTAATGTACAAATTTCTGTAATATTAAAGATGGAGCAACCATAGATCAAAGAAAAGACTAGGTAATGGTTTCGGTGTATCCTTTGGTGTATTGGCATAGTTTCGGTTTTGTGAACACCAAAGTGCTAGAATTTTGTTTTAATAAAATTTCAGTTTTATGAAACAAAAATCTTAGAATTTTTAAGTTTCGGTTTTGCCAAAAACAAGTGCTGGAACTTTTCAAGTTTGAGATTTACCAAAAACAAGTGCTGGAATTTTTTGTTTCAAAGTGACAAAATTCAGTTTTTTGAAAATGCCATTACACACTTTTTACCGAACAAGCCAATTCATATGGATGAAGAGTTCGAAGTGGAAGATCCAAGTCCAAGAAGAAATTTTTGGTCCTAAAAGCCTTGTAATTTTATTTATGTCCAAGGATGGACAATCAAAAGTGGCCTATTAGTTCATAAGATGAATAGATAAATGGATGAAAATAATATGTGATATTACATGATTGTATGACGTTTAGAAAATTGCCAACCCTAGGCTTTTCCATCCATTCATTATGTATGAGATATATAATGAAACAATATAGGATGGTAATAAATTGCATCTAGACAAAATTGTTGGACCAATGGTGGTTGACAAATTAAATCCTACTTGTGTTTTGATAATAATAAAATATAGAATTAGTTAAGAAATTTATTTCAGGTGTTTTGAATTGAAAGAAATCTAGAAGACATCACAAATCATTGAGGAATCAAGAAGG
>JAOSBK010000003.1:27750309-27766310 GCA_027568895.1 Erythroxylum shatona
ATTATTAGTGAATTCAACTATTTGTTTTGTTTTATGTCTCTCAAATGAGATATGAGAATGTAATTCAAGTATTTAGTTATTTTGTGTAATTTTTGAAAGAGAACCAAAAAAAATTTCGGGTAAGTTCGGGCTGGGTAAGTTCGGGTAATTGAAATTTTGTGTTCGGGCCATGTAATTTCGGGTAATTGAAAATTTAGGTTCGGGTCGGATAAGATGGAAAAAAAATTGGATAATTCGAGCTTTACCTGAACAGTGCAAATTTAGCGCGATCAGCTCAAACGCTCACCCATACCTCTGGCTTGGATGGTAGTCATTCCTCAGCCTGCGCCACCTTTATTCTCCTCTCTAGTATTAGTAAGCGCATTCGGTTTCTTCTTTTTCTTATAATTTCTCTGCAGTCAAAGTAACAGTTGTACTTGGCCTTTCAAATTTCCAGATTCAGCTAGGTTTCCACTCAAACTCGGTACCGGGGTATGTTTCTTAACAAGTTTCCATCTTTTTTTCTCCAGTTTATATGACTAAGTATGCTTGTATATGGGTTCTGGAAAATGGGGCATCTTGGAATTGAAATGGGATGAAAGATTTGCCCTTTCTCATTCTCGATTTTTATTTTTTTGTCAATGTTCTAATATTCGTGGGTTTTATTTGGATAGTTTGTTTTGTTTTACTTTACTTTTGTGTGGTTCTTATTTCGATCATTATATAAAGATGCCTTAATTTGATTTCTTCGTGTTGTCATAGAATGGAACTAACCATGAAAAAGAGAGCCATTCCCGTAAGTTGCATTACATATCTATTTTGTTTTAGATCAGGTACGATCAATCTTTGGATAGTTACGAACACGTCCTAATTGGGCATGATCAATAACCATAAATTTTTACCCTTTTGATCTTGGTCTTTGGGTGTTTAGTGTCCAACGTGTCTTTTACAGCTAAGGATCTATATTTAGTTTGGCTGTTCAGTATGGTTTGTACATAGAATAAACTGGACAGTGAAAGTAGAACTGCAATATTCCTAACATAAAAACACAAGTTGATTACCGCTATGCATCACTACATTGCCGTTATCTGTATCACTGCTTCTTGTTTCCTTCTGGCAGCCACACTATGGGATGACTTCTTGTATTTTTTGGTTATTTTAATAAATTCTTACAGATGCTTGAAACTTAGGACTTAATCACAGATTTAGCTGGAACTTATGTCTGTGAAGGTAAAGACGGCGACCATTGACAGCATTCAAGCTGGATTTTGCTCTGATGACATCCTGTGTGAAATCCTGATTAGTTTGCCTCCAGAATCAGTATTTAGATTGATCCTTGTGTCAAAGAGATGGCTTCACTTTATTTGCAGCTCTTCTTTTCGTCACAATTACACAAGGAAGTGGAGAGTTAAATTCTCCCTTTTGGGGTTTTTTACATGCAATACTTTATACCTTGGAAGGCCTCGAGATGGTCTGCGCCGGCCCCCATCTGAACCTGCCCTTTCATTATTGTCAACGAGTAAAGAGGGTGATGAAATAAAGTTTTCTGGGATCCTTAAAGAGCTTGGTTACTTCATTGACTCTAAAAATGGCCTTATTCTTTGTGGCCGGCACCCAAAGACCTATTTTCTTTGGAATCCTTTTACCAAGCAACATTACAAGCTTCCTCGTCCTCGAGTATATTTTGATGAGTTGTGTATGGCATTCCTTGTAGAGGACCATGCTGATGAGATTATGTGCTACAAGGTCATTCGAGCAAAATGTGAACGACGACTTGACGAAGTTAAGACCGTAGCCATCGAAACTTTCAATCCGAAGACTAGCACATGGTACTTTTCCATACTCCATTGTTCTTCAACTTTATCATTGTGTCCTTGGAAAGTGGCCACAGTGATTAAATGCGTCATCTATTGGTTTGCTGAACATGGAAAGATAGCCATCTATGACTCAGCTGATGAGGGGAAGCAGATAGCTTTATTAAAGCTACCAGGTTCAAATGATTTTGACGAGCAAGTTTTAGGGGAGTCCTTTGATGGTCTTCTGCAGTATGGTTGGAGCTGTAAGTCAGGCTTGGAGATATGGGTTTTTGAAAGGGAACCCAGTGAATGTACGTCAAGTAATGTGTATGAAACAAATCGGTGGAATAGGAGATATAGATTGAATTTTAAAATCATGTGGAAAATGAATCCATCCGTCGTGGCGTCATTTCATACAGGTAAGAAAGAAACTCAGATACTGTCTTTCATTCCTCAGAACACTGAATCTGTCTTCATTAGAACTGGATCAGACATTTTTGTGTGTGACCTTGTTAGTCAAACAGTTGAAGTTGTTCGTTATCAGGGTCGTTCTCCTTCCATATTATGGGATCACATTCACAGCAGGGTGGTACCCTACTTCAGTCCAGCTTGGCCCACTTTGCCTTCACGACAGCGTAGTGTGATTATGATATAATAGAAGCTTACTTTACCATATTCCTATTGTCGTGATTTATGTAAATAGTTTTTACTTGTGATGAACGATCGACATTTATTTTGTTCCGTAAATAGTTTTACTTGTGATGAACAATCAGCATTTGTTTTGTTCTCGATCGGTTTTCCTCTGCTTGTGTGTACCCATAAGCTTCATTTCTTCTTCTTCATTCGTGATATTGCCATGCCCTTTGACTTGAATTCGTTTTTGCTTGTCTTACTATTTAAGAAAACTAAGTCTGCTAGTGAAAGCTCGCATGACAATTGTTGTAGTGCACGTACATGCATTCTTCACATGACATGTAATCACTCTGAAATTTCGTTCTTTTGGGAATGATGTAAGAGAAATTGACAACTTTTTTCCTCTCAAAAACATTGTCTAGTTGTACAAACAGAAGAAAGAAATAGTTACATTTGGAAAGGGAGCAACTTCATCCCCTCTTATAACAATGAACTATCTACTTCTAAAAATTCCAAAGATGGTGAATCTAATGTAAGTTAATGATCAATGCTGAACAACACCAAAATCATATCAGCACCTGAAGAGCTCGCAGAAAGAATTTACAGCTTGTTGGTGAAGAGAGATAAATAAGAGAGAATTCTGTCCTTTTAATCAGTATGGGGCAGTAAGAAGCTAAAGCCTGAATTCTCACGAATAAGAGGTGGTGGTTCAATGTCAGAGATATCAATTTGTTCCATTGACTTTGATAAGTCATCAACTGAAAACGGAATGCTGCATCAAATTTGAAAAAAGAAAAAAGAAAGTCAGGAATAACTGCAAGATCAAGTTGTACAAAAGCTGTTTTGCAAAGATTTTGTAACCATGAAACTCATTGAACTTCACTTATTAGCTAAACGAGTGATTCTTGTCTTTTTCTTTTCTCCTCTTTTTCCTTCTTTTGGGATTGAATAACAACACAAAAAATATTCAATCATCAGCTTAAACTCAAATAGTAATAAAGTAAATATCCAACTCCCCGCAACATGGTAGTAGGAATCATGGACAGAAAAGTAACAATAATCTTGCAACTCTTAAGCACCATTTTTCCTGCTAAGAAATCTTGCCATGCGTACTTTTTAGTTAGCAGGAATGCCAGACTATGCCTCTTGTTAAACTTAGTAGGAAAAGGCGAAAGAATGAAAGATAAATTAAAGGAAACACTAAACAAGAACCAACATGTTTGATACTGATGCTAACCTTGAATCGTCATCCAAGAGGAAAGAATTACTGACAGCATTGTTTGAATCTTCTGTCATCAACACCCTCATATTGGATATCACCTGCAAGAGAATATTCATAAGCCCAATGGATGTGCTACTCATTTATAGATAAAAACACGAAGCCTTTGCTTCTGTTCCCAAGTGACAGAGGTAGCCGTTAAACTTACATCAGGGGCCACACTATGTGTGCCATACTTGTCATCCCAATACATTGTACTTATTCGGTACAGCTGCTGAATACTGAGAACCTGCAGTGTAGAAAGTAATTTGGTTACAACAGACAAAAATGGCAGTTGGTACAATATAGTATCCAAACTAAAATACATTACTCACTGGGCATAGATCATGGCTAATTTCATCCAGTGTTTTCTTTGGTTTTTGATGTATGACCTATGTCAGAAATGATAAATTACAGGATGTTTATCAAATCCTTAACCATAGTAGCATGTAAGTAGAAGAAAAGTAAATCGACAACCAACTGATAATGTACCAGAAACCCAATAGCCTGTCTTATATGTTTCAGCTCATCCCAGGCTGAACCGGCATACTGCACATATTATTTTATGCAGTTAGTACATAAACTGGTTAGAACCACAAAGTGCATTGGATTCAACTTTCTAAAGTACCTCATCTGTTGCCTTATAACACCAATGTTCCAATTCAGCTAGTCCGGCCTTGACATATTCACCATTACTAAATGAACAACACTCTCGCCTCAACAAAAGGCTGCCGAATAAATAGAAATGCAGCCACTTAGTAAAGCATTATGGTAAAACTACAAATCAACTTAAGCCACACACAAAGTGTGGATACAGGAACATGTACAACAGAGGAATATAAGTCGAATACCTGTTAAACAGTTGAACATTGATGAAGGAAAATATTTGAGTGAACACCTTACGAACCAAAAATGGTGGTACCTGGAAAAGGAATCATAAAAAGTATAGGCAACTGATAAGAACAGAACTCCTTTATCAAGTGATAAACCTGCAGAAAGGTATGGATACTGAAAGTTCTAGGGACTAGGATTTCAGTATTCACCAGTCAACATATTCAGATGGAATGGAATTTAAATAAAACAATGAGGGGCTTTGCTAAGTGCTATAGAAAAACTGGTGTCCTAGCAAAAGTAGACATAAAGAGCATGGAAAACAAATCAGATGAAGCAACTCATTCCTGCATCTTATAAATAAGCATACAGAGGATGGTAATTCCTTTCCATTCACTTCTGATCTAATTCTTCCAGCCACTATGCGAACCAAAAGAAGAGTCAGCTTCAAACTTGAGATTAATGTTTAGATTCCAAAACAAGGTTTCTTAGCAGCATCACAATTGTCTAAGCAGAGCATAGAGTAGGAGAGCTGTGATGAAGGAACAAAACAAAATGGAAGTTTAACTTACATGATTTGCTTTCAAAGTGTTTAAAAAGTTTCCGAGGCTTGTCACAATCCCTTGCCAGTGAGCAATCAAAGCTTGCTGAGCTGCAGCATTAGCAACTGAACGTACACCCTTAACTAAGCTTGCTCTGGATGTTCTTGGAGCCTATTCCAGTCATGTCATACATATAGCTAACAGCGTAAGTTAAAACTAGTACAAGAAATATATGCATAGAAGGATAGCATTTTATTGGATACAAAACAGAGAATATGGTAGGCACATAAATAAATTACCTGGATGCACAATCCAAGCAAAGGGGAAATCTCCTTCTTGAGATTGTCCCGAATCATTCCATAAATTTTTTCTACATATGCTGTAAGTTGCTGTTTGAAAAGCAAAGCTGGGTACTTGGCTTCAACTTGTCTCAAAGTGTCCACTCCACCACTGATACCACTATTTATTAAGGAAAGGTTGACCCCTTGGGGAGTTCCACGGAAACTCTATGAAGACAACAACACAAACTTTAATCAATTAAAGAAATCAATCTTATAAATTTCTTTCTGTTTCCATGTGAACAATTACCTGGGTCATTCTTCCAAACAGAGTTGCAGATGATGATCGACGACGTTGTGGAGCCATTCCTGCTGCACCACTAGCTTTTAATGTGCGTTGCAGTAGTAACAGCAGAGTTGAGGCATTTGACAACCAATATGCTAAAACATCATTGTTATCCTGAGTCTGTACTCCACATTTTAAGAGAATGTCAAAGCATGTTTCTAAAGTTGGAAACTAAACATTAAAAAGAATTAAAATATTGGAACATAAGGTTTGCAGTTTCACACCTCAATAGCATGGCCTATTGTCTGAATGATTCGATCAAAAACACTAGTGCGCTCAACCTCAAAGGATCTCCATTGAAGAAGACATTTGTATATGATACAAGCGGCTATTGGTCTGTTTTCTTGAAAGCCTAGGTGCTGTGCAATACAACGAATGAGTAGCTCCTGGTTCTCCTGTTGTTTCTCATTTAATGACTTCTGAGGTTTTCCCTCTTCCCTTTGGTTTATTGAACCACTATGCAGATCCTGAAGCATTTATTGAGTTGAACAGCAGAAGGAAAGAAGGACGAAGAATATTTCAGAAATCAAAGAAATAAAAAATTTTGTTGTTCGTTATAGGACATATTAGTTTGCATTTAAATGAGGTATACTCACCAAACCTGTCTTGTCAATGGGTATATGACTATCAGCCCTCTGTCAATTGAACAACAAAAAAATCTTACTCTTTTCCAAGAGAAAAAAGAAAAGAACCAAAGTATAGATTTGAATGATCCTGTTACCTGCATAATTGATCTGGAGCGTCCTGAAAGAAATTTATTGGGAGCCATGGACACAGCCTGCTGCCTAAGAACTTGATTCTCTGATTCTAAGTTTGTAAGCTTCTCCTCTAATCTAATTAGACGAGTGTAACAGGAGATCAATTGCACCAGAAAAATTAGAAGAGGTAATGATTTCTTGAAATGTACAGGTCAAATTCAATTTCATAAGTTTGCAGGTAATCAAGTTCAGCAAAGACATATCACTAGATAGGCTTTTGTTCTTAATATACTACCTCTGAACGGATTCTTGGAGTTGCTGAGCCTTTTTATCTGCTTCTTCCAGCTTCTTACGTGTATTTTCAATAATCTTCTGGGCTTCGTTGTATTTCTTGTCTGTATCCTCTGCTCTCTCTTTCTCCGATTGCAATGAGGCCTGTGAAGACATGAAACCAATGCAAAGATCAACAATGTGAGATGCTAATTTTATGCTCTAATGTCAGCAAACAAGATGCAACTTCGGAAATATCTAATTTTGGTTAGCTTAGATACCCATGAATTTCCTCAGATATGTATTAACATCCAACTATGTCCACATGAAAGCAATTGCTTCATTAAGTTGAGTAACAAACTACGACAATACCATGCACTACTATGCTTCCATTAAAAAGAAAGATGTGTGTCCAATTATAATATCTTTTCATGCTAACCTTGTTCTCCTTTATTAACTATTTGTTCTGAGCTTATGATATGATATCTTGATCTCTAAAACTGGCTATTCAGTTAGTGCTTCACCTCAATAGTCAATAGGCATGAAAAGCCCAGATTTCACAATGAAAACAAAGAGTCATAGTCAGACATATATAGGTCATTTCAAACGAAAATGCAACTCTATGTTTGTAACTGGTTTAAGAAAGCATAGTTCGATAGTGGTCTTGGCATGTAAACTGACTTCTATGCACCTCTGTTTTCAACAAGAACAGAACCTTTTTTGCAATCTGAGAATGGAAAGAAAATTTTTTGAACAATGAATGAGAGCTAACAGATATTCTAATATGAATTGAATGAATAATGGTATCACATGCTTGGTACAATAGAAACATGTAGAAATTATTGGAAGATTCTTGCCTGTAGATTTTCCAGTTCTTCTTTTAGGGAAGTAATTTTCTCTGTATCTTCAACAAGTACTTGGGTCTCCTTAATAACAGGAGGTGCTTCTTCAATGGCTTTCATTGTAGCTTCTCGTTCCTGGACAATCAATGCATTTGCTTCTTCTAATTTCTTTTGCATTTCTTCCATTGAATTCTGAAATTTTGTTACTTCTTGTGCTTTTGCTTCCTCTAGATCAGTCTGAAAGCAAGGGTTGAAGCCTTGGAATGAGCATATATGACTAAGGGGGATCAGTTAAATTTTAAAGGATGAAAATGTTGTCATAACTGAATGAGGCAGTTCTAGTAATTTTCCTGTAGATTTATCAACTGTTATCACACTGGAAAAGGAATTATTATAATGCTTTACTGGGGCATGTTTTAAATTGGCATGCAAGTCCTAAAGGAATAGACAACTTTTATCAGTCTTATGCTCATTGATTGCCATCCTCATACGATGAAAACCAACCCTTAGACGTTTTTCCAATTGTAGACGCCAAGAGAGTTCCTCCACTTGTTTCTCAAGTTTATTTTTGGCTTCCTTTAATGCACCTGCTTCCCTTGAAGCCTGCAAACATTGGAGGCAGTTGTCAAAACTCCAAAGGAAATGAAGCAAATTTCAAGCATTCAGCAAGAAAGATTAAAAACAAAGAAGGAACTGTGCAATATGGAACACATCTATATGCTATCCATCAATTTATGCTCTTGCATATTCAAATAATTCATGCAACATAGTTTTCAGGGGCTTGCACTCAATAAATTTCAGTCACTTTTACAGGAAAAGCTTGTCATGTTGCTAACCATTTTTAGCTTTCTTAGCTCCCTTCGGCCAAGCCTTCCCCTCCATCTGGTCTGTGATACAATTGCTCCCCTCTTCAGCCTCTTATAATAGCAATAATTTTTATGACAGCGCCACCGAGCCTGAAAGTTTTATAAAAGGAAGAGATTATTGTACTTGAAAACTGACTGTATCGAGAAACAAAACTGTTAAAGTAGTCTGGTACTATCAAGAATATAACCTGAACAAAAATTGCAGCTTTAGTTAATTTCCTGAATCTAAATTCTTTACGAGCAACCATAGCCCTTAAGCCAGTCTGTAGGAAAAGTGCAGAGGCATGGAGTTTTTTGTAGGCTTGTCTGGCTTCATATCTTCGGACTTGCTTTTGAATCTTCACAGCAGCTGCCTCCCTCCTCATGCTTTCAAAAATTTTGCAAGCCAGTCTTCCTACAAATCACGTGAATCCTTGTTGATGTAAGTAAATGACAGAAACTGATTATACAAAAACAAAGAAAGAATAGATAAAATAAAGAGGGCAAGAAATCAGAAGTCCATGCTTCTGTTTATGCAGATACTATGGCAATAAAATTGCTTCATGCTTTTATCTTTTACAAAAGAATCACCTCTGCATACTGATTGCACAAATATTGTAGCCTTCCGCAATGCAATAAACCTTTTACGGGCACAATGAGTTCTTATCCTCCGTTGGATGGTTTTTGCTGCATTACTGAGTACCTCGGCTCTCATTGCATCTAATTCGGCCATCTGCCCCGCTCTCAAAAATACTTTTGTTTTACCTATCTGTATATCATTTCAAGTCCAATGCAATTAATAGCACCAACAACCTCATTTATTTGGACATATGAAAGTTGAGTGCAATGAGACGATATCTCAAGCATGCACCAAGAAAATAATGTACTTCTACAGAGCATCTGCATCAGAAAATGCTACTGCAATAATTTCACAGATTTTTCTTATACTAGAAACAACAACAAAAATGATAACTTTTATACCTGAAACCCTTTAAGATCCTTCTTTTCCAAAATCTTTGTGCAAGCAACTTTTTCATCGTAGCTGTAGACATAGATATTCCACAACAAACCACAACAATTCAAGTTTATTCAGAAAGAGCTACAAATGGCTTCATAATTGAGACATTATTACAATGAAATGCACTCCTTGTCCAGATGAGATGCTTACTTCCCTTGCACAGCCTCTGGTGCAAGAATACCAAATCTGTTTATGAATTCAAAGAAAGGTTTCCGAGTAGGGTATCCAGCACAGCTGATTCTGATTGCTTCTAAAACACCCTAAAGATGTATAACCAGCAACATATTAACAAAAAAGATTAAGAAGAATGGCAATGCCGCTAAATAATTATAAAATAGTAGATTTTACTTACACCACAGCGCAGTTGCTGCATGATATTTGCATTCTCAAATATTGCAGGTTTTAGCAGGTTATTTGGCTTCACACATCTGATGTAGTGAGGCTCAGTAGAATTTAGTGTTTCCATTAACTGTTGTAGTTGTAGCTGCATAATTAATAGCAAACATATTAGCTCTTTTACTTAATGAACCACAACAATGCATAGCTCTTTTGCTTAATGAACCACAACCATGCATTAAGTGTTTCTAGAAAGTTCTTTACATGGTGCTTCTGGATAAGATAAGTACAATAGTCTCAAAAATAACAGAAAGAAAACTACCTTAAAACGGGAACCAATTGAAGAGAACTTTGAAGATTTGCTTGTCTCTTCTGGTAGTGGAGGGAAAAGGCCAGCTACAAAGGAGCATTTGGATGCATTTAACAAATCTTGGTGCTCAGCAACCACATAGTCCTTGTTTTTGTCCAAAAATTGGTCGGATTGGTAGAGAACCTGAAAACAAATGCAAGCAACACAATCTTACTGAAATAAGAACTTGTTCATAATATAACCATTATTTTTGTACAAATAACTTACTTCTCCAGCATAATGTGCAATGTTAAAATCTGTTCGAGATAGCTTTGGCTTGATAAACCGCTTGTGATTTTTAAATGTCTGGTAAAGCTTATTTGCAAATGTTTCATGGGTTGACTTCGGAAACATGCTGAAATACAGGAAACATAGTCAACAAAAATAGCCAAACCAATGAATCTTCATTCAAAGCTAAAAGTAACAAGCTCTTGTATCTTAAGAAAGCCAGGAGCAAAACCATCTATTTAGTCACTTTCCTTAAAAATATAACACAACATTGGAATTGAATAGGTTGCATACCATGCTTCATCAAGAAGGGCAATTATGCCACCAGGTTTCTGCAAGATCCCAATAATGGCAATCTTAATTCAAAGATAAAATAGAAAGAAGCAAGGGGGTGAGAGAGAGAGAGCGAGAGAGAGAGAGTCAAATCTTGTGAGTATATTGAAATTGGTTTCTGAAATCAAAATAGAAACAAAAGCTTAGCATATCAGTATCAATTAGAAAGAGGGAAATGTGGCTAAAATACAATTAACCTTTTCAATCAGATCCAATACATCTTGGTTGTCAACAAACTCAATGTAACTCCAATTTATCTGCTCTTTTGTGTATTCTTCTTGTTCCATCTTGAAAACATGCTGAAAGTCATACAAATTCCTTTTTAGTTAAAAATCAATGATTGAAACCTTACTGGGTGGCTCATGATCAATATTCATTACCTGGTTGAAATGTTGCTGCAACTTCTCATTTGTAAAATTAATGCAAAACTGCTCAAAACTGCATATTCAGATATTGTGGAATGTTTACAAAAATCATCAACAAAAATTGTCTCCAATATCTAAAAGATAATAAGCTTTCATTAGTTATTTACCTGTTAGCCTTAAAGCTTTCAAAGCCATAGATATCAAGAACTCCTATCAAACTTTTTGAATTGGGATCTTGACCGATTGAATTATTAATTTTATCCACCAACCTATCAACAAGCAAACATGCAGGTTAAACCAACATTTTCATTAACATGTAATGCCTTATTTCAAATTGTTGACATCTCAAACAATAAGGTTTTACCAGTCAAATAAGCGAGAGTAAATTGTCTTAGCTAAACCATCCCTACTAACAGCTGCACTTTGGGGATCAAGACTTCGCTTAATAACCTCCTCTGGGGTGATCATTACACGCTTACATAAGGCATCTTCCAATGCTACAGGATCACACCTGAAATAGAGCAAAGTCTACTATTAAGGTAAACAAACATTAGTAAGAGCATATACCTTACATTATGACACTACATATCATACATGAGTAGTTCTGCTGCTGTTTTAAGATGGAATTTAGCTTGGTCATTTTTTGGAACTGATGAATCCACATCCTTTCCTTTTGCAAAATCAATATTTCCAAGGTGAAGAACAGCAGCAACAACTCTGAAAATTGCTTCCTGAAGCAAAGTGAGGAAGAGTAATAGAAGTAAGATGATGTCCCTAGTGATATGATTCAGCATCATGACTTCTTTTAGAAGGTATACCTGCTCCTTTGAGCTTATTCCAACAATATCCATAGCTCTTCTTGTAGCAATGTAATCATGGGCATCACTTACACCAACAAGCTCAAAGCATTTTGACTGGTTAAGATAATGAAATGACTGCGGCGGTCCCAATTTATATTTTTCAACATCCTGTTAACAATATCAACTTTAGCTAGAACAGACTGGAAAGGTTGGAATCTACCGAAGTTAGCGATTGTGATAAAGTTTGCCACTTAAATCGACAGTTACCTCCTGAGGTGCAGCACAAAGAAGATAAAAGCAGTGGTAATTACGTTCAGGATCTGATACTTGGCAAACACGAGACCTTTCCAGGAGGTAAGTTCTAATAGCAGCTCCTGAAATCCTTCCACGCTTATCAAACTGGATCTCAACAAATTTACCAAAACGGCTGCACCAGTATCAATTATAGGATCAAATCAATTCAAACCTCGGGTAATTATATGTCTGGCATTGCTTAGAGAACTGTTATATGTAACGCAGGAAGTAATACAAGTCATTATAATTGTTCCCTTATGCTTTGGAAGATTAGATTCAGAGTTGTGTACACATTGAATGTATAGAGATATAAAAAAGTATCCTGCTTTTCTTTCCAAGTCAATTGTTTCACCTGGAATTGTTGTTTCTAACAGTTTTAGCATTCCCAAATGCTTCAAGGACTGGATTTGACTGCAAGAAAGAGAATATTATCAAATGGAAAACTGAATGAACATTCCCAGTTGAAGAACATGAAGCAGAGAAACTTTACTAGAGTTAGAAAAAGTTTCAGGTTATGAACCATACTTCAAGAACTTGCTGTTCCACTGTTCGTCCTTCAGTACCAGAGCGTCCACCCAAAAAGGCAAGGTATCTCATAAGCATTTTGGTTGTCTCTGTTTTACCTGCACCACTTTCACCACTGACCAAAATAGAATTGCTTTTCATCTCATTGACCATTGCCCTGATTTTGTGAAGAGGGTTATTGAATAAGATGTCCATGATTTAATAAAGCCATATATAGCAAGAAATTTGAGATTGGAAATAACCTGTATGCTACATCAGCAACCGCAAAAACATGAGGACTCAGCTCTCCAAATGGTGCTCCCTTGTATTGTTGCATCATGTGAGCATCATATATATGAGGAAGTCTTTGAAATGGATTGATAGCAATAAGAATATTTCCAGTATAAGTCTGCAAAAGAGTCGTAAAGGTTCACTATATTCAGGAGATCATCAACATAGAAAGTAAGAGAAAATTTGCTCATTTCTCCGTCTCAGCATACAGAAAAAGGTCCCTGCAATGCTGTAAGAACTTATGTATAACCAATACCAAGGGAAAAGGAAACTTACATAAATTTCATTTAATTCATATCTAGCTTTCAGGTTCTGCAGAACTCCAGGCTCATGCAGGTAAGAAAGTTTTGTCATGTCATCAACTCCACCAGGTGGAGCCTCCACATCTTTTGGATATATTTTTGATAAATTTGCAGTGACCTTAAGTTACAAAATGGGAAAGACAATCTCAGTAATCAATCATAGTCCGATGCCAAGGATAAACATGGATATCATTGTGGTTGAGCACTTGTACTATAAAGTTGTATTTACATTTTGTCTCTTTCAATGTATTCAAAAGCATAAACGTAACATAAGTATTCATATTGTTTTTTCTTTATAAATGGAGACTTATCCTAATTGACCGATTCAATATTCAGAGTAAGTTATTTTTTTCTGAGTCTGGCAATGCTTATAACTACTCCCCTAAAATGTAACTGTGATAAGTAGAGATTAAAAAGATAAACTGATAAAATCAAACTTCTCTTCTGCATTCAGAAATCAGAACTATCCAAAAAAAATGTTCAATTGAATTGGAGTAAAGAGGAAAAAACTCAACAGATTAGGCAAATTATAGCATCCAACTTACCTTCTTGCCAGTCGATGCGTCAACCTCCACATCCTTTCCATTAATTTTTGTAACACAGCCATCAATCCAAGCCAATTCTAGGTCTTCGACCCAGACATGAGAACCTACGATGATATTCACCGGAGTTCCCTGCAGGAGCAGATATAAAGAGAAAATAAACTGGATATGTGTATATACTTATTCAACATATGAACCATATGCATGATAGTAATCACATTAATTATAGTTCAAATATTTTAGCACTAATAAACGAGCAATCTACAATATTCAAGATTGTCATGAATCCGTGTTGAGCTCCGTAATCAACAAATAAAAGAATGCTTGTTCAGCACATTTCAAGAAAACGCTCAACAAAATTAAGTATTTTATATTTTCATCTGTCTATCTGAACTTTCAATGATCTATATATATGTATATATGTATATGGTTACACTGCAAAACAAACAGGAAAAGAAAGCAGTTGCGGTAAGGTTCTCCATATAACTACTACTTTCAAACTTTACTTTTCTAGTGAAAAATCTAGCATATTTGCCAGAGATGTAAAAGGAAAACTTTCCCGAATCCATATTGGAAAGCAAAAATTGACGAATATAGACCTGCTCAAACAAAAAGCACTATAGTTTACAAGCTATTTTTCACGTACCATTTTTTAATCTTTTTGACAATCCAAGCTACCTTGTCAAAATCGTTCCACCTTCATAACTATAGAGATCGAATCATCGACATCTGTTTCCAAAATTCTACCCTTCATACATAAGAATACAATATCTCTTCAAAGGTGGCCTCATTGGCCCTCCTCAACGAGTAATAATAAGAATTCCATCTTCCAGAGTAGCCAACTTGAGCAGAAAAGCTCAGATGGAAAATGGTAGAAGTACAAAAAAAGCAAAGAACCGAAATCAAAAGGTGGATCAAACTTGGGAAAGAAAATGGCAGAGGAGTTAAAATTTTTCGGAATTGGAAAGCGAAAGAATCGAGAGTGGAGAGAAACAGGTGTTTATTTGACGATGATGAATAGCATTGTAGACAAAGACGAGACATTCTTCAAGAGGACCTTCGAGTTCGGTTTGCTTCCCTTTGGTTTCGCGCCAATTCGTGGCCACTAGCCAAGTCCACTCCCTCTGTTTCTTCTCTTAAACGGAATTGTCTCTGTCCCTGGCTATGTGTGCTCGATACTAATCAAATGAGATGCAACTGTCGGCCACCACCGTCCAAGATTCTAATCCACGGTCTAGATCCATCACGGAGACGATCATGGAAAAACATGTGATTATTGTGGTCAAAATTTACTATAATTCTCAATTACAACATTTACAACTGATTCCCAGTCATTATTCAGACTGCTAATTATTATAAATTTTATATTTCTTGACTAAGAAATTTTTTATTTATAATTAACACATTTAATTGATATTTTGAATCTTAAAACCCAAAACAAAAACAATTAAATTAATATCTCTTTCTCAAATAAATAGGTATTTTTGTTTAAAATAAAATTAATTTTTTAATATTAAAGTAAACTTTCTTCATTTTTAGGTGAAGGCATATATACAAATTTATTCCATCTTAAATCCACATGTACACAATTACAACAATTGATTTCATTGTATAAGAGTTATAATAACAAGATCTAGTTGAAATCATGCGGAGATGCAAAGTCTAAAGAGATATAATAATATATAACTTTATTATTAATAAATAGAAAAGTTGTTTATAAAAATCATTGTATAAGAGTTAAATATGTACTATGATGGCTGGCTACTAAATCAAAATTAAATAAATATGTTATCTTTTTAAACCTTATTAATTGATTTATTGTTGGGATATAAATCTAGAAAAAATTTAGTTCTCTCAGGCACTCTAATGCTTATTACTAATTAATTAATGAGTTATATAGTTCATAATTATAATATTTAACATGTTTTTAAGAAATAAAATAATAAGAAAGAACAATATTTCGTTTTTAGAATTTAATAAAATAATTATAATTTTATTAAATATGCAATTAATAGATTTAAAATTTGTAACGAATGTTAATTAATTAAGACAGCAGTTACAGTAAAACTTTAATAGATTAAGGTTTATGATCCTATTTCTTTCAATTAAGTGTTGCAAAAATTTTCAAACTAAAAAATTTGATAAGATCTCAACACCATTTCAGTTCAAGCAAGTTAACAAATCATGGCAAATAAGAGCATATTTCATTGTCTATGCACAATCAAGCCATTAAGGGTATGTTTGATTTTTTAATATTAAAGTAAACTTTCTTCATTTTTAGGTGAAGGCATATATACAAATTTATTCCATCTTAAATCCAC
>JAOSBK010000003.1:27795022-27813391 GCA_027568895.1 Erythroxylum shatona
ATTAAAATGATGAAATTGTATTATTGTAATATTTTAAATACTTTGTATTATTCTTAATTTTATATTTGTATGATGATAATTATCATTTTTATATTAATTGTGGTTATTATTTATATGTGAAATATTTAAAAATTATCGTTATTTCATATTAATTATGATTATTATTTATTATTATTATTTATTATTATGATTTTTGGAAATATAGTTGATGTAAACAATAAACTAGTAAAGTATATATTACAACTGTACAATATACCAATAGACTATTTTGCAAAATTTAAAAATTATAGGGACTATTTCACAAGTTTTAAAATTACCCGAAATAGTACTCGGTACTGACTAATATCGGTACAGTACTGTACTATAATTTAATCCGAAACTAAATTCGGTACGGTATGCGCAACTTTGGCTGTAGCTAATGCTAGTAGTAAGTAGGGTTGACCATGTGAGGACTAAAGTTACTAGTACTTAGTCTATTATCTAACTTAACAAATTATGGTACTTAAGATAAATCAAATTTAAAATTAAAAAAAATAAAGCAAAATAGATTAACATAATTAATTAACTAGAACGAAGAATAAACTAAGAAACAATTAAAGAAAACGTTCGTATATGGATTTCGAATTCCTTTAGGACTTCTTGTGCAATCATGATTCCCCTAGTCAATTTAATCTTTAGTTCATTGGACCATAGAAATTTCTATCTTATGTTAGTATCTTTCTCAAGATGATTAACAACTAATCCTCGGTTGATTAACTAAAACCTCTTTTTAGTTAAAATCCTTAAGATTACATTAATCGATTTGTGAATTTCACTATTAAATGTGACCATAATAGTGAAATAATACAATAGCATGAAATCATATATGAAATAATACAATAGCAATATTAATGAAGAATAATTAAGAACATATAATTGAATCTCAGTGAAATTAAAGAATAAGCTAAGTTAAAATAAAATTACTTCAAGGTCTATCCCATCATCTAAATTAAGTACCAATAAAAGTTTAGCTCATAATCATAACATTAAGACTAAAGGAAAAACAAAAAAACTAGAAGAATCATGATGCAATCCCTTTTAATCTTCACGAAATCCACTTTAGAATAATGAAAATCCACCACAAATATGTTTCCTTACTTATTCTTCGTTCTCTTTATCATTTTAGCCCATCCATATGTCTTTTCCTAAGCCCCTTAGAGCCTCTATGAACCTCGTTTATCAGTTCCTCTTATTTTCTCCTCACTTTTATCCATTCATAGCTCAAATTTAGGGTTTATGAGTGGACACAATCACTCACATGATAGTGTGTATGATCATGTCCCTTAAACTTACTTCAATCTTCCAAAATCGTCAAGAAACATAATCTCAAATAGCTACACGAGTAGCCATAAGGTCGTGTAGACTTACATGGGCACCCACACAACTAGGTAGACTTACACAGGCAACCACCAAAATAACTTCAATTCTTCCGTTTTATATCCCAATTTTTCACCATAATGCTTCCCCTTTTTATCCATGAAAGCAAATAAGACCTAAAAACACTATAGAAATAAAATAAGTATTATAGACAATAAGAAACTCTCAAATAAATAAGCAAAATACATTAAATATAAGATTCAAAATACAGTCTATAGCATTTATCAAACTCACCCACATTTAAGCATTTGCTTGTCCTTAAGCAAATCAAATTTATTACTTTTAACTTAATAAGAAACAACTCTAAAAAAACATTAAACAAAAAGATGATATTCATCATGATTCTCCATTATTCATTCAATTGCAATGTTCAATGAAATGTTAAGCATTTAGTACTTGCATCAAATTATAAATTAATCCAATTAAATCCATAATTCTTTAAATTTTAACTCAATTCACACCATTCCACGTAATGCATAAAATGAACATACATAAGAAAAATCATGAAATCTTTAAACACTTTATACCCCTTTATTAAAAACAAAACACTAAATTTAAACAACATAGGAGCATTTAGAAACTTGTTTGAAAGGTTACCTAGCCTTTTGACATAAGAGTAAATACCTTATTATGAATACCCTGAACTAGGTCAGTATCTCAAATAGCTACTAACACCACTTTTTAACTTTGAACTTTTTTATAGTACAAAGCCAACATAGTGAAATTATTTATGCTCATTTATTCACATACTACAATTTTTCTTTTATTTTTTATATGGAATACTAAAAATGCTAAAAAAAGAATTCATATTTAACTTAATGCATTTACAAAATTATACATAAACTGTCATAATGTAAATTAAGTATCCATTCTCAAAATTAATGAACTAAATTGAAATCAACTTAATCATCAAAACTCATAACTATTTTCCTAAAAAAATCAAATCACAGTCAAACCAAACTTATAATGAATCATCTTGATCAGCATCTTCTTTAGAAAAAATTCTCGAGTTATTCATAAAGCTAATTATAATAAAATTGGCAAGTTTGACTACTAAGTCCTTCCCCTATATTTAAGTTATTTGTCGTCCTCAACGTACATAACATATGAGAACAATAAAAAATGAATAATGGAGGGGTAAGGATAATTGATACTCCCATGATAGAAAAATATTTCTAGTATTATCTAATGTCATCAGCATCTATCCATTATTGGTGAAATATTTTCTACTTTAAAGCAATGGTTGTTGTTGCCTTCACAACTTGTGGAATTTCATCAAATCTCAAATAACAAAATTAGGAACATCAAATTAAAACTATAAAAATAACTAAATAACTAATGAGCATCCTATAAACTACTTAATCAAAGCAAAAACCTAATTATTAGGTTACCTCGTAACCAACGCTTCTTTATAAGTCTTGTAGTTGTACTTCTCAACAAGGAACTTCTTAAGCTAGATCTATAATTAACAACTTGTTTCTACTTATTTTCCCATATAAAAGTTTAGTAGCCTATAAATAGGTCATATATTACAAGATAATAAGGGTATAAAACATCACATAAATAAAACCAATTAACTCCATTAAGGTATTTTTTTTAGTAATAGTTGTCAATATAACAAGAAATAAATAAAAAAAACTCCTTAGGTCTTCTATTGACTTTGATAGGAGCCCTCTGTACTCAAGATGACTTCAATAATTCTGATAGCCTTTTTTAAACTCCTCCTCTTCATCTTCCTCTTTCTCCTCTTTGTTCTCCTCTTCCTCCTCTTCTTGAACAACAACTTGCTCCTTTTCTTCAACCTCTATATTTTCTATTGAATCTTCTTCCTTATCTTCTTGAACTTCAACTTTCTCCATATATTCAGCCTCTGGCTACTCTTCACTCCGGAAAATTAATGCGCTCACATGATTCCTCAAGTTTAACCTGATCTATTCAGATATAAAAACAGACTATTGGACTCTAATGATGGGCAGCCTCTTGTAAAGTAATACCTTTTACAAGGACATCTCCACGACGTTCCACTTTCTCTTGTTATTGTTGTTTTAGAAATAAAGACGAAGCATGATCATTACATACATAGTCAATATAACTGCTCTAAGATGGATTATAAGTATTCTCATATAAGGTATCATGAGGTCAATTCTCCATATAATTTGAATGCTCCCACGTATAGTTTTATTTTTGATGTTGATGATTAGGGTGATCACTCTTATAACTGTCACAACACATCATAGATATCGATTGAGCTACTACATACATGTCACCAGGCCTCTCATTCCAAGCTTCCAAAGCTATGATAAATGATGGCATCCCATAATCTTCATAAGAATATTGTCCTCTCCATCCTTCCATTATATTTGTTGGCTATAACGATGATTACCTAAATCCTGAAAGTAAGACACAAACACAAGATCAAGAAAGAAAGTTATAAGGAAACAAGTTAATATAAAAAGAAAAGAAATAAAAACTAACTAAAAATGACTGGAGTAAGAAAAATATGGCTTTCCTACTATTCTAGTACTTGGCAATGATACCAAAAACTTGATGTATAATTTTATGTTTTAAACAACAAGTAAATGGTATAGCTCTTACTAACACTAGCAAGTATGAGTAGATCCCATAAAGACTAGAATTACTAGCACTTGCCATCTTTCTATTATCCAACCTAACAAATTATGGTATTTAAGATAAATCAAAAGCACAATTAAAAAATAAAGTAAATCAGATCAATCACCATTAAAACAATAAAGTAAATCAGATCAATATAATTAACTCACTAGAATAAAAATTAAACTAAGTAACAATTAAGAAAAACATTGGTACCTAGGACTTCTCATGCAATCATAATTTCACTAATCAATTTAATCTTTAGTTCATTGGATTATGGAAATTCCTATTTTATGGTAATACCTTTCTCAAAACTATTAACAACTAATCCTTGATTGGTTAACTAAAACCTCTTTCTAGTTAAAACCTCTACGATTGCATTAATCAATTCGTGAATTTGACCATTAGGTTTGACCTTAATTCAGAGGGTTTATGTTAACTCATCTCTAGGTTTTTATGCAATTTCTTTCAATTATGGTAGATCTATTCATACAAAAGGACTTCTCAATTTCAATTGCATAAAATCATGTATAAAATAATATGCTAGCAATATTACTTTAAAAATAGTTAGAAACCTATAATTGAATCTTAATGAAACTAAAGAATGAATTAAGTTAAAATAAAATCACTATAAGGACTATTTTAAAAATCACTACAAGGACTATTCCAGGGTTCATATAATCTAAGCACCAACAAAAGTTTTTAGCTAATAGTCATAACATCAAGACTAAAGGGAAAACAAAAAAAAACTAAAAGAACTATAATGAAATCCCTTTTAGTCTTCATGAAATTCACTTTAGATTGATGAAAATCCACCACAAACATGTTTCATTGCTTATTCTTTGTTTTTTTCTATCTATCTAGGCCGTCAATATGTCTTTCCTAAGCCCTTTGAGCCTCTTACAAACCTTTTTTTTTTTTACTTTCCTTTGTTTTTCTTCGTTTGATCCATTTATAGCTCGAATTTAGGGTGCCTAAAATGGACACAATCACTCACATGATTGTGTCCCTCAATCTTCAAAAATTGTGAAGAAACACAATCTTATAGAGCTACACAAGCAGCCACACGATTATGTAGACTTACACGGACAACCACCAAAATAGCCTCAATTCTTCTGTTTTCTGCCTTGATTTCACCCTATCTCTTCTTCTTTTTACTCAAGAAAGAAAATAAGACCTAAAAACACAATAGAAACAAAAATAAGTATCCTAAACATTAAGAAAATCTTAAATAAACAAGCAAAATGCATTAACTATATGATTAGAAATATAATCTATATAGAAATTTATCATATATATTAGTTAATAGTAAAAGAGATTATAACAAAAATAAAAACAAAAAGTAAAAATCAATTTTATGGTTTATAAGTTATGAAAATAAGAAAAAAATTATAACTAAAATATAAATTAAAAATTAAAAACAAATCCTAATTAGTAATAATTTTTTAAACCAACTTACATTTAGTAGGTACATTTTTTGTTTAAGTAAAAAATTTAGCCCTACCAATAATGATACAAATTAGGATCAAGTAGTGGACACCTGGTACCATTTTCAATTAGGACCTTAATGATTAAGAATGAGTAAAGAAATAAAAAATCATATAAGTTTATACATTTCAAATAGGTTTTTAGACACTAATTTCAGTGTAAGAATATGGATATAAATTAAACCAGTAAATGGAAATAAAACTTTCTAATAACCAAAATTATTCTTTTGAAAACTGAATAAAGATTATTATTAACTATAACTGAGCGAAGTCAATATTACAATGAGTTCATGAAATATAAGATATTATAAGAACGTATTAAATATAACAACATGTGTTACAAATTTCATCTATTTTTCATTCTTGTAGGTAGTGCATGCTGATCAAATTAGCAATCATAATGACTCTAATCCGATTGATTGATGATATCTTCAGTTATGTGGTGCTTGCTTACTTTATCACTCCTATAGATCCTCTTATTTCTTTCTTTCCATAGGGAGTAAATAGTTGTACTTGTAGTAGAAGATATTTTATACATAGCTCCACTGTGCACCTTTTGGTTAGCAATACAAGTGATCCAAGTAAGAGTGGATAGTCAATCGTAAGAAGAATAGTAATCAGTTAGATTAAAACTCAATGGTACTAATGGTGAAGGTAAAGAAAATAAAATGTAGCAAGTTCATGACCATTTTTCTTTGACAATCTTAAAGGGAAGTGAAGCAATATTGCTAGGAGGTAATTACTTGTAGTGGGTAATTTTAGGTACAATTCGACTTTAGAACAAAATGAATGATTTAGGTACAATTCGACTTTAGAACAAATTTGTTGCACTCTTTTAGACCTCATAAAGTCGGGTTTCGAATGTTTCTTACATGTCCCATTAAATACATCACATTCGTTTTGTTAATAAATAATTGCATTGAAATGTACTTTTAATTTCTTATTTGGATTCTATCTTCATCTCTTAGTCTATGTTGTTATAATAGTGTATGTGTTGATATATTTAAAATAAGTAAACGTAACTTTTGGCTCCTATATTATTAACTATTTATTAGTTTATCCTCAAAAAAAAAAAACTATTTATTAGTTTATTATGTTGTCTCATAAAAACACTTATATTTAGCATTGGGTTCTTATAGATCTTTGGAAGGAATAATGGATAGTGAATCTTCTAAATCAACAATAAAGAGTCATAGTAAAAAGTAACATGATGAGCATATTGATACAGAAATTAAAACTCTTTAATAACTTCTTAAACCAACGACAATCTTAGAAGAAGAGTGGGCCAAATTAATTATCAGTCAATTGAATTACGACAATAAAATGTTGAATCATGAAACCAAGAAGGTAAAGAGGAATGATAGCAAATACACGGAGTAGATGCGTAAGTTGCATGTGATTTGATAAAAGTTAAAATATATTTTAAATATACAATTTGTGAAACTAGAAAATAGTAAAGGTTGCTATTTTAGTATAGAATATCTATTGCAACATTTGTAATTTTATTTATTAAAAAATTGCAAAAAATCGTAAGTTCATCAACTTCGATGTTGTACGATGATAATTTATTAAAAGCAATCTCATTGTCCATAGGTTCAATTGTGTCATTGTAATGTACTAGCATACATATAATGTGAGGCTGAACCGAAACTCCGATCGTAAAATCTTCCAGCAACTAGGCCCTAAATAAAGCATTGGATCGAACTCTTCTTTGATGTCAAGACAATGCTTAGTGGGGATCCTCGTACATGGTGAATAACCAAATTTCAATTGAAATGAAATTTTTGGAAAGAACAGACTGCCACTTCTATCTTCAAAGGGCAAACACGATTTCACTCAGGTAAGAAAAGTAGGAACTAAGAAAGAAAATAGACAACCAGGAAACGGAAGAGAGCAGCAATGCCAGAAGGACAATAGAATAAGTCTATCTTGCCACTGAAAGTAGAACTAAAATCACAACCCGCCGTCATATTACATTATTGAGTTGAAGAAAACATGTAGGTGACTAGACACTATGGTCAATTAACTAAGCTGTGTACGAGAATGAACAAGGCCTACTACTTGCATATCTAATAAATTGCATTCTAAAATGATTAAATTATAAAAATTAGAACTAAGAACATACTACTGCACAGAATGATCAGTCCCCAAAGGTAACAAGAGTCAACCATCACCAGTGACAGCTTAGATGGGCGCAGCACATGTAGTTCTAAAGTGGCCTGTTTGATTACAACGGCTACAGTGCACAACTCGCTTCACACGGCCACGGTCTTCTGCTCGAACTCGCTTTTTCCTTGGTCGACCAGGTGGCCGAAGTGACTTTGGTGGGTTAATTACAACCTCAATAGACATGCTACCATTTGGATCTCCCTCAGATAATTCATTCCAGAGACTCTTATCTGGAATTGGATGAATGGTTTGTGAATAAGTCTTCCGATAGGTCGCTACAGTGAAACAACTCTCTGTAAACCGATGCACATTCTGCCTGCAAGAGAGAAGTGCTGCAACGGCATGAGCACAGGGTAGGCCGTACAGTTGCCAGCCACGACAAAGGCAACAGCGGTTTCTGATGTCCACAATAATTGTTCCATCATGGTTCATAACTTCAAATTCAGCTTCATTGGCACGAAGAACCTGATATGTACGTGCAAGTTCAAGTGCCTCTGCAACCCGTCTTTCAGCAGAAGGTACAAGTATTGATGTCCACTGCATACTCGTCTCTCGACGTTCATTGAACCAGGTCATGAGCTGCCTCCTAATGCATTCCATCATCTGGATTATAGGAAGCCCAGAGGCCTCTAATATCCAAGAGTTAAATGATTCAACTATATTAGCTGTCAAATGTCCAAAACGAGCTCCTTCAAAATAAGCTGTAGCCCATAACCTAGGGGGAATTCTTCGTATCCAATATGCAGCATCTTGTGATATATCCTCAATCTCCAGAATTTTGGCATCAAATTCAATGACAGTCAAAGCATGAGCAGCCTCCCACAGAACGTTAACAAGCATTGTATTGTTGAATTCTTTCCGGAAGCTCTCACTCAAGTGACGCATGCAAAATCCATGAAAAGCAGTGGGAAAATTTGCCTCCACCCCATCCACAATACCATTTTGCCGGTCTGACAAAATTGTAAGTCTTGGCATGTTTTCTGTATTTATCTCAAGGAGATTATGAAGTTCAGAAAGAAACCACATCCAATTTTCATCATTCTCCTCATCTACAACACCGAATGCCAAAGGAAACAAAGCACCATCACCATCAAAGCCAGTAGCAAGAAGCAGAGTACCAAGATATTTGCTCTTCAAATATGTCCTATCAAGTCCTAGGAGAGGCCGGCAAGCATTCAGAAAACCGTAAATTGAAGCCTGAAATGATATGAAAAGTCGCTGGAAGCAATTATCTGCTGGGTTTCCATACACAGCTGCAATACTCCCAGGGTTTGTCCTCTTAACCTGTTCACAATACTGTGGAAGCAAACGATATCCTTCTTCAAATGATCCCCGCATTGTGGCAATGATGCGTTCTTTCCCCCTCCAGGCCTGCTTGTAAGACAAGGTAATACCATGCACACGATGAATCTCTTCCAAAATCTCCTTCGGCTTGTAATTTGGATTCTCTTTAAGACGTTGTTCCACAGAGTTAGCAACCCACTGAACAGAGGCTTGCTGATGACCAAGATGAGCAATCCCTCCACAGTTATGGGTCTCATGGATGGTTCTGATTGTGAAAGTTGGAACACCAGGGAGCTTTGCAGCATGTATGCGCCAAGGACATCCCTCAGTTGCACATTTAGCCGTGAACCGTGTCTTATCTGATTTTATGGTCTGTATTTCAAAATGAAGGGCAATGGCATTATCCCTTAGAGCCCTGCGACAGCTGATGACATCTGGGAACTCTTGCCCTACTGAAAGCTCATAGTTAGGACTTACAGCAAGAGTACGTGCCTGAAGGACAGGAGTATGGACTACAAGATGAGACTCATGCAAATCTAAGTCATGATTTGGGTCCAATGACATATCTTGATTCTGGTCCACAGTCAACTCAAGATTCTCATCTAGTTCTTGGTTTCCTGAAACAACCAGTTCATGGCTTTCCGATAAAGCTAATTCATGGTTCTGTGCAGGAAGAGACAATTCGTGATGGATGTGTTCAGGTTTTCTATCCATACCTAAATCATTTTCAAGCACGTAACTGTGATCTCCCTCGTGGTTATGGCTCTGTCCTAAACCCAATTCACGGTCATGATGATGCCCTAAGTCTAACTCATGATCATGGGTTTGACCCAAACCGAAATGGTGCTCTTCCACTTGATCCAGCTCCAAATCATGGTCCTGACTCAACCCCAAATCGTGATTATGGCCTAAGACCAATTGTTGATTCTGTCCAGGCCCCAAATTGTGGCTTTGTCCAAGTACCAAGTCATGGTTAGCCATTGGACAAAATCACTATACATAAACAAAAGTAAAATTTCACCCTGAGAAGCAGATGCTACCGGAAACTCTACTATATAATCGACATCACCACATCCCTGTCAAAAAAAGGAGTACGAAAAACACAACTGTAAACTCAAGGATACACCTCACATATTTGACATTAAACTAAAAGCATGAAGCAACACGTAACTTGGTGAAAGCATAACCAAGTATAGAAATGCAAATGCAAGTTCATTTTAACCAAATGAGATTCACCCATGGTAGTTATTGGCAAATGTTTTCCTTGTGAATCTTAAAAAGGACCACAAGGGAAATGATCAGCTTAAATGAATAATCGATTAAAGAAAAACCTAAATGCATAGTCAGATGCAACAGTTACATGAAAAATCTCAACTTATAACACAGGATAAAAAGCTCAGCTATTCTTCCTCTACTATGTCATCTATCATTACAGCTTCAAGCTCATCAGTCTCAATACACATAGCTAAGCAAAAAATCCTCACTCTTTCACATGTTCAACTCACATGGTGTACCAAAAAGGTCCAGATCACTTTCAGGAACATTGATCTAGCATAATAAAAGAGTGAATGGAGGAAGCACAACTATCTTCACTTAAGAAACGGGGACAATGGTCAAACCAAACAACAAATAAAATTACAAAGGTAAAGATGTCTACTTTAGCAATAATTTTTTTTCCAATTCACCAGTAATTAACAACATTTTCACTTTAAAAGTTTACTTCACAGCTACTGAGCTCAACCAAGCACAACAGAGGATCAAACAAACACTTATAGTGCAACAAAAAGAGACGAGCACGCCCTTAACTTGAGAACAGACCGCACCCCGCAAACCAATCACAGAAAAGCTAAACAAACAAACTAAGAATTGGGGATTGATAAATAATTTATATATATTAAAGAAAAAGACGCAAGTTTGATAGGTAATGTTCCATTCTGGGGCAAACACAAATTTCAACAGTCAGAGTCGGAAACAACAAATATCCAAAAGCAGCAATTACCAATAAGAGAGACCTCAACGACAAGAACAAAAATCCAGAGAAGAAGTGGGTATGGATCAAAACAACTGCAGATGGAGAGTAAAGTAGAGAAGCACGGTGGAATCCATCAATTCAAGTGGAATTCAGCATCATAGATTTAGGGAGAGGTAGGGTGTATAGGAGGGTAAGATTGAAAACGAGAATTTGAAAAAGGGCGGGGAAACGAGAAGATTGATCGGGGGAGGAGTGAAATTAGAGAGAAGGGCAGAAGAGGGAGTGCTGGGGGCGACGAGGGTTGAGAAGGGAAATACAGATTAGAAGAAGATGGGGGGCGTTTTGGGCATTCTAGATTTTCAAGGGTGTTCTGTTCGTCTGGGTTCCTTGGGAGTCAGTGTTTTCGATGGACTCTTATCTTTTCAAGGGTTGGGTGTTTTAGGAATTAGTGTTTGTGTTTTTGAGCAACTCTTTTTCTTTTCTGTTATTATCTATATGTCAATCGTGTCGGGGATATCATAGGCCTGATTTTGATAAATTAAAATATTAATTTCAAATAATCTTTTTACCTTAACTTAACAATCGTCAAGTTATCAACACAACAAATGTTAATTTAGAGCTTAAGTTGTCAAGTTAAAGTTTGATAATAATAACTTAAGATTACAAAAACCAAAGGCTTAATCATATTCTACGGAACTTCAAACTGAAGCCTAATTAAAACATATGATTTACAAAGTGAAATAAAAATTTAAATAATTTGGAAGTTTTATAGTTCAATAAAAATTATTTATTAAACAAAAAATATTTTAATTGGACAATCTACTACATATATCATAAATAAACTATATGTTATATAAAATTATTTCACCAACATTAAGGTTTACTATTATATTAATGTAAATTAAGAATTAAATGCTAATCATAGTTGCATCTCGTAACATTATGACATATTCTCAAAATGAACATAACTAACAAATGCCAAATGATACGTGTACACATTAATATATAAATTAATTAGGTTGGTAAAAGCCTTATTCTAAGCCATGAAAATTATAGGCGAGTCTAGATTTAAAATGTTATATTCAATAATTAACAAATGTTTATGTTTATTAAATATAATAATGAACATATAGTTATATTCTTCATGCGTTTGAACTTAAAGTATTGGTTTCTTTACTTTAGGTTATATTTTTATGTATCGTACAACTCTTTATAGGATTTTAAAAAAATGAAAATGTGGTTAATATGAATAACTAATAAGAATTTTTATTAGATCTATCAACATCTTAGTTATATTTATTATAAACTTTTACAGAAATTTAATGAGAAGGATATTATTTGTTATAAACAAAACATAAAAAAAATATGACTAACAAATTATACAAAAATTTATTCAATAATTGCAAAAATTATGTATGATGATTATTGTTTGTTGAGATTAAGTTGGATGCAATTAAAAGCAAGTATGTAACAAAATTATATTCCAATCTATGATCAAGCATGTTCTTAATGTTTCATAGGCCGGGGTAAAGTAAAAAAAGGAGTATATTATATCTCTTTTTATTTATTATGAATGTCAAAAGTAGACCCTTGTAAAAAATAAAATGAAGCACAATATGAATAAGTCAGGAGTAGGCCCTAGACAGGTAGTCTTCCTGCCTTTACCCGTAGCCAGGTCTGCTCATTATAGAATCTAAAATAGGTAGCTCTTCGACTCCGTTGATTAAAATTAACCTCTTTAAAAGTTCATTTTTAACATGCTAATTTAGATTCAATTATCAAGTTAAATAATGACACACTATTTAGATTAAAAAATGAAAGGTTTATTTAATAGTCATCCATATAATAGATTAATGTTTAGCTAGCATACCTTAACTTAAGAAAAACTTATAATTTAAAATGTTATATGGTTTTCATGTAGTGTGAAATAATGTAAATGTTACTTTTTTATATTTATTAATTATTAACATATGGAAGATAAAAATAAATGCAGAAAGGAAAAATCGGATAAATAACTTGGCTTTATTGTGTTGATTGTTTTTATGACCAACCTAGAATTTGAGCATGTTAGGGAAGACTTTTTGCAAAAATATGCCCAAATTTGAAACAACAATATAGGTACTCTTTGAAAAACTTAGAAAATAAAAATCTTAGTTACAAAGTTGCGAAATGCTAAATAGTGTTGGCACTAAAAATTTAAGTTAAACAGATAATTTTATTTAAATAAAGAATGAACTTAAAAGTGTAAAGAAAGATGAATAACGATAAGGTCTAAGTTTTAGTAGTGTGTTTTTGTTTGGGCTCCCTTGTGTTGTGATATTGGTGTATTTATAAAACTCTTCCAAATTCAACCACCTTAAATAGTTCTCATATAATCACATTCAACATTTAATTATCCTCCAATCATGGCCATGTTTTAATTAACCAGCCACCAATGCACAATTATTTTTAAAGCATAAGTAATCATGTTTCAATCGTCTTGACTCTGAAATCCTAGACTCTCTTATTGATTATAATATTCAAGAATTCCTTAAACAATTTAGTTGACTTCTGAAAGTTTTAACGTAACTAGATCTTTTCATCTTTGGGCTAAATTGGATGAATTTCACTTATTATCAACAATTTCCACTCGTTTATGTTTGGTTAAGTAAACCAAATATATGACATTGAAGAACTTCATTGGACTTTGACAAGAATGAGTTTAAGGTCATTGATCAAATTCATATATTGGACTAATGCTTTTAGGAAGTTTAGGAACTAAGAAGAATTCAACTAGAAGAAGTCTACAAACATCATTAAGATAATCTTCATACAACCCTTAGCCAAAAAGAGTCCTAAATTCATCAAGTGACTCTGTAGGTTATGGTACTTATAGTAACCTCTCCCTTAAATCTCTTCCATTGTAAGAATCATGTGTTTTAATGACAAAGTAATAAACTTTTCCTACAGTAAGAAATCAAAGTTTTCCTCTGTTTTACAAAGGAATTGTTAGCTCTCTTTTATTATAATGGAGTAAAAATGGTTATTGATGCAATATTAGGTTTAATTCTTGATTTTTTTCATTTAAGAAGTTTGAAGATAGTTTAAGAGGATATCACATTCAATAGAATTAAAAGCTTTCTTTAGGTCAAATTTCACTATACATCTTTTGAAGCTTTATTAAAATGGTAATCTATTATAAGTTCTTGAGCTAAAAGATTGATGTCATTTATCCTTCTTCCTTGAAGAAAAACTTTTTCTTAGTTATTTATGATTTATAAAAAGCATATCTTTATGTTAGCAGTTTAAAAATTAGTTTTTAGATCACATACGAAATAGTACGGTTAGAATTCTTTAGAATAAGGATTCTGAAAGTATTGTTTATCTCTTTAAATTTTTTCACTCTTAAAAAAACTTTGGTTAACCAAGATTATATCTTGACCAATAATAGGTTTTTTAAAAATTATAATTAGAGCCATCAAGTTTGGGGGTATATCCCCATTAAAGTTAGAATAATGTCTTTGATTTCTTAACTTATAAGGGGTTTGTAGAGCTTAGATTGACCTTGATTAATGAGGATTTTCGTATGAAGAGTTTGAATAATAGAGGTTAAGGTCATATTATGTCTAGCCTTCCCTAGTTAAGAAATTAGTTGTTAGATAAATATTTGAGCTCTAAATTACTAATTCATTGTTAGCTTATCTTTGAGGAGTGAAATTATTATGGATCATTCTGATCTTTTCTTTTTGTAAGAACCCAAAGCATCCCTTCACTATATAGAATTATATACTATATATAATTATTTTTCAATTTTTAAAATTCTAACTAAATTTGAATAATTCTAACTATTAGTAATGATTCTAAATACTAAATATTAGAATATTCAATACAATATTAGGAAACTTGAAATAAAAGTCTTATCTCACACCTATTATATTCTACATTAGAATTCCATTGTCGGAATCAAAATATGCTCTGATGTAATTAATTTTTCATAAGGATGTTGAATCGTTACAGGTAAACAATTTGTGTAGGAAAAGGCGATCATGAAACTTTGACCAATGTACCTTACAGCTCGTATAGTTTGTTGACCATACTTCATGAGACCAGTTAGCATGGAGAACATATCGTAAATAGTTATGAAAAATTTTATATTTGATTCTTTCTCTTGGTTGAGACAAAATGGATCTATTTAAACCTTGATCATGAACAAGTATATAAATATACTCCCGAAAGATAAGTGGGTATCTGAAGTCATTTTTTCCAAGGATCTAAAATAAAAGATAGTATTACTATTCTCTCTTTTGAGCTATTTTTTTTTCTTATGAGATATTTTTTGTAGCATAGGCATAAAGAAATACTTAGAGATTGATTTTTTCTTGAGCAATACAAATAGGTTCATGACGAGAGGAATAAGAAAATTGGTTGATGTGTTTAAGCTAAGGTTTAACTTTATTAGTGATGGATTTTAAGTTGCATAGGTTTCTCCAATAAGAGCTTTAAGCATTACCTTTCTAAATTTAAGTTTCTTAATGATTTAGAACAAAAGAAATCCTTTGATTTCACTGTTCCATCTTTGCCTTACTTTCTTTAAAAACTTAGACAAATCAACTAAAAAATTGGAAACATATAGTGAGTGGTCCATCGTATTGGGTGTTAGTGTCTTTATTTTCTATATTTTTATGTGTTAATTTTCTTTGTTCTTGAAGTTTGAAGTTATACTTAATGGAAATTAATATTGTTTTATGTCAAGGTGTATTTCGGAACCAAATAAAAAGAACTAAAATAGTTTGGAACAAAAAGAACTGAACCAAACGTTGAACCTAAATAGACATGGCCTCGTGCAGAGATTTAAGTGGTGAAAAATCCAAACCAAAACACAATGCACACTAGAGCATCTGCTAAGGAAATACAAAATGACGCAGTTGAGTTTGAAACACAGCAACATGATAGAAGCAAGTAGGAAACGCAACACGTAAACACGTTCCACACCAAGACGACAACGCACAATTGGGTAGGGAGTTTTTCTTAATAGAAAACAACTGCATAAAGAAGGGCGTGAGGTATGAAAGGTTTTTAAGTGAATAGTAAGGTGGACACAATTATAATTCATCACATCAACCAACAGTGAGGGGACGGCAGAAGTGAGGGGTGGAAGAATAAAGTTTGCGAGAGAGTGGTGAGGCATGAATAGTAAGGTGGTCTATTAACCTTTAATTATCCCATCAAAGCTACAGTAACAAAGAGAGGAGAATATAGGGCTTACGACAGAGAGAAGAAGAGTAGCGTGAAAAGAAGAGAAAAATGACTGCGGCAGTCAAAATAGTTAGGTAAAATTGTGATGTTGGGTAATTAAACTTTTATTTCTTGGTTTACGAAATCCTAGCTATTTAACTTTGAATGTTGTGAGACTTGCGTTCTTTATTTCAATCAATTTATTAGTCAAGTATTAATTATTTTTCTAGATTATTATTTGATTGTTTGAGCTAGGTGCGCAACTAGTTTGTAATTGTATTCAATCAATCGTTAGATTAAACAGATTGACATTCAATTCTTTTAATCAAATGTAGCGACTATGTTTTTTGTCTGCTAGGTTAGGAACATGATTTTAGGAAAAATAATTGTCTAGGCTAAATATACATCGTATGTATGTTGTCTAGTTCATCAATTTTCTTGATTCGTAAAGCTATTAATTAATTAAATCTGAGATCATATCCAAGTTATTGGTTAATAAGGGTTAATTCAAATACATGTTTTGGTTAACTAAACATAAGAGAAAATAGGTTAAGAAATTTACCACGACGAATGCTTAACTAATAAATTGGTTATTTTTAGTGTCAATGATCAATGCAAGTTCAATAATAAAGGAGATCAGAAACCAAGATTTGTTCCTATTGATTGTTAGATTCTCATTGTTTTGCTATTAGTTATTTTTCAATTTCGTACTCCAATTAAATTATGTTTAATTCATAATTTAAAACTCTATTTTTATTGCGTAATAACTAACGTCTGAATTTTCCGTAGGAATAATCCCTACTTTTCACTACTACATTAATTTGTATTGCAGGAAGTTGATTTCTTTTTATATTTGGTTGCAAGCAACAGCAGTCACCAAATTTTGATGCCATTATTCCGGAATTTTTGATAGTTTATGTAGATTACGGATTCGAATCAATATGAAAATTTGCAGTACAATCCTGAAATTGAGAAAATAGCAAAGTCATTAAGAAAGCAAATGAAAGAAAGACAACAAGTACTGAGAGAAGAATGACAGAGGCAAAGGAACATAGATGCAAATTACACTTTACGCCAACTAGTTGTTCCAGCTGAAGACTGGCAGCCTCATTACATTAAATTTCCAAATTTGGGTGATAATAATACTTTTAAGTTGAAGTCGGGATTGATTCACCTGTCACCCACTTTTCGAGGCACATTGGAAGAAGATCCTTATAAACACTTGAAGGAGTTTGATGTTGTTTGTACGGAGATGAAGTCTACTAATGTCACTGAAGAGCAGATAAAACTAAGGGCTTTTCCCTTTTCTTTGAAGGACGATGCAAAATATTGGTTATATTATTTACCTGTTGGAAGTATTAGAATATGGCCAGAGATGAAGTTATTTCTAGAGAACTTTTTCCTAGCTACCAGGGCCAATATTAGAAAAGAAATCTATAGCATCCGAAAAAGCACCAGGGAGTCATTATATGAATATTGGGAGAGATTTAAGAAGTTGTGTGCAAGTTGTCCCCATCATCAAATCAGTGAGCAACTGCTGATTCAATACTTGTATGAAGGTCTTTTACCGATTAAGAGGAGTATGATAAATGCTGCAAGTGGAGGAGTGTTAACTGATAAAACACCAGCAGCTGCATAGGATTTGATCTCAACTACGGCTTCTAACTCTCAACAATTTGGAGCTCAAAATGATTATGGTTCAAGACATGTTAATGAGATGGGACTTTCTTTGTTGGAAAGAAGATTAGATTATTTGACTTCTTTGGTGCGTCAATTTGTGGTATCTAGGAAAGAGAAAGTTAAGACTTGTAATATTGGTTCTATGGTTGGCCATCCCACAGATATGTATCCCACTCTACAGGAAGACCAAGTTGAAGAAGCCAAGGCAATAAGTGGTTATTTGAGACAACCTCAAAGGAAGTATGACCCATTTTCAAATATATATAATCTGGGTTGGTGAGATCATCCAATCCTCCATTATGGCAACAATCAGGGACAATAAGTAAGTTCTAATTTTCAGTTATATATACAACCTTATGTGCCTAGACAGTAATAGCAAATGGGACAAAGTTCTAGTGAAAATAATTCCTTAAAGGACATAGTCAAGACAATGGTCATGAATACTGTGAACTTTCAATATAATACCATGAAATTTCAGCAAGATACACAAGCCAACATACAGAATCTTGAGACTCAAATGAGCCAAATGGCGATTGC
>JAOSBK010000003.1:27832513-27855290 GCA_027568895.1 Erythroxylum shatona
TCATACATTTCTAAGATTATTATTATTTGATTGTCATCAAAATTAATAGAAGTGAAGTCCTCTTGACTTAACAATACAACAACTTTATCAATCACATCTCATGTGACTCGTACATCTATTAGGTGACAAATCTTTCCAAAAATATATCTTATATGTTATTCCTAATCTTGCCTGTAAATTCATGCGATCATAAGTTTGCTAATCCAAATTATATAAATTTAGTTAAGTATAACTCACTATCATAAGATTAAACATATTCGAGTTAAAGTGGCATTGAGTTTACCTAATAAGCCTAATAATAAACATAACAATGATTTATTCTTATAGCAATGGAAGGTTACAATCAAGTTCTCAACGTGTACTTAATATTTTAATAAGGGATTAATTTTATCCATCTCCTTAAACATCAAACATATAAATAAAGTATGCAACTTATGCACTCATAATCAAATTATATGCATAATATCAAACTTCATTGGATTCAAGTTATTGATCTTAACAATCTAAAATAATATTTCCAATTCTTTGGGAAAATTAAATTAGATTAAACTCATTGATTCCTAAATTAATTAAATTCTTATTCCAAATTGAAATTTAATTTGATTTGAAAACAATTTTCAAATCCAATCAGAAACTATTTCCAATTATCTTGACTCCTTTAACAAAATTTAATTGAAAACAATTTTAATACTCTAATAATTTAGAAAAACTCCTTTTTCAAAATTATATAAGTAACAGTGTCTTCATGAAAGTTGTATATCGATACGTTCTCTTTTAAACCGGCAAGAATGACCTACATCCGATATCTATGGAAAAAATTATGCCCAACGAGCCAGCAGGTGAGCAAGATCAAATATCCTTGCCAAAAGAATTGGTTATTCCTTTTGATAGCAAGGATGAGTCTCTTAACCGGTTACTATTTTTTCCATTATATATTTTACTATCCATTCAAAATTAAATAACACACTTTAAATTTAATTAAGAAATTCACTTACATTATTTATTTAGAGATTGATTTATTAATATATTATAAAATATTTCTTTAATAAGTTAGAAATCATTTTCAAAATATCAAAGAATGCTCACTTTTCTTAATTAATAAATGATTTTTCAAAATTTAATAAAAATATCATTTCTAATAAGTCAAGAAAGTTATTATGCATAGATAACGAAACAATTTTTAAATAAATTGAATAACAGTTCTCTAAAAAAATAAAATCATAAATTTAATTTATCCCAATTAAATTGAAATAAATAAATTTAATTGAGAAACAACTTTCTTAAATAGGTAAGAAAATATTTTCTTAATGTTAATGAGTCTAGTTAATTAATTTTAATCTAATTGAAACTAATTAATTCTATTTTTAGAAAATAATTTCCTAAATTTAAACTAGAAATTGATAAATTATTAATATTAATCATATTAAGAAAAATAAATACTTTAATCTTAGAATTTATTTGATAATTAATTTAATTTAATAATTCAACTTCTTAAAAATTAAACTAAATTCTAAAACATTTCTAATAAAATAACTGGCGAAAACAATTAGAAAACAATTATACAACGAGTTCCAATCCAATTTTCAAACAACACCCTGTTAATTTTTATGAATGACATAAATTCAAATTTCCAATATCACAATTCACAAGCAATACACCAAAGTTCCACAAGACTACAACAGAAGCAATCACATTATTAATTTATCAATTATCACACACAATTCCACTTCTAGTAGATTTTTGCTTGCAAAATGCAACCTGGACTTTATCTTTATTCCAGACCTAAGCTTACAACATTGGAATTTTACAATACAACACAACAAAGGTGACAGTGGAGGGCGATGTGATGCAACAGTGAAGGACCAGAGGGGGAGCCTGAAGCACCATTTGTGATGGGTTGTGGGACTCAGAGTTGAGGTGGAGCCTAGAGAATGACCTGTGATGGGAGTTGAGATTTGTAATTATGACGGGTTACGGAGATTAGTGGCAATAGGTGATGACGACAAGAAGGCGAAGGGATAATAGGGTGACAGAGACTACATTGAAATGACTGGAAGAGAGTAAGAGCAACATGGAGACGACTAGACTCTAGAGATACGAGGGAGAGGGAGATTGACGCTGAGGAGAGGGCGCGGTAGGGAATGGGGGAAATGGAAGAGCAAACATTAGGGTTTTGGTATTTTTAGTTTTTTTTTGCATTTTAGTCCCCAAGTTTTATAAATTTTATGAAATTAACCGGTATTTGACTGGTACTAGCCAAAAAGGTCAGTATCGATTGATACCAAAGACTAGTATGGTACTATAAATTTTGTACTATTTTTTGGTTAGTACGATAAGAAATTCACATCCTTACCCTAAACATCACACAGAAAAATCCAGTAGTTCTGTCAACGATAGACGAAACTAAATATTACCTCTAGATGATAGAATCTAACTCTTGATATCTCTTTTAAGGTCTTTGGCTATATTATTTGATTTATTGATTGTTGTTAATTTTTGTTGAGTTAATGTGAAAATTGAGCACTCAATAATTTATATATTTTAAGTAAAATTAATGTAAGAATTTTCCAATCAATAATTTTATTCTTTGATCTTTTAAACAAATATTTTTATGAAATTATGGACAGAGATAATCTCTTTAAAAAAGAACAACAACAATGCACACTTATTATGAATTTTGTTGATACACGAGATTTAAGAAAATTTAGTAGTATACAGCCTTACCCCTAACTATTAGAAAGGTTGTTTCCAAATAATCTCTATCGAAAAGACCTTACAGAAAAAGTTAATTAAAGAAGATGCATGATGTCCATAAAAATAAAAGAGAAATTAGAAAAGAAATTCTTAAATTGATGTTCATAATGTCTTTGTTTTATCTTACATACTTCTGAAGATGAAGCAGGATTTTATGCCAGCCGTATTCCTTTTCAAATAGTGGTGCATTCCTACTAGTTTACTAATTTGAAATATTTTTTCGCAGGCCCTATTTTGTGTTGAAAGAGTGTCGCTCTTCCTTCTTCTTTTTAGTCTGTAGTTGTCCTTCCATTTAGGTAAATCGTCCAACTAATATATACCATATATTGCTTTAATAATACATTAATTAGATGCATTGAGTTTTGTGTGAATGTAAAGGAGGTCTTGATTTTATGTTGTTATTTAGAATATTGTTATAATCATTGAAGAATTTTTATGTTCTTCGTTAATATTCTAGCTATTTATGTTTGAATTATTGATGAGTAGAAGCATGATTACATAAGCATTTGCTGTATGTGGAATGAGTTTGAGATCTTATGGATGATTTGAGGCATAATAAACCCCTAAGATAGTATATAGGTTGGAAACCCGTGATGCAGCTCCCATGAGGCTTATTGGTGAAAAATTCCACAAGCCTAGGAGTCATAGTAAGAACTTATTTTCTTGATTCACAGGTGTAAACAATATCACGTACCATAGTTTTGAAATCAATTGTAGATGATTAATTCAATTGATTAATACTTCAAATTCAATATGATTAATACAAACTTAGTATTAAAATAAGAAATTCATAACATTTTATAGACAAGACAATTGTTTGCATAAAAAACACTTAAGATTGTATATAGACTGGAAATCCACGATGTAGCTCCCGTGAGGCTTATCGGTGAGAAATTCCACAAACCTAGGAGTCACAACAAGAACTTTCTTTCTTGATTCACAAGTGTGAACAATGTCACGTACCATAGTATTGAAATCAATTGTAGGTGATTAATTCAAACATAAATACTTCAACTTCAATGTGATTAATGCAAACTTAGTATTAATACAAGAAATTCATACGTTTGATAGACAAGACAGTTCTTTGCATAATAAATCCCTTGGATGGTATATAGGCTGGAAACCCGTAATGCAGCTCCCGTGAGACTTATCGATGGAAAATTCCACGAGCCTAGGAGTCACAGCAAAAACTTACTTTCTTAATTCACAGGTGTAAACAATGCCACGTACCATAGTATTGAAATCAACTGTAGGTGATTAATTAGATTGATTAATACTTAAGGAATGTTGTGTAAAGTTAAGATATTATGTAAACTTTGGGGGCATGAAGGATACTAACTATGAAATTACTCTTTTTAATTAACAGTTTTGCAGAAATGAGTAATGTTGATAGATCTAGGATGTATAGACGATTAACACCTAATGGCTTCATTAATCATGAGTTTGTTGGAGTTGAAGCTTTTATTCATTATAGATATTCTCAACTTGCATATATGGATGACCCAAAGATCATATCTCTATGTAAAAAGTGCAAACACATTCGTTTCCTTCTTATTGATGAAGTAAATAGGCATTTGCTGAGAAAAGAGTTTGTCTCAAATTATTTTGAGTAGATACGACATGGGGAGCCATTGATTTGTAACACCTCAAAGGGTAATGAATTACACTCGTTAATGAATGTAGATGAGTTTGAAGGGGGGAATGGATTGAGAACAAATAATATGGATGTAAATGAAAATCTTTACATGCAAATAGTTTATGATACAACCAATTATACCTTTCAGGAAACTATAGATATATAGAATATCGTGGTCATAGCATGGCAACAATAAATAGTGAAGTTTGTATACAGGGAGAATTGATGAATTAAAATGGTAAAATTATTGAGATACTTGAAATTGAGTACCCTATATTACTAATATGTCCATTTCAGATCATAATTCTACCAACAAACGTGGAGGACCGAAGGAAGAAAGTCTTCTCATACATACTGGAGGATTTATTACCTACCACGATCATACAGAAAGACTTGTAAGTATGTACACTTTACATTTATATTTTGAATTTTTCACTTTACATTTATATTCTGTTTTTTTTTACTTTGATGCTTTTCAATTTAATTTGATGTGTGAATTTTGGGATGAAAATATGTGTATTATGGAGAATGATAATGTTATAAATGTCTGGTGCTATATATGGGTGTGTTGTTGAGTTATTTTTTTTATTCAATATGGGGTAAATATTATAAAAATAGAGAAAATTATGCTGAAATTTTTATAAATTGTAGTTCACTTATAACATTTTAATCTAAAGCAGGAAAAGTCTATGAGCATGAAGCCTACACCTCGTCAGTTTTTTTTTTGCACACTCACACTAGAAGTATACGATACGATCTTCATTAACACCCGATACAGAGAACTAAATGTATATGAAATTTATGCTTTAATATTAATGTTTAATAATTATCACATACTAACATAAACAATGACTTCTGATAGGACTAAATACAAGAAAGCATTTAACGACAGTCTCAATAGTCTGAAGATGTTGATGAGACTCAAACCTATCTTCATGCAGTGGGTGGTAGGGAACGTCGTGAAAGGATATTCGACTTAGGTTCATTTGCGAAATATGTTATTTATAGTCCTCCACATCTAGTGCAGCAACTTCTAGTAGGCGGTTCGCACTCAATGAAGTCCATGAGCTTCAGAGCACAGTACAGACATTGACAACTCAGTTGCAACAATCGATGGAGTACATAACTCAGCTTCGTAATGAGGTGGTTGAATTGAAGGGGAGGGGTAGCACTTCATCGCAACGATCAGAGCATCTACGATCCTCAAATAAATAGCATACTTATAGTCATTTCGTATGAATTACAAACACTTATTAACAAAATATTTTTTATTATCAATTAAGATATTTTTTACTTTATAAAATCAATCAACTTTCTGTTTTAACAAATTAAATGTAAAAAATTAAAATATTATCAATAGATAACTCATAACTGTTTAAATTATGCATCAACCATAAGATCATCAAATAAAAATTAATGCAAGGAAATAAAAAATAATTTAAATACATGTATCGATGGAGGAACAAAGTTCATCAGTAAAATCTATTTGATTTACCGATGGATAACTAATAACTATCGGTAATGTTGTCATTAACTTACTGATGAAATAACTAATTTTATCGGTAAGGTTGCCGACGGATAAATCTTATCCGTTGGTAACTTTACCGATGGAAGGTAACACAGAATAACCGTCAATATATTCACTGGCAGTTACACAAAATGTCCGTCAGTATATTCGTCACAAATTATTACCTACAACCATTTTTCCAACGTCTTAGTCTAACGATAAATGTCATTTCTAACTTAGCTTAACGATAGAATGTGTAGGTTTTCTGTTGATAATTTTCGTTGCTGAACATTTTTTTTTGTAGTAGTTGGATATAATTATAAGCTATAAGATCCAAGTGGAGTTATATAATACTTTCCAACCTCTATAGACTACTGATATTGTATGGTTTACTTCCATTCCCTACAAGAAATATAAGTTAGGCCATTAATATCTTCATCTTCTACAGCCATGGAAGGGTGTAGAAATGGCCAGAGAGGAGTAAATGTGCACTGAGTACTGACTCTCCTCGTCCTCTGCAAGCCACATGGTAGCTGCACAACCGCATAAAAAGAAAGGTGAAGAAAATATACCCCTTTAACCACAAAACTTTAATGGGCAAGGCAAAGACCAAGTGGGGTTTACATGAAAATGGAAATTTTGGTAGCCAGACTACCAACCAAATGAATACAAACATGTGAATTCTGTCATCCACGCATATGAATCAGTCAGCATTCGGGATATTAGAAGGCAAGATCTCCTCATTATCATCAAAATTTATATCAGGAATGATGGTACCTCATTATCCCTTCCATTGGTTAAAAATAATTTGGAAAATTATGCAAAGTAATTATTATACTATCAAATGTTTTGGCTCAACATTAAAAGAGGTATAATAATTTCTCTTTATATTTTTATAGCAAACTAATATCAATGTGTTAGATTAGATGAGTCATGTTAGTGAAAGCTTGGTTTCTGACCTAGAATATAAAGTTAAAATGATTTCACTTTTTCTTATAAAATATTACCACCCAACTTGTCTGTGAACATGCTTGTTACATACTACATTTTATCTCTTATTCATCAACCAAACTGGATAGCTAGCCTGATTTTTTGTTTGCTTTAACCGCAAAACCTACGCAAGGCAGCTGCTTTGGCACGCCTTTCAATGACAGCCTCAATCCCCAATCAATGTGAAAACTCTCCCTATTAGCTTTCTATAGTTTCAAATCCTCTTATCTCGTTATTCTGCGCTTAGTTCAGTGTCGTTTTGTAATAAAAATTACCTTGTCCTACATGCAAAACTTACAAAATGATATCGTATTAGGCCAGAACAGAGTCATTGAAATGGAGAATACCACCTTTTGTACACCATATAATAGCTGATGGAAAGAGAGGATGTGACCGCATCCATTTATTCCAATCATGCATGGTCGATAACAGTGGTCTTTTTCTTAATTATTTTTGTGCCTTTTCTTCTATCTTTATTCCTATTTATAAGAAAATGAAAATTTTAAAGGTCATTTTCTAAGAAAATAGGAATTTAATTTCAAAATTTTCTTGATTTTGTAAAATTTCTCAACACTAAAGATTCTTCTCAACTCCTTTAAGATTGTTCCAAACTAGCCTGTTGCGGAAGATCATAACTGGAAATGTTGATGTGTTGGATTTGATTTTTTTTCCTTTTTTCTCTTTTTATTTAATTTCCTTCTCATTTTTTCTTCTAGATTTTTTAAGAGTATGATTTTTTAAATCTGTTTAAATTGGGATACATATAATTTTTTTTTCTAAATGCCACATTGACTATCTGCCACATATTATATTTTTCTTTGTTAAATCAATGAAAACATAATGAGGTATACGAAGATAGGGGTGAGCTGCAATCACTCAACTCATATATAGATTTTTTTTAAAAATCACATGAATTAATTTATCAATTTTTATAAGATTTAAATAAAACATAATATTTCCTCAGTTAATATATGTTTTCAAATAACTCTAATTAATATGAAATTTATAATTAAATATTTTTATTATATAAATAAATTATTATCCTTAATTATCACATTTGAACTTTGATATGAATAAATTTTGTAGATGTTGGCAACTAGAAACAAACTTGTTTAACAAAATATACACTTACTTTATTTCTCACTTCGCAATCCACTGGAGTTGAGAATCTTACAAAGCTTTCACACTTTACACAAATCTTTCTTTTCACTCACTTTTCTTCTTGTTTTTGTACAATACAATGGAATGGCCAAATGGCCATATATATCAGAAGGTAGAGTCGGTAATAACCAACCATAAGGACAGCTTCATTCAAGCTGTCCATATAGTCTATGGACAGAAAGCCAATTTGGCTTGTTTTTTTTTTAATCAGTTAAATACATAAACGTATGTTAGAGATAAAAAAATTGCATATAAAAATTGTATTTTGCACTCACTAACATGATGACATATTGAAAAGGCTTATCATATAGAGCCTTTTGAAATAATATTTTTTTAAGAAATGAATTAGTAATTATTAGTCGTTAAAGAATTGGAAGTGTTTTATAAGGGTCAAAGCCTTTTCATTTAAAATTGGTATCTAAGGGATTTAACTTATAAAGAAAACTTTGCACAAAAAATGCAGAATTTTAAGATGGTTAATTACAAATAATAGTTACTATAAATATCTTTTAATTCTAACTGGTCTAAACTAATTAAGAGAGACAAAATTGCAATCCTGTGTTAAAAGCGCGTGGAGCCAAAGAATTATAGTGAGGGACACGGCAGCAGCTAGATGGGGCATAGGTAAGCAAAGGCATTGAAAAGAAAAGACAGGATTGGAATTTTTGAGTACACCAATCTATGAGACACCCCAACCAACCATCATGTTCGGTTAGCTGGGAGCACCACCTACCTTTTGATCATCCCTTCTCTTCACTGCACAATTGTTAACAAAGTAACCCTCTCCTCCTGATATGCCTAAAGCCTCGGGCCTATATTTTATGCTGCTTCCATGGTCATGAGGTTATAAGAGAACCTGGCGTGTACTGTCCACTCCCATCCCGTTAAGATTCGTGGCTGCTGAAGGATAAGTTCTATTGAGCTCTGTTTCACGAGGTACAAATGCCAGTAGTAAATGGACTGGCCTTCACCAGGGGAACTGCTTAGGCATGTGATTGTGATGTGAAGCTGCGAGTTTTTTGGGACCCATTTCACAATAAATGAAAACGAATTCAAAGTTTTGAGCAGTCTCTGTTCGTTAGGCTATATGTATACAGTAATTTCACATTGAGAAGCGAAAAGGAATCCACTTTTGATTGAAATGAAGTCCTCCGTATCAAGTATATATGTATATATATGCTGTATTATTCACTATTCACCGTTTAGAATATTTCAAAATCATCCCGCATTTCTTCTTCAAAACTTTCAACTGCTGCATAGCTAATGTTAGTTATCCTTGAAACGAAAAAGAAAACAGTAAGAATCCTGAATAGACATACCTTTAAACTCAATCTCGGATTCAACTGATCAAATCTTATATAAGTGGCAAGACACTGTCTTAGTTTTATTCTACCTAACCGTTAGCAATAAAGCCAAAGATTTCGTAGCTGCCTCTTTATGAGGAAGGGGGGAATGTATAGAAAAGAAACTATCTGATGGACTTATGGCGAAAGCAAGCACGAGACAAACGGACACGCTCAGGCTAGTTTTGTTTCTGTATAGAACATGAAAGAGACCTGAGATTTATAATCATTCACGGGACCCTGATGACGTGTTCAATGAGTCCTCGCTTTTCCCGTAAGTTTGAAGCATGGAAAAGTTGTCCACGCACTATTAGATATGAATTTATGGAAATTTGATTACGTCCTAAAGATAACCTGATTTGATTGTTATAAACTACTAATTCTTGGACTAAGTAAACTACTATCATTTTAACATCAGCTCATTTCTCATAGTTTGGGTTATTATTTCTGTTAGGATGTTCCTCATTACCTTTTTCAAGTTAATGGTAATATAATATTAGAAATTTTAAAATTATGTTTTAAACAAAAACGCATTTGCAGGGGTTAAAGCAACTTGAGTAGTTGGAGTTGGAGATTGTGACGGTGGGTAAGTCCCTGTCCACTGGAATCTGAAGTTACAACGTCAGACGACAGTCACCGAGGTGAAAAGCTTGCTTTTGGTCCAAAGGTAAACAAGAACAGCAGAAAGCCTCCCTCCCTCCCCCCTCTGTCTCTGCATTTAACTGCTAATTCACTGTACAAATGTCAAATGCACCACAACTCAACACAACATAACAAACACACGTCTCTTTTGTACTTGGGTCCCTTGACCTCGCTCCCATTCATTTCACTGCCCTGCAACCTGGCTCTCCCTATCTCTTCCATCACGTGACACTACACCAAATCCTAGAGAGAGAAGGTCCATCAAAAAAGGTGCTGTTTTTACTTTTTATGACACCCCTCGGCCCTCCCTCCAAGTCCAAGCCCCCTTTCTCTTTCGTATTATTGTCCAGGACTAGCTCACTGTCTCACTGTCTTATGTCTGTGTAAGAGAGAGAGTGAAAACTGGGAAAGGCAAAGGCATCTCCTTTTTGTTTGCTTGCAGCGTCTATCTGAGTCTGAGGCCTTTAGCTCAGTGGGTTACACTCACAGAGATTGAGCAAGTGTAAGTGTTTGTGTCTTTGGTGTATAGTCTTATAAGTAAGAAATATGCAACAGCACCTGATGCAGATGCAGCCCATGATGGCATCTTATTATCCCAGCAACGTCACTACTGATCATATTCAGCAGGTCCTCGCTTCTTCTCTTCTCTCATCTCCTCTTCTTCTCTGTACCTGTACCTTTACCTGTATCAATCTTTTATATCTTTTTGTGTTTTTTTATCCTGACTTTGCTCCTTTTTTTTTCTTCATTGCATCTCAGCCCTAAGGGTCTGGTATTTCTTTTTCTTTTTTTGATTCTATGCCATATTGGCCGATTTATCTTACTCTTTCTAACATTTGGGGACTATCTATTCAGTTACACTTTAAGGGTTGTAAGTGGTTTTTCATTATCTTTCCATGGTTTTGGTATTTATGTTTCCCCTATCATTCATACTTTTTCGAACGTGCGTTAGGTAGCCATCTTATTCTATTTGAACTTCTCTTTGCACAATCTGTTAATTGCCATTTAAATTATGAGTGTGCTATGAAGTGGGTTCTTAATCTTTCTTTGTTTCGAAACCTGGGGTTTATATCATGCCGTTTGTTGCTGTGGGAAGGTTGAACACGTCTTTCCATTGCTTTCCCTTGTGGTTTCCGGATGCTGAAACTTCCGTAATCCCTCATCTTATGGTAATTTTTTTAATGGGGCGAAAGTGTAGCAGCTCATCCATGCCGTATCATCCATCTATATCTCTTGCTGCTATTAATTTCTTGGTGTGGTTTAATCAGCTTCCTTTTCTGTTCAAATTTAACTGCGATGTATGTACTAATCATCACTGTTAGAGAACCGGGTCTTTCACTGATTCTGTGTTAATAAGAAGAGGCTAAGGATGGGGTATTATTCTAACTGCATTGCAACAAAAGCGGGTAGGTTGTGTTCTCTTTGACTACAAAATGGAGAGTGTTATTAGTGCACAAACCTAAAGTTTGTCTTCTGTTCATGGCTTAAAGTTTAGGGGTCATTTTACATGACACTTACTTGGTTTATTGCCATAAGTTGGGCTGATTTCACTGTTCACTTGTTTTTGTGGGTTTAAATTTAAGGTAAAGTGTCTATTTTACTAAGCTTAAGGTAGTTGACCGGGTTAGTGCCATTTTTGCTTTTGTTTTTCAATCTTTTATGTGTTTAAATGCATTTGTTTTTCAATTTTGTATGTGTTTAACTTATTGGTGTTACAAAGTGGTGACATCAACTGATAAGGTTTCTCTGTAATAACTCTATTAGTGAGAAAATGAGACTGTAATGTACAAGAAAGATGCAGATAATTTTTAGTAGTAGAATAACTTTTAATACATTGCAAAGGGGACACCCTGTTATTAGTATTGGAAGAAAACCTGTGGTGGAAATTATGAGTGAGCATAGGAACGTTGTGATAATCTTTTATTGTCAAATTAATTATTGGTTTTTTGTTCAGTGAACATACTTTTCTATCATCATCATCCCTTGATATTATCATTAAACATATCTGGAAAATCGAATTGCTAGGATTTATTAGTCTTTATTACATCATCTTGCCATTGACAGCATGAGGTCAAATAATTGGTTTGGACTGTTATTTGGGGTCATATGATCCATTGCAATGTCTCTGATGCAATTTCGTCTGGTTGTCCTCACTGAATCTATTTCATTTTATAGACAGTCATTTGTTTGGACATGTTCAATGCTAATGTGGTCCTTTGTAGATAGTCCTTCTCCGGTGGTCCTCTCGTAGCATTTGATGCATTGCTGTTTTTCTTTTCGTCTTGGCCATATATTTCCACTTGTAGGCCATCTTCCATTCTGCTTATCTTTATAGTAACATATGTATAACAATCTCAATCTAGAACTAGTTTTGTGCTGATCTGTAATTGGCTTCTAAGACAGAAAATTCGTAAAATTGCATACCTTGTCTTCTTGCATATTCCTGGTAATTTCACGTGTTAGAGGGAAAAAGGACTATTATTACTCTACATATGCATTGTAGTACAAGGTTTGTTCTTCCATATTTTGTAGTTTATGTCGATAGTGTACCTTTTACGTTGAGACCTTAGCTTAGCTAAGCATATGCTAAGCTATTAATTCCCATTTCTCAACCAATATGGTAAGGTGATTGTCATGATTGTGCTAAGATAAAGTATGACAATGTAGAGTTTAGATCAGATAACAGTACTAGCACAGGAGATTTCAACAATACCCATTTGTGAAATACTAATCTCACTATTTTTCTTTTATGTAATTGAAATATTTGCAAATTCATAAGTTCAGATTATATGCTTTTATCATTTATCATATGTGGTGATATCTTTTAGAAGGTCTAAGTGGAACTTTTCTGGAAGCAAGCCCGAACTTGAGGTGGAGGCTGCCTGGGTCAATAACTATCCCACTGGTCAAAGATTTAGCTGTCAATCTAATTATGAACTTGCTTGAGATCAACCCTAGGATCCCTTTTTGGCATTTGATTATATGTGTGGCATGGGCTTGACTCAAAAATAGAAAAAAATAACATGTCAAACTTTGCTCTTTTTGCAAGTTTACTGAGCCCTATTAAGGCTTTCTGTTTCTGCATATACTAAAAGGACATAGGAAATTGATTTCAAGATTTGTTTTCGGGAGAGGTTAACTTTCAATTGCTTGCTGTTTTAATTGTGTTGGATAAGAACTGCTGGAATTCAACCTTTGTCTGAACATAGTATCTGCCATAGAGACCAACTTCGTGATTTATTCCTAATAATGAGCTTTTTAAAATAATAATAGTGACAATAGGGAAATCAAGTTAAGGATTTATGGATTTCTCTCTTACCGACTTTCAATTTCAACAGTTATTTTTTCCCCTTTTCTCTCTATTACGTCATGTTGTTTATGCATGCAGTATCTTGATGAAAACAAGTCTTTGATTTTGAAGATTGTTGAGAGCCAGAACTCTGGGAAACTCAGCGAGTGTGCAGAGTAAGCACTGTCTTTTCTAAGCTGTAATTTTAATTTTCTTCCTTGGAGAGGACCATTCCTACTGTTAAAAAAATTCAATGTGAATTGAAATAACAGAAAGTTACAGGTGATGTTAAGAATCTGTTGAGCTTATCAAGTCAATTATCTAGTGAACTATTCATTGAGGTTCTTCAGTGTTTCATTGTTGGTTTTAACTATTGAGCTTTGCATGCATCTTGTTGTCTTCAGCTAAAATGGTCTTATACCAATGTAAACATTTGAACATTCTGTTCTATGTTTCTGTGTTGGAAGCGTGCTCTCAAGAGTGTACTTCCTAATGTACAGTTTTCAAGAATCAAGGCATAGTTTTTTCAAATAAACCTGACCTTTGCAGATGATTGTGCATGTAGCCATTTAACTAAATACATGAAAAACAAGCAGCAGTAGAAATCCATTTCAGTCCATTTTTGTATTTCAAGTTCCAAAACTTACCCTTATTTTTTTTAGGAACCAAGCAAGGCTGCAGCGTAACCTCATGTACCTAGCTGCAATTGCTGATTCTCAACCCCAACCACCTAACATGCATAGCCAGGTACAATAAGTTTTTCTGAAGTAGAGCATGCAACCTATAGCTTGATTTCATTCTACCTGCCATTCCTAGGTTTACAAATTTGTGATTGAGCTGTAAATTTATGCATTATAGATAATGCTCGCTTGATCCTTTTATTCATCGATTATGAATTAATATGCCTGAATTCCTGCAGTACCCTTCAACCAGCATTATGCAACCAGGTACACACTACATGCAGCATCAACAAGCTCAACAGATGGCGCAACAATCTCTTTTGGCTGCTCGTTCCTCTATGCTGTATACACAACCCTACTCAGCACTACAGCAACAGCAAGCCTTGCACAACCAACTTGGCATGAGTTCTGGTGGAAACACAGGACTTAACATATTACAGAGTGAGGCGAGCACTGCAGCAGGTGGAGCACTTGGGGCTGGAGGGTTTCCGGATTTTGGTCGAGATAGTAGTGGTCGAGGAATGGCAGGTACCAGCAACCAAGATATCGGGAGTGCTGGGTCCAGCGAAGGTCGAGGTGGAAGCTCTGCAGGCCAGAGTGATGAGGCAGGTGAAACGGTGTATTTGAAAGCTTCTGATGAAGGTAATTGAGAGGTAAGGGACCAAAACTTAGGGAAATGCTTAGTGCAAGTTAGTCTAGAAAAAGGTACTTTGAAGGACTTGATGCTTATTAAACTAGTTGTATGGTGCCAAAAACACATGGTACGAGGGCTTAGCCCCAGATCCATGGCTTGGTTGTTTTTCAAGTTCAATGCGTCTTTGTGATAGTTATGTAAATTAGTAGGTCGTGCTTTGGTATTGGCAACTTGTGTTTGATTCCAAATTTGTTGGTTCAATCCGGTTTTATAGCACTTGAATCATCTTTTAATTACGCCTCACTAACTAAAGTCTACCAAACAATTTAGGAAACTACATTTTATATCAGTTGCCTGGAATTAGAAGTTCTTTTCTTATCTATTCATTTTCAACTGAATCAGTCGTAGTGCTTGCCACAAACTTTAAATAGCATAAAAGGATTAAAAAATTGTAATAAAAATGTAGGTGGAATTCCAAAGTTGAATGTCATAGAGCCAAGTGTTTTCGTAAAGGCAAATATCAGGAAACATGGTTAGTGCAGGTTACGGTTACAGAAGACTTGACTTCCTTCCTTTCTTTTTTTTTTATTATTATATTTAATTACAAAGGAAAGAAAAAAAAGACATTATCCTAATGTTCTGTAATATAATGTACCTTACGCATCTCGGTGGAATGGCTTCGTAATTAAGATGAAAAATCAAAGGCCTGAGTCAAAGCTTCTACCATTGCGTTGTATTAAAGTTTATTTATATCAAAGCCTATTTTAAGGTACTTTTATTCCTTTCTTTCTTCAAAAATTTAAAAATTGTAAAGTATTAGGCAAGAGGGTAATTTAACCTCAAATATTTTCACTTATGAATAAGTTGGACAATAATATTTTAGCCCTTCAAAATAAATGCTAACAATTGAAAAATATTCAAAATGAACTGCAACCGTTAAGAAAATATTCAAAATTAGATTAAGCCTCCGTTAATTAAATGTTGAAGTCAATTTTTTAATAAAGTGGGACTGCAAACTTAAAAAAAAAAAGAAATGGATCTCACCCAAGATCTCCGTGGAATTGCAGTATTTGTTGCTTCGCTTGACCTTTGACAACATTTATGGTCTCACACTCTCGTCGGAGTTACCCAGTAAACCTTTCTCTATCGCTTTTAATAGAGCCACTAAAGCTACTCTACAAAGGATTCTTTACCCTTGCTTTATATGGCAAGTGAAGAAGATTTTTGGCGTTGGTGCACAGAAGAGATTAAAGGAGAGCCTTTAAATCGTCGAAGCTTTCATGGACGAAGCAGTAGCAACATGCCAAGAAGCTCCATCAAATGATTTGTTATCGAGATTTATGAGGAAAAGAGACATTGATGGAAACCCTTTTCCAATCTTCGTTCTTCAACCGATTGCTCTAAACTTTCTATTTACATGTTTGTGGGACGTGTTTCCAACTAGAAGGACAGTGCAACAAATGATGGATGAAATGGAGAGTATGATGGAGGATCCTTTAGTGTATAATAGCAGTTGGTATTGGTGAGGAAGACTGGCCAACCAAGAGCTAGGACAAGTACACCTGCAGGATCGCGTTGTGGGAAGATAAAGTTGGAAGTTAAAGACTGGGTCTTGTACATTACCGTTCCTAAAGCAAGCATCAGTAGCAAAATAAGAATTATCCACCAATTCAGAGAAGAATTATCCACCAACCATTGTTTCCTGCCAACTCCGCCCACCTCTGACATCGACAAGATATTAACCCCACCCCTACCTCCACCGCCAGACACCACGCAGGGTTCCCCACCCCAGTACAACCATTTTTCCCCGAGGTCCCAGCCGGATCAATAGGTAAGTAGCCCTTGAACATTGAAGCTGTCATAGGATTATTTTTTAGGCTAGCAAACTCAACTGTAATGTAACTAAGTGCCCTCACTTGATTCAACAAAAACACTCCTCCAAGTAGAAACGAAGACGCTATGTAGGTAGTAAAGCGGAGCTAAATTGTTTGAAACAAGTAAATGGAACTAGCAATATATGATACAAATAGAAGAACTTTTATTGCAGAATATTGGAGAACATAACCGACACAGGTCTGGAGGATTTACATATATTTATATCCATCCAGCGTTAACGTCTTCAAGGATAAACATTAAGTAGTTTGGACAATTTACATATACAAAACTGTCCAAATAACTAACGAAAATAAAGTGTCTGTAGCGTCCATCTTCGTTCAAGCCATGCTAGGCTCACGTCCAGCACATCAAGAAATGCAATCCAAAAACTTCCAGGTACGTCCAAACCATGCAGCTTTGTAGTGTTCCATGCACCAAACACATCTACATGTAGCCAATCAAAACTCAAGCTATCCACCAACGCATCTTCATTTTTCCAGCACCCACAAATAATTCCACCCTATTTGAAAATACAAACCCTCCTTCATTATGGATAATTATGTAATTGTGACAAAAGATAAGATTTGAGTTGGAGAAAAATATCTTTATGGATGAATTTAAAAACTTGTGAAAGTCTTGTGGATAAGGATAAGTTAATTGATGCGTCAAAAAAGTAGTCAATTTGTATTTGAAATTTTGTGGATAAGGATGAGTTAGTTGATGTGTCAAAGAAGTAGCCAAACTGTATTTGAAGTCATTTAGCATGTCTATATATATGTATTCTTGTAGGCATGAGAAAAAATAGAAAGTATTTGAAAATAGAAGTATTTTGAGAGCTAAAGCTTTTTGTGAGAAAAAAATATTGAGAGGAAAATTACAGTAGCACTTAGAGAGAAATATTTGTATCTTGTGTGTGTCTTTTGTACTTATAAATTTTGTTATCAATACAAATATATATTTTGTAAAAGTTTTTTTATTTGGAGCCCATCAAAGCTTTCAACAAGTGGTATCAGAGCAAGATTCATTTGTTCATGAATTGGTGAAGCAATGACCAACTTGATTCAACCTTAAGTTCCGAAATTAACAAAGACAAATTATGAGAATTGGAGCATCCAGACGAGAGTGATGCTTGGTTCCCATGATTTATGAGATATTGTCGATGATGGATGTATTGAGCCCGTTAGATGCAGCTGTCGAAGCAGCCTTATTAGATGCTGAGAAAAAGACGTTGAAAGAAAATTGAAAAAAAGACAAGAAGGCGTTGTTCTTCATCTTTCAAGGTATTGACGAATCTACATTTGAGAAAATCTCAGATGCAAAGACTTCAAAGGAAGCATGAGAGATTTTGCAAAAATCTTTCTAAGGAGTTGAAAAAGCTAAAAAGGTATGTCTTCAATCACTCAAAGCTAGCTTCGAGATGCTAAAAATGCAAAACTTAGAAAATATTAATGATTACATCACTCATTTGAAAACGGTGGCTAATAACATGAAAAGAAACGGTGAAACTTTAGACGATATTCAAGTAATGAAAAAACTTTTGTGTTCGTTGACACACAAATTTGATTATATTGTCGTCGCAATCGAAGAATTGATAGATTTGTTAGAATTTTCAATCGATGAACTCGTTGGTTCTCTCCAAGCACATGAGTAAAGAATGAACCGGAATGATAATATTGAAAACTTGGAGAAGGTCTTGCAAAGCAAACTATCAGTTGGTGAAAATCAAGCAAGCAATAGCCAGAGACAGGACAGAGGAAGTCAAGGTGGCTACCAAATGGGGATGTGAACGTGGTCTACAATTTTTTAAAAGAGAAAATACAAATGAAAAATTTTTGACATATGGTCGTCGAAGAGATTATAGAGACAAAGGTCGAGGCAGATTTCAACAAAGAAGAGATAAATCTCAAGTGCAGTGTTATAATTGTAATAAATATGGTCATTTAAGTTACGAGCATAGATCAAATCCTGAGGTGAAGGAAAAATGTAATTTTGCAACAACAAAAGATAAGAAAGATAACATTGTTATGCGTCTCTCTTAACGAGTAAATAAGCAAAGAAACAATGATGTTTGGTATCTTAACACGGGTAATAGCAATCACATGTATGCATATAAAGAGTTGTTTCCAGACTTGGATGAGACAGTTCGAGGAGAAGTTATGTTTGGTGATTCAACAAAGATTCCAGTCAAAAGCAAAGGTAAAATTATGATTTCATTAAAAAAAGGAAAAAAGACATATATTTATGATGTTTATTATGTGCCTGCTTTGAAAAGCAACATCATTAGCGTTGGTCAACTCTTAGAAAGGAAGTATGTTATAGTATTAAAGAATCACCATCTTACCATCAGAAACAAGAAGGAAGAATTAATAGTAAAGGTGAAGATGACAAAAAATCATCTTTTCATACTTGACGTACGTAATAATTTGATAAAGTGCATGAAGTTAACTATTGAAGACGAATCCTGGTTGTGGCATTTAAGATTCGGTCATCTTGGATTTACTAGACTAAAGTTATTGTCAAAATCAAAAATGGTGAACGGATTGCCAAAAACAATTGAGACAATTGTGTGAAGATTGCATTAAAGGAAAGCAACATAGACAACTGTTTGAAACTGAAAAATCATGGAGAGCCAGAAAGTCGTTGGAGATTGCGCACACAGATATAGCTGGCCCATTTGATGTGCAATCAACTGGTGAAAACAGGTACTATTTAATTTTTATTGATGATTTCAGTAGAAAATGTTGGGTGTATATTTAAAAGAAAAGGTAGTTGATAAGTTTAAAGAGTTCAAAGCAATGACTGAGAAACAAAATGGACAGTATTAAAAGATACTAAGATCTGATAGAGGAGGTGAGTACACCTTAAAGTTGTTCAAGAATTTTTGTAGAGAACATGGAATTATTCATTAGCTAACAACAAGATATACACCTCAACAAAATGACGTGGCAGAAATGAAGAACCACATAATTCTTGATATAGTGAGGAGCATGTTGAAGGAAAAGCACCTACCAAAGAATTTATGGACTGAAGTTGTTGTATGTGCAGTCTGTTTATTGAATCACTGTCCAACAAAAAGCGTATAATTCATGACACCAAATGAAGCGTAGAGTGGAAGTAAACCAGCAGTTGGATATCTCAGGATATTTGGGTGTATTGCATATGCCCATATTCCTGACCAAAAGAGAAAGAAATTGGACAATAAAGGGGAGAAGTGCATCTTTATTGGATATGACAACCAAAGTAAAGCTTACTAGTTGTACAACCCCATAACCAAAAAGGTGATCGTATTGAGAGATGTTGAATTCGAAGAAGTTGATTATTGGAAGTGGAGTATAGAAGAAAGGAATACTCAAGGTATGATCTTTGATGATGAGGATGATGTTGACATGGATATACAAGCATAACAAGATGATGATCAATCTCCTCCACAAAGTCCTACACCAATAACACCTGCTTCAACGCCATCAATGTCAAACAGTAGCAACATCAATTCAAGGGGAGCATTTATTAAGAGAAGAAATCTAAGTGATCTTTATGATGCTTTAGAATGAATGGATATATTTGACTATTTTTTGTTTTATTTGATGGCCACATGTGATCCTATAACATATGAAGAAGCTGCTGGAAACAAAAAATGGGAAAAAGCCATGAATGAAAAGATTGGTGCAATCCAAAAAAATGATACATGGGAATTGACCAGCCTTCCAAAAGGACATAAAACAATTGGAGTCAGGTGGGTGTATAAAACAAAGACCAACCAAGAAGGAAAAGTGGAGAAATACAAGGCAAGATTAGTTGCAAAAGGTTATAAACAAAAATATGGAATTGATTATGATGAAGTATTTGCTCCAATTTCAAGAATTGATATAACTAGACTTCTCATAGCACTTGCAGAAAACCATTGGAAGATTTTTCAGATGGATGTGAAGTACGCTTTTCTGAATGGTTACTTAGAAGAAGAAGTCTATATTGAACAACCGCCTGGATTTGTCAAGAAGGGTCAAGAAGACAAAGTCTATCTATTCAAGAAAGCTTTGTACGGATTAAAGCAAGCTCCAAGGGCTTGAAATACAAGAATTGATGAATATTTGCGAAACAACAATTTTGCAAAAAGTCCATATGAACATGCACTTTACACAAAGAAAAATCAATATGGAGATGTCATGATTGTGTGCTTATACATGGATGACATAATCTTCACAGGAAACAATCCAGGAATGTTATGACTAGAGAATTTGAGATGACAGATATTGGTGAAATGTCCTACTTTCTTAGAGTTAAAGTGAAGTAGACTTCAAAATGAATTTTTATTTCTCAAAGAAAGTATGCAAAAGAAATCTTAGAAAGATTCAGAATAAAAGATTGCAAGACGATAACCACGCCAGCTGAAGCAAGCATAAAATTGAGAATTGATTCAGACAAAAAATTTGTAGATCCGACATTATTCAAAAGCTTGGTTTGAAGTTTAAGGTATTTAACTTCTACAAGACCAAACATCATGTACGTAATTAGACTAATCAGTAGATATATGGAGAAGCCAAAGTAAGATCACTTTGATGCAACAAAAAGAATTCTGAGATATATTAAAGGTACGATCGATCAAGGCTTATTTTATATGCATGCAAATTCAAAGTTAATTGGTTATTCTGATAGTGATTTTGGTGGAGACTTGGATAATAGAAAAAGTACTTCTGGGTATGCTTTTCATATTGGGTCAGTTGTATTTTCTTGGTCATCAAAGAAGCAACAAACTGTTCTCTTTCAACATGTGAAGCTGAATATTTGGCAGTAACAGCATGCTCATGTCAAGCAATGTGGTTAAGGTATAATCTAAATGTTGGGACCTGATTTCGAAACCGGACCCCAATCGGTAAACGGAATCACAAAGCGAAGAACAAAGTGTCGGAAACGAAAGAATCAGAAGCGAAAACGAAAACTCGGAATACTAAATCGAATAAACGGTCGAAATTAAAGGCGAAATACAAATCGAATCCGAAACATAAGACGAAAGAATCGAAAGCGAATCGAATTCGAACCGAATCGGAAAATCGGATAACAAAATGCGGAAAACAAAATCGAAAGCGGAATCGAATGGCTAGGAATCGAAAGAAAACAAATCAAAAGAGGAACACAAACTTAACTCCAACATCCGTGAACAAATATTTTAGAAAAGTGTCACGTTGAAAACTAATAAGACATTTAATCTAAGCCAATCTGAATCGGTATAAATTTTTTCCTTTTCTTTTTTAGTCCTTTCATCTTTATTCAATCTTATACAAATCAAAACAATATAATTTCCCCTTTTTGGAAATTCATCTTCAATAAAAACTCAATTCATATGATTCTTCTTAATCATGCATATCTCAATCTCATCTTTAAAATCTTATTCTTATTTTTCTTTTTCCATAAAAATAATTATACATATCCATATCCGCAATGCACACATAATAAGCACTTCAATATCTCTATTCCAGCAATACTATTCATCGGACCTCCCGTCCGGAATTCCAGCATAACCAAACACAACCAATAATCATCAATATACATAGCACTTCAAATAATTCTCAATCAACAATCAGAATCATCGGATCTCCTGTCCGGAACCCATATCACATTCAATCACATTCATCCATATCCAAGTCACATTCATATATCATAATCATACACAAATTCATAATTCAAACATATCATGAAATAAATGCTTACAAATTATTAATGGCCTTCCAAGTCATATACAACACCCATACCAAAATCCAAAAGACACAAAACATAAGATAAGCTAAAACGAACAGATGTCTTGACTTTCTTTCATCCGATCTCCTGCTTAATACCTGGAGATGGGGATGAAAGGGGGTGAGCTTGACAGCTCGTGGATAACATGTTTATAAATCGAAAAATAAGTAAAAATCCTTTTTCAAAAACGTTTTCCATTTATAAACATTTCATAGTAGAAAATTCGACAAAAAGCTTATTTTGCAAACTTTTCAAATCATTCATAATCAATTTCAATAATTTCACGGTTAAAAACCCCAATTGCTCATTTCTCAAAATTCTCAAAATTTTCACAAATCATAAACAAATCAAAACATGAATGCACCACAAATATACACAAAATCAAAAACACATAAACACATCAGAATGATTTGGGTCGGTCCAAAACAGAATGTACTGCACATTCCCGCATAGCGATCCTGTGCAGCCGTGAACAGAACGTACTACACTTTCCCGCATAGCGGTCCAGTGTAGCCGTGAAGGGAGTCCGAAAT
>JAOSBK010000003.1:27866699-27891830 GCA_027568895.1 Erythroxylum shatona
TAATAATAATAATAATAATAATAATAATAATAATAATAATAATAATAATAATAATAATAATAATAATAATAATACTATTATTATTATTAGTACTACTACTACTACAACAACAACAACAACAAGAGATATTCGCATTATTAAAATTATTATTATTAACGTTCTCCTTCTTTTTCATCTTTTTCCTATTATTATTCTCTTCCTCTCTCTAGCTCTCTCTCTCTCTCCTTCTCTTTTTTATATGGGTTATTTAGTAACAACATCTCTATTAATTATGAGAAAGGCTACGTAGTATTAAACCTCCCCAGACCTCGCGGATTAGCGAGATTCAACCCAATTGTTTTTTATTATTATGAGATAATGATGCTCAAATGATTAAAAAATACTTTTTGTGTGTGTGTGTGTGTATGAAAGATATCCAAATGATTCTTAATGCTAAAACCAACAAGACAAACATTTTATTGAGTTTCAAGACCACTAATAGTCAAATCCAAAAGCTTGTTGTTACAATGGCTAGTTGTAGAGTACTAGTTAACTAGTTTAGCATAGTAGTCAACTAGTGTGCATTAAATACACAGATTCACTAACTGCTGAAACATTGGTCAACCAATTTTTCCCTTAAAAGAACCACCCACTAATGTTGTTTGGTCAATATGTCAAAAAATGACCCCATTTGCAAGTTTAAACTACATTAGTCGATTACTATGTTATATTAGTGGATCAAAGTGCATTTACTACACAAAATTTGCTATTTTGTTGCATATTGGTTAACCTCTCATCTATATTGGTCAACCAATATGTCCCTTAAAGGGACAATGGCTGATCATATCACCATAGTGGTCGAATAATGTATTAACAAAATCACCTACTGCATATTTAACTTACACTAATCGATCACTAACTTATATTGGTCGATCAATCCTCTTATAAACATATTATTATCAACTTCAAATTCCCAAACTTGAATTGTTTAAAGAAATTATAATTAAAAACATCTTCAAAAATTACTCTCAAAGACTAGTTGAAGATCAAGAGGCTTTTCTTTTAAAACCAAAAGCTTCAATGACTCTTGATGAATAAAAAAACACATGCAATAAAGTAATATAAAATGTTTATACATGGTGAGCTTTTAAGATCATCAAATTGACTAAATGATACTACAATTAGGATTACAAAATATGGAATTACTTTGTTGTGCCTTGATCTCCTTTATTCTTGACTTGATCTTCATATTAACAATTGCAAATATCAACTTCATAAACTATCTTCTTGAGTTTATGACTACATCTTGTTCTTATATTGCTTCTCACCAAAATAATAGATTCATTGGTAATAATTGTATTTTGTTATCATCAAAATATCAATTAAAACCTCCCTTGATTTAATCGTTATAGCATTTTGATTTGTTATTGCAATCCATTATTAGCCAATTTCGTTCCAATTTGTGACAATTTTTCATTGTCCAATCTTTTAAATTTATGACAATTTGTGTTCATTCAAATTTATCCTTTTGTAATGATTCATTATCATTCAATTCTATTTTAATTTTAGAAAATTTTCATTGATTAAATGTTCTTAATTCGTTAGTGATTGTTTAGCAAATTTACCCCTTTTATCATATTCAACCTTCATTTAATTTAATTTAATTTATAATTTTACTTTTTGGTAATCAATCTTTACTTAATTAATGTTGAAAATTCATCATTATTCATTATTTTTTTAATCTCTTTATGGCAATCAATTATCAACAATATTTATTTAAATTGATGATAAATTTGTTATTGTCGGTTACTTCTAAAATTTCTGACAATTTTTCATATTCAAACCCTTATATTTTTTACAGTTGATCATTAATCAATTATGTAAGTATTGATGATTCTTCTATCCTCCAATTTTAATGCTTGTTTAGGTTTAACAATTTTTTTTGGCTAAAATTTTACTTTTATTTGGTGATTCATAATCACATAATATTTTATTCATTCTAATTTTAACAGTCAATCTTTCGTTGATTTAGTTATTTCATTAATTCGTTGGCAAAGATAGTAGGCATGAAAGATTGTTCAATAGCTTAAATTTTCACTCTTCAATCATTAGCAATTAAAAAATCCAATAAGCATAGCAGAATGGAAATTGGAGGAATATAAGGGGAGCAGATCTCTTGTACCTGTTGTCCTATGCCCTCTATGCCATAAACCATCCCAACCACCCATCCAAACCATTCAAATGGATGGTTGGGATGGTTTGTGGCATAGAGGGCACAGGGCAACAGGTACAGGAGATCTGAAGGCGAATATAAAAGTGACCTAAACGATCAGAATGGTCATGAAAACTTTAGATCAACTTTGCTGGTATAGTACTATCAAATCATTAATCTCTCTTTCAGTTTTACTTGTTGAATTGCCTATCTTAGTCAATATTTATTGTCGCGGATACTTTATTTGAAGGCTGCCATTAAACTAATTTAAAGATTATAAAATTGAACCCAAATCAAGGATCAAAGTTTCTATTTTTGCTATTGTAAAAGCACCTGAGCATCATTGTTTTTGTTAAGAATCATGTTGTGGGTATTAATTGAAGTGAAACCAGGTTGAGATCCGATCCCGATTGTAGCGAAATAATCACAAAATTTTATGTGACTTTTGATTTCCCGAAAATCAAAATCTGTTTAATTCTATAAAATAATCAACACAAATTATAATAAAGCCGAAACTTAATTTGCATCTTATTTCGAAGCTTAATTTTTGTCTTGTCGTATCCCTCAAACTATTACCGAAACTGATCTATCTCAATCACCATAGCCGCACAAATATCCAACCTTTAACGGTATCCACAGAACAGTTTGAAAGAACTATGTTACTCTTACAGAGAGGATTAAGCAAAAAGTGCCAGCTTCATAAAACTTAAGCTTATTTATAATAAAATTTGGATGTTTTAGTAATATAATTAAAATTAAATTCTAATTTCAATTAAACTTTAATTAAAATTACAAATAATTCTAATTAAACATCAATTATGCCCATATGTGATTTATGAATTTTGGAAGATACTTTTGTCAATACATTAGTTAGTTTTATTTAAACCATTGGTTTTTAAAGGAAGACTTCATTTTCAAAATCTTTACAGGATAATTTTGAAGATTCAATTACTTCTTATTCCTAAATCTAAATTGTTGAGTTTTTTTATTTACCCTAAAATATTTAAATGTGTGACCCTTTTTTCTCATTGGCAACAATTTATATCGAATATAGGTAAGGTTTTTGTTGCTTCTATATATGTATTTATGACTGTGAGGGGTCAAATTATTGACAAAAAATTGTAATTCTTTTATGTTTAAAATTTTTTTGGAGCTTTATATTTTGAGATAACTTCAAACCCTTTTTTATGTATAACTCATCATTAGTTAGGGTTACTATAAGGTATTTGAAGGCCATAAATTTTTCTAGTTTTATTTCTTACCTTCCCTAAGAAAAGCGGAGGAAGACCTACTAAGATTTTTTTCTTTTGATAAAGGTTAGTTGGGATATTAATAATTTAGTATTATTTGACAATAAGATAGTATATTAATAATTTAGTATTATTTGACAATAAGATAGTATTTCATCTAAAATCATTTATTAACTCTATCATTTAAAAATGTCAAGTCATTGTGATTCAAATTTCACAATCTTTTTAATAGAAAAATGATATTAGTAAATTTGTTATAACGTGATCATACGTTTATCCTATGTTCTATAAACATTAACAATCATTTTTATTTATTGTAATCATTTAATATATTATTTTCAAACATTCTATCTATATTTCTTTCATAAACATATATGAAATTACATTCTTTTAAATTTTATTTTTAATATTAATATTAGGATAAATTGTTTTTAAAACATGTGACATCACTGAGTTTCTTTAATAGAGTTTGATCAAAAGCAGGAACGGCAGTAAAAAAAAAAAAATCAATTTCCAAGTTATCATCTCATTGCTTGTGGTTTTGAGGTAGCTTTCTAATGGGAGTTAAAGGTCAGATTGTTGTTTATTCTAGTTTGCTTGACTATTTGCATAAGAATATTTATTGCAGTATTTTATTAGAAATTTTTTCATTTGTTATGACAAGACATTTGAGATTATGTTATTATTTGTGATATTCAATTGACTTTGTATAGTTATAAGAAAATCTGTATTGTTCCTTTGCCTAGATTGGTGAGAATTAGTCAGAGATACCTAATAAAGTTTAGAAATGGAGAATTAAAAGTAGAGTTTTTGTTTAGACATTGTAATAAAAATGGAGTTCCATAATTTTTATATGAGTTGGTTTCCAATAGTTTGTAAATAACTGTTTTAACATTTTTATATTCTTCGGATATATTGTTCAAATTCATTCTTAAGATTAAGATATGCCATTACTTTATTACTTTTTATATTGCATAAAAGTTAATTTTACTTTAAAAATCAATATTCATATTTTATTTATTCTCTAAAAATGTTTTCCGAATTTTTATTCTATTGATATTGATTAGATCTAAGACTCATCATCGTTATCATGATCATTATTATTATTGTTATTAACTTATTATTGTTTTTGTTGTTTTTATTTTTTTTTTAAGTAAGAAAGTATATTAAATCAATCTTTAAAAGGAAGTTTCACAAAATCAAGCAAACATAGCAATTAACTATAAAATAGTTAAATAAGCAATCAAAAGGCACTTACTGTGGAGCATATGTTGGGGCTTACTTGATAAAGTTAACTACTCCATAATACTATACTACATTAATATAGTGTTAAACAACCATGGCCATTTGTAGTTACCTGTGATTTGCTTCTTTAAGAGTTGCTTTCCATCAACTCTTCCGGTCCAAGCTTTCTTCTAGCTAGCAAGGAATTATTGCGACCTTTATGTAATTGATACGCTTTGCGAGATCTGGAGATGTTTATAACGTACATGACCTTTCTTTTGTATTTTTACAAAGAAGTTATTTTCGTGATTTGAACCTGTGACTTTACGGTCAGAAAGGAGTAACTTTACTAGTTACTCCAAGACTCACCCTCAAATAAGTCATTGTGTATTCCCTATTATTCCTTATCAGCTATAATTGTTGGATGTCCATTTGGATGACTTATCTCCAAAATGTTCCCTTATTCTTTTCATTCCAAAGCATCTATACAGTGTAACCAAGAGAGATCTTAAGCACCAACATGTCCTCTTTTCTCATGTTACGATTGTTATTGTTGTTATTTTCTTTACTGAAAAATATTATAAATTAGGCATATATTTCAAATCAATAAAAATATATACGGATTTTATAATTTTGGGCAAAGATGTAGTAAATTCTTGAAATTTTTTATTGTAAAAATTCATTAAAAATACAAACTCTCTTATTTTTGTTTTATAAATAGTACAAATATTTATGTAAATATTCTCTGTTGTTGAGTTTGAAAATTTTTTTTATCCAATTAGTATTTTTAGTTATGAAGAACAAAGTAGGAGAAGTTGAAGGTGCTTGTTTATTGTTTCTATATAAAGTTTACAGTGTTTTTTTGTTGTTTTTATATACAACATAGAGTCCATTTTTAATATAACCCACTACCTTGCAAAGTTGTGTTTTGTACATCAAAGATTAAATCTATAGGTAAACGTTTGAAACAAATATTGACAATAAAGGAGATTTTCAAATACTCATCCTAAATAGGCATTTATCGCCAAATTTAAAGTTTGCAGATTTTTCATTAAAAGATTAATCGAATTTGCCATCCTCAAATTATTTGATTTCTTTAATTTGGTTATTTAGGTTCAAAGGTTATAAGTTTTTTGCTTCATAACTCTTTCAAATATTCATTAATTAGGCAACTATTTCCACAGTTGTAGAGATTTAAGGAAATGTGGAAAGAAGTTGATCAAGTGACTTTTATACCTTCCTTTATAGCTATCTCTAATATGAATACTCAAATCCTCACTGATAGTTTGGAGGAGAAAAAGTCAAAAGAGAGCTCTAAGTCCTGTATCATTCACTTGTTGAAAACTAATATCAAGGGACAAACCTAGCAAGGGTTTGTGGTTTCTTAAAATCAAATGGATGACAATTTCTAACACTTATAATGAGAGAGTTATAGTGGCATAGAACACTAATACCATCTGGATGCTCAATATTTATCATTTTGATCAATTTTTGAAACCTAAAATCCATTATGCTTATCACAGGAATTTATTAATGTCACTTCTATTTATGCAACTAAATTGACATTTCAAAGATTACAGCTTTGGAAAGACTTGGAGACTCTGTCCTTCTTTATCAATGGCCCTTCATTAGTATTGGGTGACTAGTTATATCTTATTTGCCTAGGAAGCAATAGGTTCAAATCTTTTGTCTATACAACCAATGATGAATTTAGAACTTGCTTGGAAAATATTGTTCACATTTATTTAAACTATATATGTAGATTTTTTTCACTTGGTCAAATAAGCAAGAACGCAAATATGTTACTAGAAAAAAATCTTCATAGAGGACTTACCAACTTAGCCTAGATGTCTGCACTGCCAAATAGCTCAGGGTTCTTCAATATTCCTCTCATTTCTGATAATTGTCCAGTAGAACTGTATATTACTGTCTCTATGAGAAGAATGAAAATATGTTTTCGATTCTTTAATTTCTTAATTAAAACTTAAAGGCTATAAAGAGGTAGTGATCAAAGGTATCTTTGCACTTGTTGAAGGATTATGAATCCTTTAAACTTATAATGAGACTTCATGTGATACGTAAAGAGCTCAAAATGCTTCAAAGAAAAAGTTTTTAAGTGGATTTGCTTTCATTTGTCAATTCAACAAGGAATGAGCTCTACTTAGTTCAAGAGAAACTCTATGTAAATACTAATGATTCATTATTGAAGCAATATGAGGAAATTCCCTTGGCAAATGCACATCAGCTCTGTTGCTCAAAACTTTACAAGTAGAAAGCTAGGGTGCTCTAATTAAAAGAAGGTAATGCCAATTCAGATTACTTCTTCGAAGTTATTCGAGCTAGAAGAAACTCTAACAAGATAAGGGGTATTCTTGATGAAAATGATGATCCTTACTGGTACTAAACAAGCTTAAAGATCGAGCTTATAACCATGTCCAAGTGTTTCTAGGAACAGCAGATGATTCTTCTTCATCTCTATAAAAGCCAAATGCTTTCATTTCCCGTAGTTTATCTCAAGATCAAATAAGCCTCGTTAGATCTTCTGTTATTACTATGGAGATTGAAAGTGCCCTCTTCAGTGTGCATCCTAACAAGGCTCTTAAGCCAGATGGCTTCAATGCCTCCTTCTTTTAGAAATCTTAGAGTTTACTAAGTGACCAAGTCACTAATGCTATTAAAGAATTCTTTAACTCGAGGATAATGCTCAAGAAAATGAATAAGACTTTCATGTCTTGTCCGTAAAATTCCTAATCATGGTTCCTTTCAAGACTTTAAGCCCATAGCCTATTACAACATTGTTTATAATATTGTCTAAAAGATCCTAGGTTTAAGATTAAAGTCAATTCTTGGTGGCCTTATCAATCACTCTCAATGTGCATTAATTATACTAGGCATAAATGTTGGTGATAACATATTAATAGCTTAAGAGCTTCTCAATCTTATTTATAAGAAATATATTAGAAGTTGCTCATTAAAGATTGATTTTTATAAAGCTTTTGATACCATTAGTTGGAAGATTATATCACACTCATTCCAAACTTTTGGTTTTTCCTCTGTCTTCATCAATTAGATATATCAACGCATCTTTACCCTTCTAATAACATGCTTGTTAATGGAGTGACTATTGCATTGTTTAAAGGTGCTAAAAGGATTAGACAAGGTGAACCTATTTCACTTTACATCTTCCCAATGTGTATTGAAGTATTAACAAGACTTATCATAACATATGCAAAGCATGGCCTTAAGATATCACCATAAATGTAAGAACATGGAACTCTTTAATTCATCTTTTACTAATGGCTCAATTTTACTTTGTGGAGCTGATAAAATTTTGTTATCACCCTTATATATTACCTTATTTATTTTTTTTGAGCTCTCAAACCTCAAAGTTAATAGATCTGAAAGTTAGTTGTTTGTTTCTATTTTCTTGAATAAATTAGCTCTAAAGCTTTAAAACTGACTTTTAAAGACTGTGCCCCTCTCTTTGACTTTATCCTTAAAAGAATTGGCAACTTGAAAAATAAAACTCTCTTATGAGAGTAGTTGTTAGCTCATAGTTTCCATTCTTAACATCATACTCATATATTGGAGCTCAAATATGTTCTTACCTTAAAAACTTATTAAGGAATAGGAAATGATGTTTAAGAACATGGAGAATCTTTATGCAATATTAGCTAGAAATATGTGATTTGTCTTTTTAAAAATAAAGGAGATCTTGGTATTAAATGTAGTAGAATCACTAAAAAGATTCTTCTGGAAAAAATAATTTAGAGATAATATAATGGTCATGAGACCTTGTGTGTTAAATGGATGCATGGAAAATGTTTAAAAGGATGCAACTTTTGGAGTATGAAAAGCAAGCATGATACCTCTCGAAGAATCAATAAAATGTTGAAACTAAGAGTGATCTTAGCTAAAGAAATGAAGGCTGGAGTTGGTAATGGAGGAAACAATAGCTTTTTGTTTGATAATTGGTCTAATCTAAGACTAGTTCACCTACTTCCTACTCACTGCAGCTTACTAATCCTACCTATAAATGCCAAAGTGGAAATAATAAGAAGACATGATAGGTGGCATTATGGACATAGATGTCTCTTTGAAATCCTTAATGCAACTCCTAAAGGTGACTGTTGTTTGGCTAAGACACATATTATTTGTAAAAAAAAAATTTATGGTAATTTCTTTAGCTAAGACACATTATTTGTAAAAAAATTTATATGGTAGTTTCTTTACTATTAACAATTGTTTCAATTCTCCGTTTTTAAATGTCTAGTAATGTTCTCTAGTCAGTTTTAAACTGAGCAACGGCTTCATCTTCGCACAAGGGTCGATCACTAGTTTTCCAAGAAAGAAATAGATACAAATTACTAATACCCACGCAATCCCACCACCTTGTAATAATTATAAGTGATACCAATGGAAGGATATAAGGATATTATTAATAACATTTTGACATTGGTTATAATTATATACTCTTAAATAACAATTGAATTTTTTAATTTTAAAAGAATCAAAACAATATTATGCATTTGTTCTAAACCTTCCAATTCACATGGGAAGAAGCTGCACAGTTCCTAAGGGTTATGTCTAAAGGAATATACCAACAGTCTTGTCCTGAAAGCCACCCTACTTCTATATCTATTTCTCTAATTGTTAAATACCCTACTTCTATATCTATTTCTCTAATTGTTAAATACTTTAGTATATCAATCATTCATAGTTAATAGTAAGTTAAAGAATTAAATAAGTAACAACAAAATATGCAATAATTAAAATGAAGGCAATGAATGTCGAACAACTAAAAGTATTTAATGTAACATAGATAGTCAATTACAAATCATTTATTTTAATAAGGACAATAATAAATTGAAGCAAGAAATATAAACTAATTCTCTCATATTTACTTTAAGTCCTAACAAGAAATAAGTAAGCTTCAACAGTATATATTCCACTGCACTCTTCCCCTCCCGACAGTAAGAGGCAGGTTAGATCAGAGTGCATTAGATAAAGGAAAAGGATGAGAAAGCAATGGCATGTGCTCCCACTAGCAAAGACTGGGATGTGAAAAGGCTTAAGAGATGGTTAAAGTTGAAGCAAAATCCAAAGTACCGTTGCTTGTAAGATATGGTCAACCTAGTACACACATAGATCCACCATGAATAGTTTGTCATAACATAAGCTAGCAGAACTGGGAGTACATTGTTACAGATCAAAAGATTATTCGGTAATTTATAAGACCTAAATTTGCAAACATCAGTTCAATGGAAACGTTTCCAGTTTAATATCCATAATTTGTCCCATAAACAGAACTGTAGCCTCCAGTATGCCCTGCATTAGACGGGGGAGATGCATAGACAGAGCCATGAGCTGCATAAGGATTATAACCTTGGTCAGTGGACCCGCCAGTTTGTGATTGAGTTGGAGCTGCAGCATCAGCCATGAAATTCTGCAAGATCAAGGATTAACATAAGAAAAGCAGATGTACCAATTCCTAAAACTTGAGCATAACTATGTCACAAGCCAAGATTTTCAATACAACCAACGAATATAGACTCAGCAAAACACCTAATCAGTATTATTCTTGTACTCATAATTCAATAAGATACTCTCAAATGGGCTTGGACCAGCGCAGACAAATCAATAAAGATTACACTTATCAACCAGTAAAATTTAACGTTACATCATCATACAAGCCGTATAGAGTTAGTTCATTCAAGCGCACTAGTACAGAACTAAGTGCCCACTAAAAATAGTTCACACACAAGCCGTATTAAAAGAATACTAAAAATAAATCAATTCATAGACAAATTGTATTTCACTCACAAGCTGTTGTAAACGCATACAAAGAGATTTTTGCCACAGAATTTAGAAATTGGGGCATAAATTACCTGTATTAATTGCACAGCAGTTTGGACATGGGAAGCAGATCCGCTGATTTCAACCGTCATCTCCCCAGGAACGCCTCTAGTTTCTTGTATTGTAACAGTTGCACCACTGGCACGACGAATGTAACTTATATTTGCACCAGCTGTCCCTATAACAGCATCAGCATAAGACAAGGGAATTTGCATCTGTTGTGTAATCTGTAATGACCAAGAAATCAATCAAATTTTTTGTCAGCTCATAAATGTAAGAAAACACAAGAGTTAGGCTACAATTAAATGTGAAGTCATCAGCATAATGATCATTATATATCATAGTTAGAATTCAGCAGCTAAAATATTAGTGACAGGAATCATGAGAAAATTGATAACCTCAAACAAAGAACAAAGTCCTATGACACTTTTATCAACAGTTCAAAATATAATTAAAAAAAAATTCAAAGAGTAGAAAACTGTATAACAGAATCTTAACATGTTCTAATTGAAAAGAAAAAAGTGAGAAGGCATTTTAAGCCTTACAAAGCACGATATCCTTAGTCTCCTCTAATGGGCTAATAATTCTTGAACAGAATTTGCGACTTATAAAAAATGTATCAACTCAAATACATAGTCCTGAAGATATTAGAGTGGAAGGAGAGAGGAAACAGGTAGATAAAACAAAAATAGAGTGAAAAATAACCTGTGTGATCATTGATGGAGGTGCTTGGGTGTTTGATGATCCATGTACGCCCATGGGTGCTTCTCTTCCATAGGCAGATATACCCTGATGAGGTTGCTTCTCCATCGGAGGAGGTAAGTCAGTAGGAGGATAGTAGCTGTCCATTTGCCGAGATGGAGGCATATATTGAGCATTCGGCCCGAAACCAGGCCCACCAGCATTTGGAGGAAGTCCTTGAGGGGGACCCCATGATTGATGAGGTGGTGGCATGTGGTCCATCTGATTGTTTGGCATTTGCATCTATTGAAAAACTATCAAATCAGAAGCATGTTGCCACTCACCGAATATGAAACTTATCAACTTAAGTGAGCAGCAGCTTACATGCATTTCAAATAAGGGGATTATACTTCGATCAACCAAAAACCTCCTGAGATGAGATGCAATTAACTCCACTGCCTTATGCACACCAGTTGGCTCCCCTACTACTTCAACAACCCTATCATCTTGAAGTGCAAAAACTGGAAGATCCTCTGCAAGCATTGATTTCAACAGATAAAGAATAAGATCCAAGGGGATAACAATTCATAAGAAAAAGTATTTAACTAGTAGAACATGGAAATATGCAGAATGAACTAAAAAAATGTCATTATCAGCCAATAAGATGATAAAGTATGAAGATAATGAAGCAAAGCAAGGAGGAGATAGGACAAACTAGTTTATCCCGAGGGCGACCATTGTGAAAGGAATATAAAAGAGGCAAAAGAGGAGCGATACACCCAACTATTTTTTTTATACCTTTGAAGCATGATAAAGTAAAACCCAAAACATCAGACCAGATTAGAAGCAACCATTGTTTGATTAGAAAATAAACCTCCTCCTAGGAAAAAGAGGGGAAGAAAATAACAATTTACAAATTATAGTAGCCAATATCCTTTACGTTGCACCTATAAATTCTTTCATGAAAGGTCACTTTGAGGTGAAATGAACATCACAACCTTAGAATGGATAAAAATATATATATATGTTCCTCTCGACTAAATTAAAAACCACTTTCATTAATGAGTGAAACGAGGTTGCAATAATTTACTACAAAAAAGATGATTAAATCCTAGAAAGCAACACAAGATTTCCAATTTCAGAGCATGCTTGCACTTCCACCCTTAAACGATTATTCAAATAATTCATTGGTCTTATCTTTATCTTGCAGAAGGAAAAACAGAGGACAACACCTGTAAAGTACTAGAGAGATGTTAGTAGGGGCAGATTCAACTGAGTATTACCAATGGTTGTCTAATTTTGAAGTAATATACTCCAGAAGAAAATAGATGAAAATATCAAGAGAGTTTACGGAACCTGCTCCAAGGACTCTGACCATACAATTCGATGCTTCTTGAATAGATTTAACTGTCCCTCCCTGTTTTCCAATCAAACTTCCTGCTTGAGAGGCTGGAACTAGCAGCCTTGTTGAAGCCTTAGTAACTGTGCCTGCCAAAGCATGAGAAGAATCACCTTCGAGACCATCACTAATGCGTTTATGAACCCTCAGAAGGCCATCCATAGCTGGAGGAAGAGAAGCATCTGGCTCTTCTTTGGCAGATACCATTACCTACAGACAATAATGTAACTTCTTCAGAATCAAAGAAATTTTATGAAACAAATCAAACAGCACTTCTTAAAGAATTATCACGAAAGAAAAGAACTAAAAAATATTTAGTACACACATGAAATACCATTTCTAAACAATCTATATTACAGTGGGCTAATTAATCAAGAATTTCACATATCTACCATAGCATTTCTTAGAGGAGATAAGTCCCAATCAATTACATAAATGACATGACTTTACAATAAGATATCCAAGATGCATGTGAGAAAGTAAGATGGATGACACTATGTCAAAAACCTTCCAGCCACTCCCCCTCACATGACGAGTGACAAAATATTCTTATATTCCCAAACTCATCAATAGATTTGATTCTTCAACTTGATCCTAAGACAAGGCTTTAGATTCTATAATGGTCAACTTAATCATCTATTCATAAGAACAATTCTCATAAGCTTCTGCTTCTTCCTTAAAAGTATGCTCCTACAACCTGACATTTACTACATATGCTATATTCACACAAGATTTATAGTCTTGCTAACAAACGAGTATAATGTATACGTACTAAGAATATTGAGGTGGCTTATTTAAAAAGATTGTTACTTCAGTTTTGCATTGTTTAGCATCTTGTACATATATTTTACAGCTTTATAATTCATTAAATATAATTTATACCATCACAGATGTCTGTTGCAAATGTCTCATACTAAGCTCCATTATACCTACATTTTCTTCCTCTTTCTTCTATTAAGTAACAGAGTCAAAGCTCAAAAAATATAGATGCCTAACACACAGTAGAACAAGAACTTCCATTATGCAGTAATATTCCCAACAATTTAAGGCTTTCTATTTATAATGCTCTTGTTAACAAAACAAGATAAATGCACATTCTTTAAAAAGATTCTTTGGTTATTTAGAAGTTCATTAATTTGAAGTATTTTCACGGCTTAACATCATGAGACCATTCTCTGTAGCAACTCAGCTTAAACACTTCTGCATCCCTTAGGCGCTCATTACAGCAGTTTCCTTTACGCATTTTACAATCTGCAGCAAGAAATCAATCATCTAGGATCCGGAGTTACCAGAGAAAAGAAGAGCTTCCTGACACAGTTGTCCATACAAGGTGTCTGATTTTATTCAAATCAAACTTTCAGCACTTCATAATGCTCAGCAGAACCCTGCCACCGGATCTTTGGTTCTTCAAAATTGGGGGTTCTAATGATGATTGATTGTTGCTTTAAAATTTCTGGGCAGAACCTGCACAGATCATTTTTGTTATGGAAATAAAGGAATTTTTTATTTTTGTGGATTTCTTCTCATCAGGTTTCTTTATTGTCTTCTTTCAATACAGGCCAAGGATTTAGCGACCAATGTCGATTGCCATCTGGAATTACCGCTACCAGACTGATTTCTTCATAAAATCTTAATGGTCTCATTAGACAATTATAGTTACAAAGTTTCTCATTATTGTTGTTGCAGTAATATAAAATAAATACATGACTGACTGTTCTCAAGTATGATCAATGTCACACTTCCCAACATATTAATTCTGGTCATTAGCCGAAGATTTCAAGGAATAGATCAACAATTGAACTGTCAAAATTAGTTTTTTTGTCATCCTATTGATAAAAGCATCTAGAGAGTTGTATGCATTAGTTTACTAGGTTTAAATTCACATTAGGAAGAAGTGCTATAAACTTCACTTGTTAATGTGTGAATATTACTATATAATGTTTTCCACTTTCTTTACAAGGGCTTGTTTTAATATTTATTTTCCTTCCCCAGTACGCATCCCAAGTCCTTAGATCGAATAGTTAAGAGGTACAAAACTGTGCCTCAATCTCATGGAAGGCAACATGTACATTAACCAAAATACATAGTTTCAAAAAGTATCAAACTCAAGCACCTAATAATGACAAGAGGTCCATATTCACTTATAGACAGGATATATAAATATGCTGCAAAATCGAATATTTTGCATGCTGAAGATCAGAAGCATACTTGTCCATGCACATACAAGAAGTAGAAGGATGAAACAAATACATTATATAAAATAACAACGTGAAATGGGAGGTCAAAAAAACACAACCATAGCACAACCAAGTATATTCAACCAAGAATGCCCCCAAATTTAGCATGAGCAATCAAGCTGAATGTTTGAACAAAAAGAAACAAGTATTAAAAGACTTACAGCTCTTTCAGTCGTTCCTGGAGGACCATCAAGAATCTTAATCCGAGCCCTAGTCTCCTCTACTATTTTTTTGATGAATTCTCCCTTGCGTCCAATTATACTACCTACTTTTTGCGCTGGAACAAGCATACGGAATACACTCTCCCCAGGCCATCCAGGCCACCTCTTTTCACCACCTCCTGTAACTGCACTCTGCTCTTTTCCCTGTTTTTCTTGATCCTGAAAGTTATCAGGCTCTTCATCAACAATACTGTCTTCATTATGCTCCACATCATGCTCCTCAGGATGTTCTACAGCATTATCCACTACATGATTACCAGTCAATTCATCATCAACAACATGATCCAGGCCATGATCAGCCTCATGATGCATCCCGTGATCTATAGTGTGATCCACACCTGTCTCCACTTCATGATCTACGCCATGTTCTATTGAAAGATCCACACCATGAACTGCAGTGTAATCAACATCATGCTCACCAACACTCTGATCTATCTCAGCCATAACTGCTTCCTGAACAGAAACAAAGCAAAGAACAGACGCAAAAATGTTTCAATTAGTTCATTTAGTAGCCATGTTAGAAATCGTAATATCAATCAACATAGAACATTTTACAATGCAAACAATTCTAAAGAACATTTTTGGCTCTAATGCAGTTATCACATCTCAAATTATCCCCACTCTCCCCCCCACCCAAACCCAAACTGAGAATTTATAGAAATAAAATAAGGACCAAAACAAACAGAGAGGATGATCTGAAATAACATAAAGCAAAATTAAGTAAAACGTCCATCTTAGATGATAGGATTGTCATTTTAAGTGAGAAGGACCTGTAAGGGTGTAGTATATCACCCTTAAAAGGCTAGTGAAAATCCTACAGGAATACTAAGAGAAAACTGTGAAACCACCCAACTTGAAGTAATTGATTTAGGAATTAAATCCAAGATTGTTTATTCATCCAAAAATCAAGCCCTTGTTTAAGTAACAACTACACTACAAAGTACCGGGGAAGCTTGCGGTTGGTTACTGCTTGCAGCCATTTTGGCGATGCGACTAGACATCAACTAAGCTTATACAAGACTAAGGCTAAGGATTAACGGAAAATAACTCCATCAACGAAGACCAACTTAGAAGAACTAATCAATCCCTAACACCCCAACCTCATTTACCCTAACTCAAACCAAATTGGAAGAACTAATCAATCCCTAACACCCCAACTTTCATGTACCCTAGCTCAAATCAAAACCCTTAAGATCCAAAAGAAAAAATAAGTCCCCTAATTACGAAAAATCAATTAAACAGCTGAGCTTAAAAAACACACCCAAATTCAAAATCAATAACGATAACAAACCATTTAACCAAAAACCCATTATAAAATCCAGCTTGAAAAGGAGATAATTCAACGCACACGCCGTAAAGAAAAAGTAGACAACAAACTAACAGAAACACGCACGCACCAACACCAGAGAAAAAAAAACAAACAAAAACTTCCAGCCCGTAAATCGAAGAAAGGGAATTCATCAAAGGGTAACACTTACTTGAGAATGGAAAGACAAGCAATAAACAAATATTTGAATTAGAGGCGGTAAAAGACGTCGGGTCGAGTAGAGTCGAGAAAGTCGATGGATAGAAAATTAGGTTTCGAGGGTATATAGATGCAAATTGAGATTTTGTGATCGTGATGTGGTGTTGAAAGCGTTGGATGTTTTCCGCCTTCGTGGTCCTCGTAAAAGCTCTGATCTGCGTTATGGTCCCTTCCCTAAATTTTCTGGGCTTTTAGGGTTTGAAATGGAAATTGGGATTGTGGTGAATTTGGGCTTCATGATAACTGCGGTCCCAACAAAAACTGAGAAATCAAAATAATAAAAAGCAGATTTAAGACATTGACCTTTTAACCCATATTTTTTTATTGTAGAAATGAAATGATTATAGATTTCTTTGATGAGTGATCAGATGACTTAAACGTGGAAATTAAAGAATTTGAATTTTGAGTCAAATTTAGATTACTTACATATTTATAAAAATCAATTCTACCTATTTTATAAACTAAATTATAATTATCACTGTCTCACCTTATTTTATATTAATTAAACACTTTCTAGTATTTTCACTAACAATTCATTTATATTTAACCAAAATTTCAATATTATATTACTATTCAGATAAATGGTATCATATAATAAATTAATTATAAATTTATTAAATCATTCCAATTTTACATGACACATTATAAATTAAAGTGAGATTAACACTGCAATATCAGCAAATCTTATTGAAAATAATAATAGAACAATAACATATATCACTGGAAATTAAAACAATTAAAATGTAAAACCTCTAAAAAATTTGGAAAATGTAATATTTTCCTATGATATTTGACAAATAAATCATTTCACAAGAATTCTGTATTTCAAATTCATTACATATATCAATAACCAGTCTCTTAATAAAAGAATATAATAATTGTTTATATAGCTTTCTATCCATGATTATAATACTTATTGTTCTCCATTTTTAATTGTTTTAATGTCAACAAATCTTATGAAATTGTTGGATGTCTGAGTTCTTTTTCATTCTTCACGATATTAAGATTTGTTGACATTAAAACAATTAAAAATGGATGAAATAATTACAAATAGAACTCTAACTCTTCAAAATAAAATGAAAATAATATATTTTAACATTGTATTATCAATTTTTTTGTTAGTCATTAAGAGGGAAAATTAGTTAATGTGATGAACTTGATTGGTAATGAAAAAGAAATCATTTTTATCTCCAGAATTTACTAAAAAGTTACTTCACACTCTAGTATATCAAAATTAATTAACTTTAAACTCATAAAAGATAATCAATTAAGATTTATCTTGGGTAAATAAATCAAATTTTTGTATATGCATCGTCAATGAATGTTAGGTTCTTCGTATAGTTATAAAAAGAGCAAAAAACTAGTCGAAGAAGATTGGCATATGCCATCACCTATTTCTAACAATTCTTATGATCTTTTGCAATTTATTAAAGGTCCAATAACAAGGGTAAAAACCAAACAAATGAAAGTAAATTTGCAAGGATTAATCATGGAGATATAATAAAAGGAGGTTGTTCAAGATAAATCAAATGCATTGCCCATATTTATCACTTCTCTACATGTTATTGAAATTGGAATATGCTTAACATATAAAGAATAAGGCTTGGAGAATGAATTAAATAAAATGTAACTAATGTCGATGTCATTTTGGTGTCAGTCATTGGTTTTGGACTGAATTTAATAGGTTGAATGGCGACGATGTGGCACTTGTTACTGATATCAAACTTGCCATTATTTCATAAGTAAAGTTCTAGAAGCTAATTGACGTCAGTGTGGAAGCTAGACTAGCTCCAGACTCATGACTTAGCTATTTATTTTTATGAAGACTTGACTTTTCAAAGTTATTTAGTTATTTGTAAATAGACGATAAAAGGGAATGTTCGTTTCTTTTTAGTAGTCTAGTTTTTAGGGATTTTTATGCCTATTAAAGGTTAACTTATTTGTGTAATTAAAACAAATCATTAAGAATACAATTTGAGAGCTTTTCTTAACTTCGAGAGAATTTCCTCATTGACCTTTAACAAGAACTTAATATAATCTTAACTAGGCATTTTATAGAGATCAAAATTAAAGTTTTAGTTTTAGTTCTATTAAACAGGTTTGATTAAGGTTGGGTTCACCTTACTTGATTTGAAGACGATCATAGGGTTATAATTTTGTGTCATTTAGGTTTTAAGTGGCTTCTAGCCTAAGTTTCATATTATTTGGTATCAGAGCTTTAGCTCTTGAAATCATGTATTATCCATCCTTTTTTCTTTCTTCTCATTTATGAATTTGCAATTCATCCATCTTATCCAATTCTTTATGTTTATAATTCTTTTCAATTAAAAATTCATTATACACATTCTTCTTCAATCAAAGTTGCTCCTATTCTTTTTTCTCTCGTGTTTTCTAATTAGTCTACATCATATATACATAACATCAAAAAAAACGAAAAGTAGAGGAAAAAGGAAAAGAATTAGAATAAAAATATGCACAAAACCTAGAAATCATATAATACGCAATCTGGTTATGAAATGCTCTAGTATGATATAAAGTGGTATAATACATTTCCTATGTTAAAAGAATTCTCATTTTTGTTTAATATTTGTTACCTTTGATTGATCAATTTTATAATTAACCCAGAATTCGAGCATGTCAGGTTTCTATTAATGATATAAGTGAGTTTTGAGAAACTTAGAGAATAGAATTCTAAGTTATCAAAATGCATTCTAAGTTAGAATGTAAAATTTGAGTTGAGAGGATAATTTTATTTAAGGATAAGTAAAAAAGTGCAAAGAAAGTTGAAATAATGATAAAGGTTTTATTTGAGTTGCCTTATCTCCTTTTTCTATTTGTCCCACTAGTGTACTTATGCACCCCTTCCAATTTCAACCACATTAAGCAATTTTCTTGTAACTGCTCATCCTCCAATTGTCTTTCAATAATAGCCATTTCCTAACTAACCACCCACCGCTAAACAATTGTTTTTAAAAGCACATATTAATCATATTTTCAGCCATCTTAACTCCCAAATCCTAGTCTTTCTTAATAATTCTTGTGCCCAGGAATTTTTAAGCAATCTAATTGACTTATCTAAAACTAAGTTTTTTCATTTTTTGGGCTAAATGGGTCAAATTTTACCCAACATATCAACAATTGCCACTAGCGTATGTTTGGATGTAAAAACTAAATATATAGTATTGAAAATCTTCTAGACTATCATAAAAGTGAGTTCAATGTTGTTAAAACAATTCAAAGATATTGACCAATGGTTTTAGGAAGTTCAAAAACCAAGAAGAATCCAGCTAGATGAAGAGGCTTGATAACATTGCAAGGATAAATTTTATATAAATTATAGTCAAAAGAAATCCTTAATTAAAAGAGAACGTTAAGCATAGTAGTTATATCAAGACTCCTTTATGTTTATAACTCTTTAACTCCCGCTGCCACAAAAGCTAAAAGATTTGCTCTATTTGAATTTCATATTCTTGTTGCTCTTATAGGGTTTATCATTTTGCTATAAATTCCCCTTGTTGTTAACCTTTTACTACCTTAAACTCCAAGCAATCTCTATCTTATCTGTTGACTCTAGGCTTTCTTTCTTTTATTCCTTGCAAATTCCTCCAAAACCCTGTGAACTCTCCCTTTATTATGGCTATTAAACATCATATGTCTCTTCATCCTCCACTGACTCCACCGAGTTGAATGCTACAAATGTGAGCCTTCAACTTCTCTTTATCTTTTATTCAAATATTATATCATATTTTCTAAATGTTATTCTCTATGTAGCCTCTAAAATATGAAGGTATTTTATTAGATTAAGGGGAAAAAATTTAAACCCTAAACCTATTTTTGAACTTCCTTTTGATTATGTCATCAAAATCTCTTTTTCACATCATTCAAGAGAGAATTCCACACTTTGATCATGAATAGGGATTACCCTTTACTTTTAGCCCCTTTGTTTGCTAAACAACTTCTTGATCAATGATAAACTCCTCTAAGGAACTCCTCCTTTTATAGATAAGACTTTGTTGTATAATAATGTGTTTATAAATGATCTCTTTAAATATTCTTAATCTAGAGGCAATTTGAGCAAGGTCATTCACCTCCTAATTCTTTTTTTAAAGAATATGTTGAAATCCATCCTTATCAAAGAATTCCAATAATTGAATGGCAGCAGCATAATAGGGTGATAAAGTTAAATTTATGCAACTATAGTCTCTTGCTACCTACTATGATACCAGTTAAAAATCTCCCATAAAAAAGTTTCAGCCCAATTACTAGGCTTTCATATTCAGCCTGATTATTAGTACATGTGAAGTCCATCTTAAAAGAAAGAAGAGTTTTCTTTCCATTTGGTGAAGTAATGTTTATGCCAACACCAATTGATTTCTCTGTGCTAAAACCTTTGAAATTCAACTCCCAAGGCTTCCTTTCATAAGTAAACATAGAATGCTCCACATACTCTTGAACTTCTATTATCTGGTGGCTTGCTTAAATGTTAACTAACTCATGACCCTTTATTTTCTTCTAAGGATAACACTAGAAGACAATAAACTAGATTAAAATATATAAGTATCATTAGCTACTTTCTAATATTCCTGAAATAATTGGTTTATTTAACATATATTTCATCAAATCTATTTGCAAACCACACAAACTTGATTTTGAAGCAAATAATGTCTTAATTTTGAGCAGAAAAAGTATAGCGTCAAACACTTCTTCATAATAAGTAAATACTTCCTTTATATTGGTATCAAAATTCTACTTTAGTAATAAATAATCTACTCATAACTTGCCTTATTATTTTATGCTAGTAAGCACTCAATAGATTCTTATGTCATAAAAATGTATAACATCAAAGGTATTCCCTTATAAGGTGGCATAAAAAATGAAGGCTTAGTTAGATATTCCTTAGTCTTATCAAATGCAGCTTGATTTCATTCCTTTTTACAGAATTCCTTAGAATTTTTCAACTTCAAGAGATCAATGGATTCTTTTATTTTACTGGCCATGTCAATGATAACATAATTTACTTGGCCTAAGAATCTTTGAAGTTTTATCTTGTTTTGAGGTGGTTTTTCTTTAAGAATCGCCTTTGCTTTATTTTTGTCTATTTTAATCCTTATTTGATGGACCAAGAAACCTAAAAAATTTCCTACTTCTACTCCAAAATTCACTTCCAAGCATTTAACCTTAACTTATATTCTCATCCTTTGGAAAGCTTCCCTAAATTCTAAATATGGTTCATACTTTATTTAGACTTAACAACAATATAATTTATATAAACTTCTAGAGTCTAACATATTAAATGGAGAAAGTCCATTCATAGCCCTCTTATAGGTGACTCCCATATTCTTCAAGCCAAAAGGCATCACAATCCATTCAAACATTCCTATTAATCTAAGACACCTGAAGGACATTTTAGGGATATCATCCTTAACTATAAAAATATGATATAATAAGAAAAACAATCCATAAAAGAAAGCAAGGAAAAATTATTTTATGTGTTAAAATCCTACAGGCGATTGCGAGGCGACACATACGGCGATTGTTCCACGATTCCCATGGCCAGCATCTCGCCGGCGCCTCCACCGGCAGGAGTGCGTTCCTTCGCACAGGCCCTCACGGGAGCAAAGCCCTCTCCCCGGTTGCTTCTACAGCCGCAGCCTTCTGAGGTTCACATCGCGTCTCGACCCAAGATGTTTAAGGGAGAACCGACTTTCTTCCTTACCAAGGAGGAAGAGGCCCAGCTCGCTGCTCCTTTTCATTTGGCGTTGGTCGGAAAATTTTCCAAAGGTCGGCCGAAGATGGATTTCCTGCGATCTTCTTTCGACAAAATTGGATTTAAGGGTAACTTTACCCTAGGCATGCTTGATTTCCGCCATGTTTTAATCTGCTTTGATCTTGAGGAAGATTACCAACGTTGTTGGTTGCGAGCTATCTGGACGTTTGACAGTCACCTTATGCGCGTCTTTAAATGGTCGCCGGACTTTCACCCTGACCATGAATCCCCTGTTGTTCCGATCTGGGTTTCTTTCGAGGGTTTACCGATTCACTGTTTCCATGAAAATTACCTTCATTGGTTGGCAACTATGATAGGCGTTCCACTGAAAATTGATGTTCCAACCTTAAATCTCTCTCGGCCCTCGATTGCTAGAGTATGTATTGAAGTTGATTTGTTGACGGAGCTGCCGACTCGCTTGAGACTGGGTACGGAAGATCATGCGTATTTCCAATCTGTGCTGTATGAGAATCTGCCTTCGTACTGTCGTCACTGTCGGAAGGTCGGTCATACAGAGAATGACTGTCGCCACAAACAGCGCAAGCCTCCTCCCACTGCTGTAGCTACGGATTCAAAAATTTCTCCCGTTCAGGTTTGGAAGGCTAAGGAGCCCACTGCTTCTGGCCTGTCTGTACAAGATACGGATAATTCTCTACTTGCCCCCTCTGCTCCTCCAACTGCTTCTGTTCTTGAGTCCGCGATGTCCGACGACCCTTCGCGTAAGACGCAGCCTCCTGACCAGAATGATGCTGTTGCTACCGACCCAATTTCATCCTGCCTTCAATTTTCCTCTCAATGTGTGATATTGTCTGAGATTGATGGGGCCACTGGCCATTCTATTCAACCTATACCATCTGTCCCCCAATCTAATGCAATCCTTGAAATAGTTGATGATGAAGTGGTTAATACTGCTCCCGAATTTGTAACACCTTCTGCCTTAACTGCCCCTGATTTTGTGCCTTCTGGAATATGCCCTGCTACTATAGATGCAATCCTTGTTCCGCCCAATGCTACTGCTAATACCACATTTTCTCCGAAGGGTATACATGGGGACTCTGTTAATGTGGCTTCACCTAATACAGAATTAGCAGCACCACTTCCGAATTTTTCCATTACCGTTGAGATTCCTCAGGTCATTTCTGAGGGTCCTCTGCCACCTCAAGTTCAGGATGATTTCTGGCTTGGTACAGCTTCTGGTCAACAGAATGTGGAGATTTCACGAATGGTTCAGTCTGAAGGAGAAACCACCCTACCGAAACGGGGTCGTCCTGTGGGTTCAAAAAATAAGAAAGTCACTTTTGATGATGAATCTCTTCGCCGATCGGCGAGGGCTCCTAAGGCTACTTCTTCTGCTCATCCCCCATGATTAGTAGCCTCATTTGGAATATACGTGGGGTGGGTAACACGGCCTCCCAACGTCGTCTAAAGTCTCTGACTGCCATGCACAAATTGTCTGCGATTTTTGTGATTGAGCCAATGGTGCAACCTGCTTTTTTGGATGGACTACTGAGGAAATTACATTTTACAACTGGCTATGTTTCAGACACTAATAAAATCTGGGCTCTTTTTTCCAATGCTTATTCCGCTACGTTACTTAGTGGTACCGAACAAGTTATGCACTTGCAATTAACCCACGCTAATGTGCCAACAGTTTTTTATATCTCTGTAGTTTATGCGAGGTCGACAAGACGGGACCGTCTTGCATTGTGGTCTGAGTTATGTGCCTTTCGAGCTGCTCATGCTAATGTCCCGTGGTTATTGGGGGGCGACTTTAATGTCATCCGCAGTCTTGATGAATATAGCGGTCTTGGATCTCCTGAGCTTGCCTCTATGGATGACTTTAACTCCTTCATAGCTTCTTGCAGCCTGTTGGAACTCCCCACGCAGGGTGCTGAATTCACTTGGGTAGGCACTAGATCCAATGGTCGTGTTATGAAGAAGTTGGATCGGACAATGGTCACTACAGAGTGGGCTGATCTCTTTCCGATTTCTTCTATTCAGAACTTAAATCGCACGGGGTCAGATCATAGCCCCATGTTGTGCCAATTTAACACGGAACTAATTTCACGCCCACGCCTCTTTCGTTTCCAGCGGATGTGGCTACGTCGCGATGATTTCCTCACTTTGGTACAATTGAATTGGGCACAGCCAATTGACTGTCATGGTATGTTACGGTTTTCCCTAAAGCTTCGTCGCCTCAAATCCTGTTTGCGGCTCTGGAACAAGGAGAAGTTTGGGGATGTCTTCCTTAATCTAAAAACGGCGGAGTCCGCTGTGATGCAGCTGGAACGGGAATTTGAAGCCTCTGGAACCAATGAAGTCCTAATGAGGCTGAACAAATCCAAAGCTGACCTGTTACTAAGACTCAAAGAACATGAGGATTTTATGCTTCAAAAGTTGAGATTGAAATGGCTTAAGGAGGGTGATGCTAACACTGCATATTTTCATGCCTCCTTGGCAGAAAAACGAACGCGCTTGGGGATCCACAGGATTAGAGATAGTAATGGGCAGTGGTTGACTGACCCAACCCACATTGAACTTGAAGCGGTCAGATATTTTCAATCCCTCTTATTAAAGGAGGTAGTTGAGGATGAGGAGGCAGCAACCTCTAGGCTGCTAAGCTACATACCGAGGCTTGTTGAGGATGAGGACAATGTTTTGTTGTTACAACCGGTTACAATGGAGGAGGTTAAGCAAGCAGTCATGAGTTTATCGTCCACTAGTGCGCCCGGAGTTGATGGATACTGTGGAGCTTTTTATCATAATTGTTGGGACATCAT
>JAOSBK010000003.1:27891930-27903624 GCA_027568895.1 Erythroxylum shatona
TCACTTCTTTAAATGACTTTTGTACTGCACTTCATCTACTCTTGTAGAGCCATGTATTAATAAAATCCTCCCCCTCCTCCTTTTTCTAAAAAAAAAAAAAAAAGAAAGCAAGGAATACCTAGCCATTGCATCAAATAGAGAATTAGTGGCATCATATACACATCTTTGGGAGTGGCAACATTTAAATCCTTAGGCTATGTTTGGTTGGAGGTTTATTAATGGAATGGAATGGAATGTAATATTATTCCATCGTTTGGGAGGAGGGTTTATAATAGAATGGAATAAGATGGAAGAAGAGGGTTTCATATTACATCACATTTAATCTTAAACAGCAAAAATAAAAAACTTCCAATGGGGTGAGGTTAGTATAGAATGTAAAATGATAAATAACTTTACACTATATTACGTTATAAATCCTTCATCCAAACAACATTTCAATATATTACATTACTAACCCTTCCATCCCTCCCAAACAATAATTTTCTAATATTACATTCATTTACATTCCATTCCATTATAAACTATTCAATTTTATTCCATTCTATTAAAAAACCTCACGTCCAACTAAACATAGCCTTAAAGTCAATATAGACTCTTAACTTGCCATTTTTTCTTTACTACAAATACAACATTAAATGGTCACTCGATATATCTAATTGGTTTAATAAAACCAGCGCTAGAAACTTTTCAATCTATTTTTAATTTTTAACTCGACTTCTTTAAACTAATGTCTAAGAGGTTACTAGTAAGGATGAAATTTTGGCTTTATTAGAAGTTTATGTTTTACTAACTTTCTACTTAATCCTAGCATTTAGGTATAATCTTAGGCAAAACAATATTTAAATTCCTTTAGAATTTTAAAAATTAGACTCTTATTTTTAAACCAAACTTTTACCAATAAACACACTCCAAAGTTCTCCCAAATTACTCAAATTTATTTCCTCAAGTGGTTCCTAATTTGAACTCCCAAAGCCATCTATTTTTGAAGGTGCAGATTTCAAATCTTCAAATTTATCCCCATCCTCTATTAAGAATTCTTCTTAAAAACTAGCTTGACATTCTCGCACCCTTCTAACTCTTTAACATTCTCTATGATTTGTTGCATTTGGAATTTTCCTTATACAGTTACAACTACCATAATTTCTTTCGTGAAATTTTATTTATCAAGTTCCTCTACAATTGGAAACTTCATTGATCTATTAGCAAGCACGATGGCTATTGACTTTACCAATATTTGCAACTCTAACCTTATCTTTTCTTCGCCATTGTTTTTTGAGCACTCTCTATGAGACAACTTAGGAATTTAAAATGGCTTAACATGGTTATCATAGAATTTTGCTCTAATATATCCATTTTAGAATGTAAAGGCTGAGAATAGGCTTAAGCAATTTTCACCCCATCACCTTTCCATAAGAGCAAAAGCTAATGAAGATGTAAAGGAATATAGGAATTGGAATGAATCAAATCCCTCCTCAATAGAACTTGATAACTTGCATGTGTGTCTACAACGAAGAAAGCTTACAACAAAGACATTCCACCTCCTGTGACATTTGTAGGGAGAATTCCTGATGCCTTAGTAGTCTCCCTAGTAAATATAGCAACATGCATCTGTATATTTTTTATTATCTCTTTAATGCTTTTATGATTAACATTGATAATTACATAAATGTTTCTCCTATTTGTATATGGTACCTAAAGATGGATGGTTGGGATGAAAAGTTAGTTTATGTTTTATAAATTGATAGGTTTTTGTTATTAAGACCTTAAGAGAATACTCATGGAAGATGTTAAAGGACCCAAAGCAAATAGGCTTATGTATAAGGTTCCAAGTGATAGTTTAAAAATGGTTTAATACAGGTGAAAAAAGAGATAAATATATGATGAAAGTATGTAAGTTTATTGTAGAATATAAGGCAATAGAGACCTATGTTGATTATATATCCAATTAAATAGTTTAAAAATCGGATCGAATGTTCAATCGATAAGATAAGAGATTTAAGGTTTAAAAGGTTCAACTGATATTAAAATATCATAAAATTAGTTAAAGACTAAATAAAATTGAAGAATTTGAAATATGAATAAAGAAGATTATCCTTACCCATTGAAGAATTTAAATTTTAATTGAAAAATAAAACTATTGAATGAAAACTAATTGGTTTATTTTGGTTTATAAAAATCTATTAGTTTACAAAAAATTATCGATTAATTAATAAACTGGTAAATTTTTAAAAATAAGAATTAATAAAGTAAATCAAAGTAAAAATTGATTGATTCAAGGTTTCCACAATTGAAATGTTTGAACTGGTTTGGTTTTTTAATTATCGATTCAATTTACCACATTTAGACAAGAATGTAGATATTGAAGTCAAAAGAGGAATTTGAAGATGCTTATAAAATTTTGTTAAGAGTTCCAAAGGAAAATGGTTAACAACATATTTCAATGTTTCATTCAACTATGTAGATAATATTCTTTATGAATAATTTAGTGGAATTATTATAAAAGATCATACAAATAGTATCCAAAAGCCATGTGTAATATGATTTCTTTTCATAAGGGAATATAGGCATATAAACACTTGTTTTCCAAGCTGTAAGGAACATGGGCACAGACATGTTTATGTTTTAGCCTATGTATATTGTTTCTTTCTAGTTCCAGATCATGTGCATTTTCGTAACTTCTTCACCATTCAACATGCTCTCTAAATTACTCTTATTTCAAATCATGTCTTAATTATATAATTACAAAGAAGAATACACCTTAACACATGGTTATGTGTCAAATTATGTTTATTCAAAACATTTTAAATATATGTCCTTGTATTTTATGAGTCATACATAAAAATATACACCTTGATGAATATTCATCCAAATAGGATAGTTTAGAGCCTCATCTAACATCTAGAGATGTTGATCAACTCCAAGTAATGCTTAAACTAATATGTCGTAACGGCTTTGTAAACATGTAAGATACACTCTATAATTATTAACTTCTTCAATTAAATATGACCAAATGAAATCAATTCTCTAATCTTATGACACCTTACATCTATATGATTGGTCTTAGTATGATACATACCTATTTATTTGTCCAGAAATGGCACTTTGAATATCATGGTGCACCTAAACTCCAACTTGTCCAATACCTGATTCCTTAACCATCCTTGTAAGCTATAATCCTTTTTTAGTAGTCCCAACCACTACTATGTACTCTACTTCAATTGTAGACAATGAAACTATAGACTAAAATATTGGTTTCTAATAAATAGGCCTCTTGTAAGAGTGAAAACAAAATATGTGGTATACCTCTTATTATCCAAATCTCTTGTATAGTTTAAATCCATATATCCTACAACTAAAAGATCACCTTGTTAATTGTTGAACATAATTTCATGGTTTGTTGTAACTTTCAAGTACCTAAAGTTCCATTTCATTGCTTCCTAATGTTGTTGTCTAAGTTTCACTATAAACTTACTAACTTGAGTAATAACATGAGTCAAATATGGCTTACTACAAACCATTACATACATCAACCACCTGATAGAAGTAGCATATGAAACCTTTGACATATCTTTGACCTCTGCATCTATCTTTGGTATTGATCTAGGGAAAGCTTAAAGTGATTTATCAATGGAGTACTTATCATTTTAAAGATGAACATTCCTAATTTATTTATAAGATAGTTTTTTTTAGATAACCATAACTTTCTAGATCCCTTAGAATCTCCACTCTAAGTTTCTTCTTAGCAATAATTAAATTCGTTATATTAAATTCCTTTTCTAATAGGTTCTTCGGTTTATTTGTGTTACGCATACAATTTGTAGCAATCAATATATCATCCATATAGGGTAGTAGAAAAATAAATGAAGCATCATCAAAGCTCTTAACATAAACACAACAATCATATTAACATCTTGTATAGCCAATTCAAATAATGGAAGAGTACAATCATTTATACCATTATTTTTGGGACTCCTTCAACTTATATAGTAACATCCTCAATTTACAAATAAAATGCTCTTTACTAGGTTAACTAAACCATTTAACATGCGATATATAAATCGACTACTTTAAGTAACTATAAAGAGAAATTGTCTTCACATCTGTATACTTTAAATGTATATTTAAACTAGCTATTGACATCATCATTATCCTAATGGAAGTATATCTTGCCAAATGAAAGAAAATATATTCATAATCAACCCCCTTTAATTATGCACATGTTTTTACTAATATGTGCCCCTTTGAAATTTTGCTCCTCTTGTTTTATACTACCAACTTTCTCTTGTATACCCACCTACATTTTATAGATCTCTTCCTTTTGGGAAGTGGCAACAACTCTTAAGTGTGGCTCTTATACATACTTAATTTCCTCCACCATGAAACTTATAATCTATACTTCTCTTGGCTATCCTTAGCCTTATGGAAAGTAGTTAGATCCATATTGCTAAAAATAAATTTGAAGGACGTTAAGTCTTTCGGACTATATCTAATTAGAGTCCTAATAGTGTGTTTTTTATATCTCATGTGACGTTGTGATGCCACTTTTTACCTAACATAATTATTCTATTTTATATTTTAGCCCTTCAACGTTTACTCCAAGTTATTCCAATTCCTCTTATACCACCTTTAAACTAATACTACTTTCTACTGACCCTATCAGTCCTCTCCATATGTTTTCTTCAGCATGAAATGCTGATCAAATATTGCATCCCTACTAATCACCATCTCCGTTATTACAAAGTCCTAAAAATTATATCCCTTGGCACCTTTTGGATAGCCAATAAAGATACACTTCTTTGAATTTGATCTAGTTTAAAGCTCTCATCACCAAAAATATACACATAAGCGGTACAATCAAAGATCTTTAAACCCAAAAAATTAACTTTGTTTTTATCTATACTTCTTTTTTGGCTCTCCTGTATAGCGAAATCCATGGTAATATAAGCTAACATGTTCCCTTTCAGACACTATATTCACTACTTTCACTCAAAAACTATTAGGGACCCCTACATTTAGCCTCAAACATGTTCCCTTTCAGTTATTGATATACTCTTCATCTCTAAGATGTCACTCTATTATAGTGATTTATGAATTATATAATGCCTCCAAATACCATGCTCCTTAGTTAATTTCTGAAATTATGAGTTTATGTTCTTAATATTGCTAGATATTTCTACCCATTTAGTTCTCCACCTTTACCTTCCACTTCTTGAAATTAACAAAACCCTCATATTTGTACTTTATGATGTATACCTAAATTTCCCTAGAAAAATTAATAATGAATGTCATAAATACTAAAATCTACCCAATGAAAACCCTTTAACAGGATCTTATACATTAGAATACACATAATCTAGAACTCCTACAGTTTTGTCCTTATAAGTTATGAATGTCACCCTAGAATGTTTACCAATTATACGAAACTTGTAGAAGTCAAACTTATATTGTTTAACACCCTTCAATGAGTTTCTCTTATTAAGTTCTTCATTCCTCTCTCATTAAAATGATAAAATCGTACATGCCACAATGTAATACTATCTTAACTTTATAAGAGCAACTTTTCCACCTATAATTGTGTTCCCTATCATTTTGTTGATATTTCCCACAAATCTTAGCCCTTTTATCATAATTAAGGTACATTTAACTATCTTAATGTTATCTCCATTGATTTTATAACCAAAACCAGTATCATATAGGATTCTTAAAGAGATCATATTCTTTCTGAAATCCAACGCATGTGGAATATTTCATAAAGTCCTAAAAATACCATTAAACATCTTAATCTTAATATGTCTTATTATAAAGATTAAGTAGGCTTTATCATAACCTAACTAGATAGAATCGTAATTTTTTATTTGTACAAATCATACTAATCCTTGTTTGATGTTATACGATGTAAGTATCTTGTATCTAGACTTCATGGATTCTTAAGTTACCTTGTTGAAATGTAAAGCATGTCTCTATCATTGCAATTTGAGCCTCAATCTACATTATATTAACAAACCTTAATGGAACATTGATCTTCCTTTCATCACTATAATTCTGCTTATTAAGATAGCCCCTCTTGATTTACACTATCTATCTACAATTATGACACTGAAATATATTTTTATTCTTTAATTTAAACTTAGAATTCCACTTAGATAAGCCATAATTATTATACTTTCTTTTACGATCTTAATTTTCCCTCATATATAGCCATTTACCTTGAGAGCTTTCACCAGTGTTAAGCCAAAACTGTAGAGTGATATCCTCCATACCGAATGTCTTCTTTGCCAATGTGAACATGATTACTAGATATTTGTAAAAGAAGATAAAAAACAAAGCAAACTTTTTTTATCCTTGTCCGTAATAGTCACCTCAAGCCTTAAAAGATCACTAACTATTTGGTTGAATACATTGATATTTACTCCATATTTGTGCCTTTCTATATCTTTAACCTTTATGGCCTTTGCTTTAGGTATAACTTATTCATAAGGACATATAACAAATCTAATTTCTACCATATCTCCACAGGGATGCAATGTTGGCCCCTGGATTTTTTTTCTCTAGTTAAGCATGATTTAAAATAATTTTTGAGGTTTTGATAGATTAATTATTTTGGAGTTATTTAATTATTTCAATGTTAGTAGGATTTATTGAATGAGTAAGTGGAATTAAAGTTTTAATATAATAAGAAAGTTCAAGGGCAATTTGGGAGACCATTTAAGCGTAAAAGACATAAGGCTTATAAGGAAGGGCAAAATGGACTTTGCACACTCACTAAGGGTAGAAATGGAAGAAGAAATGTTGTCTTGTTCTTTTAAGAAGGGGAAAACGTGATTTGAGGGACAGAAAGAAGAGAATTACAAATACAAAGAGAGGAGAAGAGGGTTTCAATGGAGAAGAGAGAAAATAAGCTAGGTTTCGATTTTTCTTAGCCTTCAAGAGAGATTTAAGGTCAAGAAGAGAAAAAGATAGAGGAAGAGAAGAGCTTTCATTAGAGCCAAGAAACTCTTTATTTGGTGAAGAATCAAGGTGAGATCATTTTGAATCTTTTGGATTTTTAGAAGGGTTTTAGTTCATGGAGTTTAGAAAATGCATGGATTTAAGTATTCTAGAATCAATTTTAGTGATTTTGCATTGTGGGATTTTCAATTGGATTCCTATTTAATGGGTTTTGCCATTGATGAAGGAAATCAAGAAGGGCAAGAGGAACAAGAGGAGAGACATTTTGAGCAAATCTTTAAGCAAGGAAATCAAGGTGGTGAGGCATTTTGAGCAAGTCTTTAAGCAAGAAAATCAAGGTGGGTACATGTTTATAATAGAGCAAATAAGCCACTAATGTTTTTTTTTTAATCAAGAAAGTTTAATGATTTCAATTGCATCATAAATGTTGCATTTATTGCTTCTTGAATGAATTGATAAACTGCTATATGTTTGATATATGAATTGTATTGATGATTTATGAAAAGATTTTGGAACCGATGAAAATGATTTTTGAAAGATATTATGTTTATGAAAAATCATGTTTTTAAGAATGTGTCATTTTGGGTAACAAGTTTACAAGTTATGAAATACATGTTATATGGGTTTGGTGTAGTCCATTCTGTGGTTAAGTACACTTCAACTAAAGGCTTCTCCCACCTGCCGGCTAGTGGCATGGAACTTCTTCAAAGACTCCTTCATGTTTACGACTACATAAAACCACTATGTGAGATTATGTTAGTTTATTCTGTTCACGACTACACAGGACCATTATTTGGGAATGTGTTAGTTCGTTCTATTTATGGACCTCCCAAACCAATTTGATGTGCTTATGTGCTCATGATATGTTAACAACATTGATGCATACATGATTTGTCTTATTGTGAATTTGGTTGAAAACTTAAGAACCATGTGTTTTATGAACTCAATGAGAATTTTCTATGACAAGTGAATGTTTTTCAAAGGTTTTCCTTATTTTTTTATTATAAACTATTACCCATGAGCTTTCAAACTCACCCCCATTTTCGTCCCATCTTCAAGTGAAGAGAATGAGATCAAGTAATTAAGAGTCGAGGCATTATTCTACTTTTGCAATGTTTTTTTTGTAATTTAAGTTCGATTTTGTAAAAACAAGGTTTTAGACGCATTTCGAGAACTATTGAATTTGTATCTTTTGTATTTTGGAATTTGATGCCGATAATGTAATATGGCTTAGAATGCCATTAAAGCTTTGTAAACTCTTATCCTTGGTGTTAATGAAATACAAATTGTGTATGGATGATGTGAGTTGAAATTAGGTATACTTGAAAAGTTATCAACTCGAGTTGATGATTTTGAACATGAATTGTTGTTATATATATATACATAAGTGAGATGTTATAGAAAAGAAAAATAGGAATTATGAATGATGAGATGTAGTTAAATGTAATGAGTAAAATGAGTTGAGATTAGAGAGTTAATAAAGTAAAGTTGGTAATTGAATGGTTATGCGTATGACCTTCCAAGTTTGTATATTGCAATTTCAAGATTTTTGTTGGTCAAAATTTTGTATTTTGACTTCAGGGTAAAAATTTGATTGATTTAGGCTAAATTAGACAAAGTTGACTTCTAGTAAGTTGTAGTCCATCCCTTTAGCTTTCCAATGGTATAAAGTATGCGATTATCAGTTATTGGAGTTGAGATTTATGCCATTACAAGTTGGAGACGTTTTGGAGAGTGTGGTTAATGTTTTAGAACTTTAGGTGATATGAGGAAGACCCTGTAGAAACCCCATCGTTTGGTTCAATCTTAGACTGAAGCCTTTCGTCTGAGCTTTATCTATCCTTTTGTCTGACTCAATTTTGACCCTCTAAATGACAAAATCTCTCTTCGATGTCTTCATAAAAGTTGTAAATCTAGAAGTACTCTTCGAAACCGTCCTAAGACAACCTTAATCCAATATCTTTAGTGAAAGTTATATCAATTGTCCTGAAACAGGTTCAGTATGATTGAGGACAAAATCATGTTTGATTCTTTTAGGCATAACTTTATCCTCTGACCTCCAAATGAAGTGATTCTTAAACCAATAGATTCCTAACGTATTTGTGTATCTCTCCATAAATAGCCTTCGATCTTGACTTGAAAAAGATTGATGAAAAGGAAGTGAGGGATCGGTTAGGAGAGCATGACTAGGTTATGAACATACGTTGGCTTCTTAATCATATCTTGATCTGTAGAGCTCCGAATGAGATGATTCTTATTTCTAAATAAACTAGAAACATAGACTACAAATTATCTGAAAGAATTGAATTTTAATTCAATATCTAAGACTTTCAATTTCTGGATGGAATTTGAGTATAGTGTACTCTCTCAGTTTAGTAACAGCTCGAAAATATTTGGGGTATAACTTTCAGATTTCTGAATCAAATTGAACGATTTTGATGTCATTAGAAACTTAAAACAATGGGGGAAAATGTCCTAAAGAAGTCAAACTGTAATTCCAGTTTGAGATTTCCCAAAATATATTCTGAAACAGGAGAAATGAGTTTGTTTTTGACGTTTGACTGATGTGGGAATGTCACCTTTGTAGGATGATAGCTAATGAGGGTTCACAGAAATAACCCCACAGGATAGTACACTCACGTCTTATGATATTCTAGATAGTTGGACTCCAAAAATGGGGTTCAATACACTATATCCTTGATATGATACATAACTTTGTTTTCCAAATATAGCCTAATGAATGTCATAAATACTAAAATCTAGCCAACAATGACCCTCTAATAAGACCCTATACATCAAATTGTACATAATTTAAAACTCTCCTAAATTTTGTTCTTGTTTGTATTGAAAGTCACCTTAGACTATTTATCAAGTATACAAAAGTTATAGAAGTCTAACTTATAGTGTTTAGCACCCTTTAATAAATTTCTCTTATGAAGTTCTTCATCCCTTATCACAAAGACGTTGTAATCAAATGTGCCACAATGTAATACTATCTTCCTTTAAATATAAAACGACAACTTCTCCATCTATAATTGCATTCCTTGTTACTCTATAGATATTTCTAACCAATCTTAACCCTTTTTTTCATAATCAATACACCCTTAACTACCTTGATATTATCTCCATCAATTTCGTAACCAAAACCATTATTGTGTAGGATTTCTACAACTACAATAACAACAATAACCTAGTAAAAATCTCACTAAGGCATGAGATCTGAGGAGATTCAAAAGTACACAACCTTATCCCTAATTAATAGAGAGACTATTTTTTTATAGATTCATGAGATTGAGGAAAAAGAAAAAGAAAAAAGTTGTTTAGAACTATTTGAAGAAAACAAATGCCAAAAATATAAACAAATAACTTCATAAAATATTAACAAAAATAAAATAAGAATAAATAAATTCAAAATCACAAGTATAAAGATAAAGAAATAAAGATAAAGATAAAAAGTAAATAATAAATATAAACATAAACATAAACATAAACATAAACATAAACATAAACATAAACATGAATATAAACATGAACATAAACATAAATATAAACATAAACTTAAGTAAATAAATAAACAAACAAGAAAGAAAGAAAGAAAACAAACAAACAAATAAATAAAACAAATAAACAAGCAATTGAAAGAGAGAAAAAAAAAAGAAAAAATACTTAACTAAAATGACTAAAGCGGGAAGTACTACAAATAAAAGTGTCACAAGAATCAAAGGAAAAGGCTCAAAAGATCTATGAAAAGATAAAGGACTTTATATATTCTTATCATAAACATATAATATTTTTAAACTAAATATTGTAACAATAATTATTGCAAATAGAAAAATGGCAATAATTGCAATTTGACATCTATTGCCCACAATATGGTTATTACTTTAAACTTTGCAACAAAATAAAACTTCTAACAATATGGAGGTCAATCAATAAAACTTTATTTACATGTAACCAATTCCTTAAGAAAGTGGAGTTAATCATACAACATCTTAGACATTGACAACTACCCAATTTTGAAATTCCCATCAAACAAAAAGTTGGATAGTGTAATTACTTTGATGTAATTAAAGGACATCACTAGGAAGAAGTATTAGATGTAAATAATGAGTATGTCAAGATCTACAGCAAGAAAAGTTTTTCTTCATAACTTTCTAAAAGTGACACTTATGCTCCATATAATATAACTGTAGCATATGTTATTCATGATTTCAAGTCAAGAAAGTTTGAACTTTATAAGTTTTTTAAAAAAATATAAATCAGCTCACGTACATAGCTAATTTACCTGACTTATAAATCAACCTAACCAATAATTTTTGACACTTTTATCCATCTGATGAATTTTGTTGTGATACCATGGACAGAAATTCTATAGCTTCTAATTAATAAAGCTTAAAACTATTGAAGATATGTTAAATATCGAAGAAATTCAATTAGGATGTTATAACCAATATAGAAGATTTTTTGGTGATTTGAGTTGGTAAACAAATAACCGGAAGTACTTGATCCTATTGTCTGTAAAGAGCATGTCAATGTTCACTCATTAGGGTAAGCTTTTTTTTCAAATGAAAAGAGAATGATATAAGAACATCTTACCAAAGTCAAAGAAATATACCTAGTTTAGCCGACAATATTTCCTATATAGGTTAGGTTTCCTTACAAACAAATTTATGTTGGACCCCGTTTTCGAAGCCCAACATCGGACCTGAAAGCGCGGTGCGTGGTGCGTGAGGTGAAACATGCAAC
>JAOSBK010000003.1:27905953-27923676 GCA_027568895.1 Erythroxylum shatona
AAATTGTTCAAAGAGTTTCTATTTTACATTGAAATATGGCTATCACTTTCTTTTTAATTCGTATTTAGAAAACTCGCTTGCTAATAAATATGTTAATTTATAAATTATGTATGTCAATAGATTATTTGTTAAATTAATGACACTTAAAAATATTAAAGAGTTTACGCTATTCAAATTCAAAAGTTTAAATACTTGAAAATCGAGATAGGATCTGATCTTGACCGCAGTCGAATAATTAAATTTTTTTTGTATTTTAATTCTCAAAATTAAGATTATTTTAATTTTATAAAATGATTAACGCATAAATCATAATAAAGTATGAATCGTAATTCGTATTTTGTTCCGAAACTTGATTATGTTATTGTCGTATTTTTCAAACAGATTTGAATCTTCAAACAATTTTCAATTTGATTCATCCCAAATATCGTAGCCACATAAGTATCCAGCCTTTAACGATATTTACAAAATAAGACGAGGGCCTGTAATTTTTACAAAGAAGGTTAAGCAAGAAGGGCTAGTTCCATTAGAACTTAAACTTATTTATAATAGGGTTTTTAACATTTTAGTAATTTAATTGAACTTAAATTTTAATTTTAATAAAAATTTAATTAGAATTATATTCTAATTAAATACAAATTATGTTCAAATAAGATCCAATATCTCACATTAATCCTTATTTATTAAATATATCATATTTAATGATAAAGATTCTCAAACTTTATAATCATGTTAAACTTGATAAAATATATTTGCTGTTTTAAACTCATTTTACATGATAAAGTTTTTCAAATTTTATAATTAAGTTCAACTTGATAAAATATATTTGTTCTCTTAAACTCATTCTATATAACATCCATTACATTCTAAAATATGTTAGTAATAAATATAAATTCTAATTCTAATTAAGGAGATTACAGAGTCAAAGTTAGAATCTGAATTGTAAGAACAGAAAGTTTTACCATAAAGTTATTCCCGCTACCAAGCCTCGTGATATTATAACATGGCATTTAAAAGTACCGTGAACTTGGCAAGGAGTTGAAGTGGCTCTTTTTCGAGTAGTGTTGGATATATGCATTTAATTTACGTATCAGTATTCTTGTGATTGTCCTGCAGAAGGTGCTGTAGAAAGGAAGATCGAACACTAGCTAAGCTTCTTTATATTTCAGTAATCCCAAAGTGAGATATTGGCATTTGGCAATGCCTAGCTATATAATGTTACTGGAACCATTGGCCTGGCTTCCAAGTCAACTTTATATTACTATATATGCACTTGTTGGGGAGGAAATTTAACACCCCTTGTAACATGTCTTTGTCGAGAAAAGAGAAGCATTTAAAGCAACAGGCAGGCAAATAGGTCAGGAATTGTCTCTTGGAACCTATGGAGACCATTGACGAAGATTCATTTCAAAATCTCAATAGATTTGACCAGGGCTTCAAATATTTCCAACTGCCCCTTGTACGATCTCCGTCCATATATAATATACATATATCTATTAGATTTAGAGGTAATGTGATATAAATGGAACCTAACTTTTTATTTAATTTGTAATAATTTTATATTTGACGTCATCTTTAAATACTACAACATTATTCAATAAAAATTTATTACCATTAGTTTTTAATTACTTTTTATAATGAGAAAGATCGAGATGTGTAAGAGTGAGATTTTATCAATAGTTTTTTTTTTCTGGAAAATTAAATACCTCACATTAATAAGTCAATGCATATTACAACGAGGCTTCAACACTAGTTTTGTACGAAAGATCATATGTGTGGATTAACAAAATGCAAAAAACTTAAAATAAGGTCTTACTCCATTCTATCCAGATATATAAAGTGATTCATTCTAATGATCATCTCTTACCTTACATTAATAAGTTAAGGCATATTACAGTAAGGCTTCAATTCTAAGTTAGCACAAAAGATCATACGTTTGGATTAACAAAATACAAAAAGCTTAAAATAAGATCTTACTGCAAGCTACCGGATACACAAAGTGATTTATTTCGGTGATCATCTTCTTCTCTTGTTAATAAAGCCAGCCTGATTTGTAATGCACTTTCTTGAAAATCTTCGTCCGCTTATAAATTTTGGCTTTGTTTAGTAGATAACCAATTAGTTATTTTTTTTAGTTGATTGGTTGTCTTAGCTGATTGAATTTTCAAACAGCTATAAAAGTTGTTTGATGACTAGCTTTTTGAAAGGCTAATCTAAAGTAAATAGCCAAATACGAAAATGCTTATATGGAGGAGCATTTTCAACAATAAGCTAAAACTTTAGGTATCAAAAGTCAATTAAACCCTTCATGCAGTTATAGATTAGAAATAAAATATTACCCTTAAATGAAAATAAAAATAAAAAAGTTGCATAAATTTTTCACAGATAATGAAACAATATAGGTAAGCATGACTTCTCTAAAATCTAAATTCTTATAAGAATATTCAACAAAATAAAGATATATAATATTTATACCCTTATAATTTTTGTTAAAGTCATGTCCTCATATGTCATTTTATACATAAACAATTAATATTAAACAACCAATTTTACCAAATATCTCTAACAAACAGCTAATACAATCTGCTGGTTAAATCAGTTATCAGCTAACAGTTAATAAAATGACTTTTATCCTTGGAGCAAAAAAGGTTGAACCCCAATCTAAAGGGCCCCCCACACCCTGGCCCGACGAAGCAATTAGGAGGATATAAACAGGTACTCAGCGGCTCGTTAAGGGGGAGGTGGGCAACCTACAGGCCTACCACCCTCAAAGCCCACAAGGGGCTCAAGAATGTTGCTCTCACACTGCAAACTGTGGAATTTGAATCTTACACCTTGGAGCAAATCTGCCCCTCCAGAACTAACTGAGCTACGCCCTACGGGCGAATGACTTTTATCCTTATTTGTTGGCATGTTAAGAAACAAAACTTTTTGACTTTAACTTTTGAAAGTAACCGTAAGTTAAACCTACCCATCTTATCTTTTTTAATTTGTATCCTGTTGAAACATTTGAAAACCTGTATTGTATAACGCTTCAGCTCTCTGAAACTGAGAAGGCATATGTACTGGTATGCTACCTTTTATGCTTTGACATGAATATCAATAATTTACCATACATACCTTCCTAACAATTCAAGTAATTACCTGAATTTCAGTTATTATTCGATTGCCTACAAAATATCGGAATGGACCCAACACGAATAATGAATCTCCTAGCAATGATGGGAATCGATGTTGGAATTTCTTCCTCCAAAAGTTTTATCATTTTATTTTCTGAAACAAATTTCATTGCATGCAAGATGTTGCTTGTAAAGTAGTATTGTTCAAACTTACACTATGGAAGGAAACCTTTTAACTCAATCTTTCCATAAACTTCAATTTTTGTGGATTAAGTTTAGGAGCTTCTTGGATCTTTCTTCTTGCTTTTGTTTTTTAAAATTCTAAAAAAATTATTTGATTCATTTTTTAATTTCTATTTTTGGGTTTAATTTCTTCATATTTTCATAAATTAAGAACATCATTAAATTAATTTTGATTTTGTATTTTTTAATAATCTAATCTATTATTAGCTAGACATATATTATTTAATTATTTAAAGAGAATAGGGATGAAAATTGATTTATAGTGATAAGATAAACAATCTTTGCTAATGTACTACTCTATTATAATTCTTCTTTGGAGGGAAATAATAAATTATGTACAATCTTTTCTCAATAAAGATGAACTCTTTTATAATCTTTCTTTATAGTGAAGAGGAACTTCAATGTCCCTTGGAACGTCTCCAAATGCAATATGTAAACATTTTAACAAAACTTTATAACTCAAAATATCTCATTTTTATCACTTTGCTAAATCCAAAGAGGCCCACTTATATAAATATGAGATAATGATGCTTAAATGTTTTATAAACGCTTTGAAATATATGTAGAAGACATTTAAATGTTTTTCATACTAAAACCAATGAGAAGCATGTATTTATAGAGTTTTGAGATTTATATATAACCTTTTAAAGTTAGGAACTAGTTGTTACAATAACTAGTCACAGAGTACTGGCCGGACGACTAATATGATATATTAGTTAACCAATGTGCATTAAAAACATAGATTTACTAATCGTTAAAACATTTGACCAATATATCAAACAATATTACTATAGACTTTCTATAAAATACTCTTGATAACTTTAATTTGTATTAGTTGAGCACTAACTTATGTAGATTGACCAATTCCCGTTTTAATAATTTCAAATACTTTACTGAATTTGCTTAATGTAATTATGATTTAAATACTTTTCAAATGTTTCCTAAAGAGTCTTTGAAAAATTAAGAGAATTTTTTTTCTTTAAAACAAAAACTTAAACACTTCTTATTAAACAAGAAGGCTTATGCAATAAAGTAATATGAAATAGTTATACATAATGATTTTTTTTAAATTATCAAATTACCAAAATGAAATTTCAATTAATAATACGAAATACAAAAAGACAAACTTAATCTTCCTTTGTTCTTACTTTAATATTTGTTATATATGTTACAAACTTTTTCTTTTCTTTTATAATCTTTGTTAGAACTTCTTATCGAGTTGGAACTTCTCTTAATTCAATAATAGATATTATATAAGATATTAAAATAAAATTTATTTAATTAATAAATTTATATAATTAATTTATCTATAAAATTTACTTAATAATTAGTTATTTTTTAATTTTATTTAAAAATAAATACTAAAATTAGAAAATAAGAAAATCACAAAAAAATAAGACCCAATGATTTTTGAGCTTTTTAATCTAAAAGAGGATGTACGTTACTGCATGTCGTCAAGGAGCAATATAAACATAAAATATGATTTTTTTGAATTCGTCTGATAGAATCAAAATATAACAGATAAAGAAAAATTCGTAACTATCTCAAAGTCGAAGTCGGTTTTATTTTAAGTGTGAAACATAAAGAGTTGAAGAAAATAAGAAACTGTATAAAGACAAAAAAAGAAAAGAAAAGAAGAGCCACCAACAATATTTTCAGAGATTCCAATATTGGAATGTTTGGCCCAATGTGCCGTCACCCATCACCACCAGCACGTCGCCGCCGCTTATCCGGTTCTTCATTTTTGGGTTCTTTGGATTCCGCCCTCGTTATCTAACGCCATCTTTCAGTCGTATGCCGTAACCAAAGTCGTAACCTTTTTAGTCATAGTATACTGTCGTTATATTAGTTATGACGAAATATGTATTTGTTTTAAACCGGAGAATTTCTAATATTCTTAATGTGGAGTAGTAATAAAATCATTTTTAGATTTATTAATGGGCTCCTTTCTTTTTCACTAAATAATAAAAAATCCAATTTTGTGATTTGTAATTATTAGATAAATCAGTCATTTAATTACCTTTTTATCTAGAACCAAAAAAAAAAAAACAAATGGAAGTTATGTCGGAAATTAACGCCGTTAAAACTGAAAAAACCGCTCTATATCTAGACACACATATGTATCTGTTGTCTGGTGTTATTAAAAGGCGAAATTTTTACCAGAAGTTCTTGCTCGTTTCTTTTTTTTTTCTTTCTTTTTCTTTTCAAGAGAGAGGGGAGAGAGAAGCTCGAGATCTTGTCAGATCGGACCAGAATTGTAAGAAATCCTATCTAACGCATTAAGGCGTTTCTGAGTTTGATTTGTTATGTCTTAATGTGCCCGTTGTTTTTGTGACGAGAAGCAATGTGTTGATCTGTGAACTTGTTTTGCTTCATTTTTTCCATGTGCTGGTTTTATGGTTTCGATTCTCTCTTCTAAAATCTCCAAGCTTGCATTTTGGAGCTTTATGGTTTCTGGGTTGTTTTCTTTTTGTTCTTTTTTTTCTTTGTTCCTGGCTTGTCCTGTTCTCTTCTTGTTCATGTTTTGTTGAAAAGGTTGCCTTTTTATTAAAAAAAAAAGATTTTGAAGGGCTTACTTAGAGAGGGATCTTGGCAAGCTTTTGATTATCTCTTTGTTTTTCGTTTTCTTTACGTCTCTTGGCTTTGAGGCTTAGTTTCTTGTTGAGTTGAAGTTGGATCATTTCTTGGGGCCTGTCTTTTTTTTTTTTTTTTGGCTGCCTTCTCTCTTTGAGAGATTTTTCAAACTTCTTTCACCTTCTCCTTATGATTTGTTGTGTGGCATAGCCTTGACTTTGGGGGTTTTGATGCATTTGTTGGATAATTGGATTTTTGGGAGTTGTTGAAGTTGATTGTGCTTCCATTTTGAGTACCATGAGGTGATTGAACTCCCTATTTCGTTCTCTCTCTCTCTCTCTCACATACAGGTCTATTATCATTTTCCAAGCTACAATGTGAGATTTTTCCCATCTTCTTTCCAATTTTTACCTTAAATTGGTCAACTTTTTTGTTTTGACCCTTTGCATCCTTCCTTGTCAAGGCCAAGAATTTATTTTTCTTATGTTTTCACCTTTTGATAAATAAAAAATTCTTGCCCTTTCTTTTCTTATAATCTTTACTAGTTTATGTGGAGCCTGCGTAGTTCTATCATGCAGTTTTATCTCATCTTTGGTTTGATAAACCTAGTCCTAACCCAATTTACAGAAAATCATGAAGAGTACTTTATGTGTATCTGATGGTTGATAATACACGTAAACCAATCTGTCTTTACTTTTCAAAAATTAAATTTAGGTGAAATAAATGTCCTTTTTCTGGGAAGATTGCTTCAAGCTCAATTGTTAGTCAGGTGCACACGGTGTTTCAGTTTGCTCTGCTTCTTTTCAAGATTTATATTTATGTACTTTACTCTCTCTCTCCCTCTCTGCCTTTCTCTTTTTCATGTGTGAAAGTATGAAAGGAAGATTTTTATGTTGCAGATTGCAGAATTCTGTGTTTGTTGAAAGTTATCATATCAATTCTAATTGTAATTTGAACAGCTTGCTAATTTTAGTGAAAACTCTGTTCTTGTCGCTGCTTGTTGGTGCTTTGTTTTGACATAAGTTTGACTGCTCTGAATAGATACTCGAATTCTGAAAATCACCACCTTTGGCAGTTTGTATTTATTTATGTCACCGTAGACAGCCACTTCAAAGAACAAAAGACTCTTCGCAATATTAAAGCTTTTTCATTGTTGGCTTGTCTGATTTTTTGCATCTTAAAAAGTAGTGTTTTTGCTATTTGAGTGTTAAAATATTCCTTTTCACTTTTAGGTTAAACTGAAATTATATCCTTTCATGCAGTTTGATGGGACAAGAACCTGCAGATGCATACATGGAGAAGACGATAAATGGGGTTGTCATTAAGTCAATTTTCGTGTCGCAGGATAAATCTAATGGGTCTCCAAGAGCTGCTGGAGATCAAATTCTAGCAAAGGAATATCAGAAACATGTACGCATAGCAGAAGACATGAGTCTGGAACAACCTGATCAAAAGCATGATATTTTACGTGTCAAAAGCACAAATTTTGATGCTGACATTCCTGATAATGAGAATGAGAAGCCTCGAGTTCAGAAATCAAGCAATGATAAAACTTCAGGTTTTCCTGTTCCCAAATCTGGTGGTGCTGGAAATTCACATCCACAGCCTCTTGCTCTGGCAACTGAAAAGTCTGCTGCTACGAATAGATCAGATGCAAACAATGTGTACTCACCCACTACAACAAGGAATTCACAGGTAATTGAAATATCTGACAGTTCTATTATTTGGGTCATTCACATTAGAAACATTCATTTTCACAAATCTCTTGACTTTGTGATTGAGCTTTCTGTCTAATATTGGAGTGATTGAAAATAGTGTTGGGTTAGGAAGTTGACTTTGTTAACATTAGATTCTTATGACGAATCACCAACATGGAGGTTGCCTCCTTCATTTTGTGGTATACATTAGGAAGGATACATGTGCTATCTGTTCTTCTGTGTTGTTTAGTTTTGTCTTTCATAAGGTGAAAATTTCCAATTACCATTACAAACAATTTGCTACTTTCCTTTTAATGCTGTATGCATTTGAAAATTACAAACTTTGTCATTTCTAATCTTTCCCCTTCTTTATCTCCCACTTCTAGGAGCACCATTCTACCTCATTACTCGATTTCAAGCTCTTTTACCATTTTTTGTGTGTGTTAGAGGGGTTATACAGGTCCACAATTTATACTATTTATGTGAACTTAAGTGGATGCACTGATTGCACATAACTAATAGGTTTCAAAGTTGACGTTCTAGATTTGGCTCAACATAGTACTCATCCTAGCCTGCAAGCGGCAAGCCACACAACTTGTGAAATTTTGGTTTTTTTAAGGTTGTTGGTGCAAATGTAGCTGAAATATGGGCTCTTGTTTCCATTTCTCAGCCAAATTCACCTTTTACGGCAAGGAAGGTGTTACAACATGATAACAGGAAGAATTTGGTTGAAGAAGACAGTTGGTCTGTTGCGTCCTCGTATCCTCTACTTAACTTGGCAATTCATGTGTTCATTCTACGAGTGTGTTTTTTGGCCAAGAGAATGGATTAAACTTATGCTCTGTTATGTTTTGCTATAATTACTGGGTCTTGATCCTTAGCCTTGTTTAGAACTGCTGCATCTGTGCGAACAGTTAAATCTGTAACCATTGGAACAGCTCCCACTTTTAAATCCGCTCAGCGTGCAGAGAAGCGGAAAGAGGTTTCTTCTTACTCATGATTCACGTGCCTTGATCTCTCTTTTTATGCATTGGATTTTCTAATTATATCCCCTTCTATGGTCTAGTTCTACTCAAAACTAGAAGAAAAACACCGAGCTTTGGAGGCAGAGCGAACCCAGGCTGACGCAAGGAGCAAGGTTGATACTTACTTGAGTAACTTGTATATTTCCTGCATTTCAATTTTCCATGCACCTCATTCTCATAACTGCGGCATCATATTTCTGTGTCTTCTTTTGTGGAAGAGATAAAAAAGGGTAGGCATCGGGTTAGGTCTACTGATTAACCTTAATGTCCATGAATCTTCTCTGTGTTTTAGGAGGAACAAGAGGCAGCTATCAAGCAGCTGAGAAAGAACATGGCATATAAAGCAAATCCAGTTCCTAGTTTCTACTACGAGGCGCCTCCTCCCAAGGCTGAACTTAAGAAGGTATCTCACAGGCCTTTTCCAGTCAGTCCTTGACCTTTTTCCAGTATTTTATGCATATAAACTTCCATTTTCCATCAGCAGGAACTAGGATTTAGTCTATGAATTTATAACAGGAAATTTGATTCAGTTGCAATTTGAAAGAAAATAGTTTCTGTGTTTTTGAAGCATTGGTACTGGTCAGCTTTTTGGTGTTTTACTAATGTTTATCAAGCTATAAAAAAAAAAAAGCAAATGAGAATGGCTGCCAGCCCATCGCTTCCATTTGGTTTACAGCTTGACACTGGAAACACGACCTTCTCCCTGAACAAAATAGTGAAGTAGATAACAACTCAAAGGTCTCCACTTCACTTTAGTGTCAACAATCTTGGAACTGATTAAAAAATATAGTTGTATTTCTTTGACTTAACTGGGGGCAGCGGAAGTGCAGTGCATCTATCATCACGATCTTCTGAAATGATATTGTTTTACTTTATTCTGTTGCAGCTTCCATTGACTAGAGCAAAGTCACCAAAACTAAACCGTAGAAAGAGCTGCAGTGATGCAATCCAAACATGTGAAGAGGAAGTGGGGAAACATTGTGCCAGGCATCGTCACAGCATTGGTGGCCAGAAAGGAGGTTCATCTACACCAAAGTCTGCCAAAAGTAAGTTTCAGATTAAGGCACAGGCGACAAATGGCAATGTTAAGGGCAATCTCCGATCTAAGAAGGAGGTTCTTACGGCAACAGCAGCTCCTGACAAGATCACAGAGCCGACAAATGCAAACGTCACTATTTAGTCATCAACAGCTTGTTTTCAGACACTTAAGGATGGGGAAAATCTGATGTTCCCACACTTGTGATATTGGATGTTTCTGAGAGGGACAAAGCCAACTTTTCGGCTGCCGATGACTTCTTCATGTGATTTGTGTTAACGTGAATTGTAGTATATCTTTTGTAAGTTATCCCAGTACATATCATGCTGTATAAGAAGAGCTTCTGATTCTAGTATGGACCAAATCCGTTTCAAACATCTGTTACGCCCCTTTCTATTACCTTTGGCAAGGATTTTGTTTAGCTATTGTAAGTTGCACATTATCCATGACTTGAATGACTGCTTACCACCACTAATGTGGCTTAACAAGTGCCATTTTCGTTACAGATCCTATGCGTCGCAGCTTCTCTCTCGCTTTAGATGAACACACACACACACATATGTGAATACGATGTCCTTGTATTAGAAACAATATCAAAGTTTTCTGGGTATCGTTGTTTAAAAGTTTTTAAACGTATCAAAGAACAATCAAACGGAATATATAGCTGACGCTAGAAGAAGTGCTGTCACATACTTAGGAGCTGACATTTTGTTCAGGGCTTGGGAACATTTAAGGGTTTTTTCTTTAACTGGTTTTGTGGTTCCACTTCTCTTTATCATCATCGGTTCCACCGTGTCTTTCTAACTCCAAAACCATGACCTCCTTTCTTCTTCACTCTGTCACATCCTTCTCTACTCTCGCGCTTCACCAGCCCCTCAAAACCTCCATTAAACCCTCTACTTCAAGTGTTTCACCACCCAAAATCTTGAACATAGCTTGCAATTCCAAGACTGACAAGAGAAGAGCCTCCATGGACAGTCCAAAACCCAAATCCAAAAGCAAAACCTCTAGAAGGTCAATTCTGAAGAAAACTTTAAACCAAGAGCAGGTTGTTTTCACTGCGCCAGTCTTGAATGACCCTCATGTGGGAATAATAGGAGGCGGCATGGCGGGTCTTGTCTGTGCTTTGACTCTGGAAAAGAGAGGCGTGAAGTCCACAGTTTTCGACACGGTTGGTCAGTTTGTGGGCTTGTTACTTTATGTCTGTTTGTTGGACAACATGTAGATATGCTGTTAAGAATTGTTAGTGTAGTTAAGAATTCTCGAATTCTTACAGTGACTGTGGTTTCAAAGACATCTATTTCATTCGAAGAACATATTGGCAGGATGTGAATGGTGGTTGAAGAGTAGGTCAAACTCTTTTCTCAGAGAATCCATTGATCAATATATAACTTTCTAATCTGCATGCTGTTGATCCCATAAATTATGTATGTTCAATATTGATAATAGGAATTTCTACGGTATGCATTTGCAGACATGGAAACTGAATGCTCTCTCTTGCATTTATTCCTAACTGAGCGTGGTTAGTTAGGGAAAACAAAGAGCAATAACTGAAATGGGTCATTTTGCTGGTAGCACTAAAAAAGTGTTTCTGCAATTTCTTCAGTTGTCTGCATCATCTTTTGAAAATAAACATTTCACTTTGGTGCTCTGTAGTTTGAACTAGAAAACTGGTGGGGAGTTTTCTCAATAGGGTTTTGCTACTCTAGGGAAATCATGGTTTGGGAGGTAGAATGGGCACCAGAGTAATCGATCCTCAACCTCTAGTATTTGATCACGCGGCTCAGTTCTTTACTGTAAGTGATCCTCAGTTTGCTGAGTTGGCGAATAGATGGGTAGAGAAAGGTCTAATCCAACAATGGGAAGGCACAATTGGCAAGCTTGAAATGGGTGGTCTATTTACTCCATTTCCCAGGTCACCTCCGAGGTATATTGGTGTTAATGGAATGCGCTCTCTTGCTGACTCAGTATTATCCCTGGTGATCAATCAAATTTAGTCTGCTGTTTATTTTCATAAAATGATACATAAACAGATGCTTGATTGATTGATTGTAATCTACAGAGTCCCCAGGTTAATGTGGTCAGACCTTGCTGGATAAGTGAAGTTGAAGCCTTTAACGGTTTGTGGCATCTGAGTGAGAACAGAAAACCTCGTGGACGGTTTGATGTCATTGTTATTGCACATAATGGTAAAAAAATCAAATCTTTATTAATATCTTGTTGTGGCATCTGGGGTCATACTACTAACTTGTTTGTTAAATATGAAAGGGAAGTGTGCAAATAGATTGCTTGCTTCTTCGGGTCTGCCTGTAATTGCAAGACAAATGAAGGTAAATACTTGGAGATGTGTACATTTCTTGATTTGTGGTCTTGTTGGGCTCATGATTTGTTTTTGTTGTTGATTTGGTCCAGAAACTGGAGTTGAGCTCAATATGGGCACTTCTTGCAGCATTTGAAGAACCTCTGCCTCTGCCAATCCCAAGTGGGGGAAATGGGTTTGAAGGAGCACTGGTTGAAGGGGTTGATTCAGTATCATGGATGGCAAATAATACTGCAAAACTACAACTCAAACACGGTCCACATTGTTGGACTTTCTTCAGCACTGCAGCTTATGGGAAAAGAAACAAAGTTCCGCAAGTAAATTAATGTACTTAATATTCATTCATTTATATTAACAAAAATAAATAAATGAAATTTTGATGTGTAAAACAGGAAAATATACCCACTGCAACAGCGGAAAAGGTGAAAATGAGTATGCTGGAGGGGGTGGAAGCTGCATTAGGACTAAGCAGAGGCTCACTTGAGAAGCCATTTTATAGTCGAGTGCAGCTATGGTATTATTAACTTATTATTTTCTTTCAGTTCACTGACTGGATATTAATAATAAACATAAATAGGGGTGCAGCTCTACCAACCAATACGCCAGGAGTACCATGTATCTTTGACGATAAAGCAAGAGCTGGTGTATGCGGTGATTGGCTATTGGGTTCTAATATGGAATCTGCTGCTTTAAGTGGCATGGCTCTTGCTAATCACGTACGTATGTATATATAGTATTGTTATTATTTGAATTGAATTGAACTGAACTGTATTGTGATTTGGGTGCTGCCTACAGATCGCAGATTACCTGCTACAAAGTCAAAGGGGCGTCAGGGCAGATTTTGGTGTAGGCTTAGACGCCCAGTTCCTACCTCTAGAAGCCCATGATTCTATTGGACAATTTATACTTCAATAGATAGACCACATCCACGAGTTGTTGGATTTGGACTTTTCTTATTTGTTATCAGAATTTGCAAGAGGCTAGTCAGACAAGGCTCCTCAATTTGAAACTATAACAATATTTTTTCAGCAAAACAAAATAATACTAAACATAAGCATTTTACACTAGCAGTTCTTTTCCCACATTACCCTCGCTTAACCAACTAATTTACAATATTCTACCACCTTTCCACAATTCCTAACACACACGTTCACTTCTTCGTCGACCGTTTCTTTGCAGTCGTCTTCTTCGCCGCGGGCGCCGACTTGACTGTCTTTACCTTCTTCACACTCTTCACCAGTGCCGCTGCCTTCTTAGGCTTCGCCACCTTCTTCCCCGGCGAACTCTTGATAGCCGTTTTCGCCACTTTCGCCGGCTTAGCCACCGTCTTCGGCTTCCGCCTCACAGCTCCATTCGCCTTTGGTTTCGCCGCCGGCTTCACTTTCGCCACCTTCTTCGGCTTCCCCGCTGCAGCGACCTTTGCTTTCGGCTTAGGCTTCGCAGCAACTTTGGCAGTGGTAGCAGTTGCAGTAGTCTTGGGCTTGGGCTTTGAATCAGCTGGCGATATCTTAGCTAGTTTGAACGAATTCTTGACTTTCACCAGTTTACCAGAAGCAACCAGGCGCTTCAACTGAACCAACAGGAGCTTCCTGAAATTGGCAGGCAACTGCTTGTGTTTCTCTTCAATGAACTTAGCTATCGCATACTGGCTCGATCCTGTTTTTTCCTTCAACGTCACAATCGCAACGCTTATCATCTGCAAACAAAAATCAGCAATTAAGTGTTGTCTGCAAGACCTAGAAACGAAGTTGGCGTTAGATAGATGAGACTGAATTAAGCACCTCGTAGAAAGACGGATAAGAACGAGCAGGTTTTGGCTTTTTCGCCCCGGTTACCGCCGTCTTCTTGGCCTTGGTGGCGGATTTCGCGACATTCTTCTTCTTCATGGTCGTCGTCGCCGTCGCAGCTGAAGTTGCCGTTACTTCGGTGGCTATTAAAGTCTCCGCCATTGGGTTGACTCAGGACGTTCTCGAAGTTACGAAAGAGAGAGATAATCTTCCGGAGAATATAGGATTAACAGAAGGAGAGAGATGGGTTTTAAATAAATGTAGATGGTAGGCTGTGATTGGTCGAGAGGGATGTTGCACGGATCGAGAGAGATTGGAAGTTTTAAATGAGAGCCGTTGGATTAGACTTGTATCTATGGTTTAAAACTCGTGTTTGACAGACGTGTTGGATTGGGAATTCGCCAAAAGGGTTTGGTGTAGGGAAGTTTTGGGTGTGTTTTTCATTTAACTTTGAATGAGTATAATTTGGGTTGTAGATCATGAATGTCAATGAAATTTAAAGGGATTGGAGTTTAGCACTTAAGCTTTCCAAAGAGTGTCTAACTGAATTAAATGGTTGAGGGAATTAAGAGAATTTCTGATTTGAACTTGGATTGCTCAAAAATAGGGTTTTCCATGATCATGTTAAGGTCTTCCAACTTTTTGGAGAAGTTCTTGAATTGAGTTTGGGTTTTTCTCGATTCTATGTGATTCTTACTTTGTATAAGATTCCACCGCGTCAAAAATCAAGAAATTTAGATGAGAATTGGGTCTTCAAATGTTGATTCAAACGTGACTTAAGTTGAACACTTCTATAAAGTTCAACAATTTCTAGCAATTCAACATAAACTTTCTTTAAGAATTCGGTGAATCCTACTTCTTACAAATGCACATATTCAAGTTAAAAGGAACACATTTGAACTGAAATTAAGATTTGTAAAGCAAGAATATGGTAGCTAGTAATATAAGAAATGCAGGCAAATTTTTGTGCTTTTAAAGCATTGATATAGTCGATCAACCATACCTATCTCCATCTCCATTGTCACCGTTGCTCAAACAACAATGAAACAAGGATGGATGTTCAGTGTTGTGTTAGGCAATTTGAAACAAGGACGGATGTTCGGTGTTGTGTTAGGCAATCTGAAATAAGGATGGATCTTTAGTGTTATGTTAGGCAAACTTACAAATTTAAAATAGATGGGGTTTTGCATACTTTCTCGTAAAGAAAAAGGAGTTATCTACTTAATACGACTTGATACACCCTAAAGAGCTGGGTTAACTACATGCTACCATAGAGATTGCAAGAGTGAAACAAGCTCCTTGTTTCTATTTGAATTTCCAAAAAAATAGGTTTATTAGGTACCCTTTTAAATTAGATTGGATAATTAACTTTCTTCACCTTTAAAGCATTTTCATGGTACTTGCCCCTTGAGAGAAGATTATTGGAGCGAGTGTGGAGTGTGTATCCAATTGTTACTAAAGTTTTTTCTATTTTAAATCTCACTCATAATTCAAGTTAGTACACTATTATTAATGATAAATAAACCGTCGATTCTACAAAAAAAGCAACATGAACTAGACAAATCAAACACACTACTAACTAGTTTAAGAGTAATAAATAAGAAACTGATTTTTTTTAAGATTTTGTATAAAATTGTTGTTTGAAAGTGATAAAATGGTTCATAATGCAATATAGTGAAATATCGTTTGGATTAAGAGTTTATAATATAATATAGTATAAAATTGTTTATCATTTTATATTCTATCCTAAACCTCCCAAATTAGAAGTTTTTCATTTGTACTGTTTAAATGAGATATAATATGAAACCTCCTCTTCCGTCCTAGTCCATTATAAACCTTCCTCCTAAATGATGGAATAATATTACATTCTATTTCATTCCATTAATAAGCTCCTAATTAAACATAGCTAAGGGAATTGGTAATAGGATGATTGATCAAAAGAGTATAAGAAAGATAAGTACATTTAAAACAATATCTTTCGTAATAGTATTTTTGACTTCTTAATTTAGATTAGATATATTGTCTAGACTGATATAATTTTCTAATCACTAAAACTACATTTCCTCAAACTATAGTCCTCTACATTGTAGTTGGTTAACATATATCTCTAATGTTGTTAATACTTATTTGAATGCATAAATATCTATAGGATCTCATGGAAAAGTTTCACCCTAATAGCTGGAAGACCATGAGCACTTTATTTAACCCTTTTTACATCAGTCATTATTCGTATGGCAAACAAGTTCTCTTGAGTTGTTTATAAGTGAATTTAAATCAGATTTAGACGTTGGTATGAATAAATTAGCATTAAGATTGATAAAGTTGGCTCTTCGAAGTATATCTCAATACATAAATTAAATTAAATTAGTTCATACAAAAATAAACACTAGGACCTTTTCTGTTTAAATATAAAAAGGAAATTTAGCCACTAAACATAATCAAAAAGAGATCTAAAAATAAAGGAAAAAGGTACAAATTGCCCCCTAAAGTTTTTTAAAAAGCATAAGCTATTTCCTACCAATACCCATAATATCACATTACATCTTAACATCTTAAAACTAGTACACCACCCTAAATCTTAACTAAGTTAAGGTTTTAGCAACTTTTAGTATATGAGTCATAAATTTAGCTTACATTATGTCACAACCACATTTTATCATCCTAATCGTATTCTTGGATCTTGATCGTGAGATTTTAAAATCTTTTTAATTATATAGTACTAGTGAAATGGTAGTAGGGCTAATCTTGGCTACAATATTGAGTCTATTTATCATATTATTATCTAATTAATAATAAAATAGGTTGCTTTGATTCATTTTTAAAAACAAACTAAACTAAACACCATTTATTTTTTTAATTAACCACTCTCATATGTACTAAGTTCTTTGAAACCTCATAAAAGGTCATCCTAATATCAAAGAGGTCACTTAATTATATTTTATATCTCTTATTAATATTTAATATATGTGTCATAGATAATCTTCATATAAGTTCTTTCAACTATATATGTCTATAAGTAGAACATAGCATATCTATGCTCTCGTATATGGAAACATTTAGATTAACACATAAATTAAGCATAGAAACCTCTATTGAAAATTAAATCAAAACATACAAGAATTCATTAAGGTTCTATCCAATCTAGATATAAAAGTTGTTAGCCTAAAACAATTCTTAAAATAGTGAAAACAATAGTCGAAGGAAAAAAAATTATACTGAGGTATCCCATAATGGATATCTCAATCGTCGAATAATAATCGCCTCTCTAAAATGAATCCTACTTCTACTTCTTTTTTGGAGAGGAAGATCAGCATTGACATACCCATGTTCTAAGTTGTGTATCTTTATGTTCTCTTTTAGAGATAAACATAGACTCTAATATGCCTTTAGATATTTTTGCAACTTTTCTCCAAAGTTTCGTAGGTTGTGTATCTCTTTTCCTCCATCACACAACCTTCTTTCAGCTTGTGAATCAAACCAAGTCCTCCTCTCCATATTGTTCTAGTGCAACAATAAGGTAAAACATAGTTATATATTTGGCTGAGTGTAGCTAAAATTGGTGTTTTCTTTATATTTTTGCTTGTAACAATAACAACAATAACAATCTCTAGTAAAAGTCCTGTTGAGACGTGATGTTTGGAGAGGTCCAAAAGTATATAACATTTTTCCTAACCAATAGAGAGGTTATTTTGGATAAACCTACAAAAAAAGAGAATAAAAGACTAAAAGAAAAAGAGTTTTTGAAAATTGTTTGCAGGAAAAAAAATCAAAACTAAAATGAAAGATAAAAATAAAAAATAAATATTATAAATAACACAAAATATATAATATAATATAATATAAATATAAATAAAGAATAATAAAAGATACATAATAATAATAATAATAATAATAATAATAATAATAATAATAATAAATAAATAAA
>JAOSBK010000003.1:28006083-28031369 GCA_027568895.1 Erythroxylum shatona
TTATTATTATTATTATTATACGAAATTAATTTCTTATTGTTATTGTTATTGTTATTATTTTTTATTTTTTATTAATACAAATCATTCGTTTTAAAATAATCAATGAATTATATATATCCATTCGTATTATACTGCAGAGGTATTTAATCATTGACACTGTTTTTATGTTCTGTCAACTGCAACCAAACACATTTTTTTCCTCGAGACGGAGACAATTTTATCTGTTTTGTCTATCACAACCAAACACCTAACTGTCTTCAATTTTTGTTCTGTTCTGTCTCTAAATTTTTATCTCGTTCCGTCTCTGCATATGAGAGAAAGTAACCAAATGCAGCGTTAGGGAAGGTTGGCAGCGACGACAACACCTTTATGGCTGCTAGGATTTGCCTTCGTTGAGTTTAGGGTTTTTGAAAAATGAAGAAGATGAGTTTTTGGAAGAGGGGTTAGGAAAGAATGTGTTGGCCGCATGGACAATCTTATCCTAGGTCTAGAATAGGCTTATTCTAGGATTAAAAGAAGGGATATTTAGCAAGAAGGATAGTGTATATTAAGGTCAGAATAAGACTTGTTTGAAGACATGATGTTATATCTTTTTTAAATATATTATATTCTACACTCGACTAAATTAAATTTTGTATCAAACAAAACTTTAAAATTCAAATTCAATTCCAAAATTAAAGAAATTATTTTTCTTAATATTAATAATTATATTGATTCTTAATTAATTTTAAAAAGGAAATTTCTAAAATTAAAATTAATTAGTTTTAGTTATATTGAATTTAATTAATTAGATTCCTTAAAATTAAGTAATTAATTTTGTGAGAAAGATTGTAAAAATAATTGTTAAATGAATAGATTTAACAAATAATAAAATTATTATGCTGGATGGATTTCTATTTGTGAGAAAGATTGTAAAAATAACTGGTTCTTAAATGAATGGCCTGACGAAGGTCCACATCAGATAAGTTGGGCCAGAATATCCCTTTTTTTTTTTTTACTCACGAGGTGTTCTAGAAGGGGCTAAATTATGGGAAGACACCTTTAAGTCATCCATATCTAGACTAATTCCTGTTCAAGCTAGGTAGATCCTTTGCGGGAGGTAAAGCTCTGACCTCAAATTTTAAACGGCTGCATACCTGAAGAGGGGTTCAAACTTAGAATCTCACTTAAATTAAGAGAATTCCTTACCAACTCACTTGCGCTTTAGAATACAAAATATCGTAACTTGAGATTCATCACTGGGAAACGGTAAATAAACATAGATCAGCTTCATGTAGGATGTAGATTTCTTCTCTGAGTTCGTTTCATTTCGGGCCCCTACTACGATCCTTCTTCTTAATATGGATTTGGGCTGCCATAGTGTCTCATCATTTAATTTTGTTCGGGCTTGATCGTTATGCTCTTGAAGCTAAAGCACGTTAAAGCAATCCTGCTTCGGTGTGTTCATATTTTCTCTCTCCTAAAAAACTTGCGGACACTATTAATTAAATGTGTACCAACAACTAACTTATAATATACATAATTAATTTATTTAATATTAATTATGATAATTATGAACTTTTTCTTGAAAATAAAACATATGGCAGGTTCTTTTACCAACTTTGTTTCAGAACTTGGAGGGGAGGCAAGCTAAATGAAAAGAGTATACCGCGTTTCCCAGAACTGGGGACAAGACAACTACTCTTCTATAACCAGACAAGACCCTAAACAGAGTGGGAAATTTTCCAATTTCGGGAATTATGGCAAACAAAGTCGATATTTTGGATTCTACGGAGCTAACATTAGTGCTGAGGTGACTCCATCTCCATCCATTCTACAGTAGTAATACCATCAAAAGCATGCTTGTAAAGGATCACGCGTTACGCACTTGGACATTGATAAAGACAATCGTGGACTTTTTGACACACATCATTATACAAAAACATCATCGGACATGGCAGAACTACAGGAGTAGCGCAAGTCCAATTTCCAGCTGAAGGTGTCCTGTCTCATCAATTACATGAGTTGAAAACTGAAACTTACCAGCATTAAGAAGAAATAGCTTTCATTTCTAATTAGCCCAAGTTACACTTTTTGACCTCTATCTATCTATGCTAAAGCAGTTCAGAAAACTGTCTCAGAGGTTCAATACCTGAGGAAACAAATCCGCTTCACCATCTCTAGTCTCAGATTTGAACCACGTTCGATATATACAGTTGTAATTTACAAATATGGATCAATCAGCACTCTCCAGATGATGTTGAACATTTCCAAGACTACCTCTCATGTCATGTATTGGCAGATTGTGATGCAAGTAACCTGGAGTGGTTGTGTTCCCCTTCATAGGTGACAATTAGCATAGAAGGGTCTTCCAGGCATCTCTCAACATGCTTCCTTGCGGGGCAACCTCTCACGCTACTGCATTTATAGTATCCTCTGTATGATGCAGTTTTAAGGGACAACAAGAGCAAAGCAATGGTTACTTCAACTGCGCTTAAATAACATTAAACTCAAAATTGAAGCTAGTGCCAGTAAGTATCAAAGAAGATGTCCTTTGAAAATAGGTAGTTGCTAATTTGTACTATATATATCTACTCGCGAATTTAGTAAACATTTAGAGAGACGAACTAGCCACCGTTTTTTATGCAGCAAGACGAAGATATAATGCATTTGATACATCAGCTGAATTAGGGGAAACAGGATTGAACAAAACTTAAACTAAATATTAGAAATGTGTTATAGACAGACATGGATCAGACGTACCTAGGATGTGGAGAGCCCTTTATAGGCTTTTGTCCATATTTCCTCCAGGAATACTCATCAGGAGGAATATCGGCCACCTTGTTACTAATAGCAGGCACTTTGATAGACCTTTTAAGTCTCAGTTTCCTACAAGGAAGTAAGTTAATAATTTAAATATGGATAAATCTGAAAATACCACAGAAATTGCAGCATAGTACCGGGAACTGATCTTACCTCCTCTTTGAGCAATGGCATTTACCAGTACTACCACATTTTAAACTCCCATCTTCCCCTCTACCAGAACACCTCCTCCTTGTCTGCTGTGAAATCTGATCAGATGATTGAGTGACGCCAATCAAGCGGAATGAATCTCCATCCAAGTTTGTAACAGTGCCATCCATGCTCAAGGATGACATGAATGATCTTGTGGATGACATGATTGGCGTGCAACTAGAGCTATCAAACTTTATGTTTATCCCACCATTACTCCTAGAGTAAAAGGCCTCGGCTTGATGATACTTCATTTGTTGCTGATGTTGAAACTGCATCCTCTTTATCTGTTGCTGCTGTTGAAGGAGCTGATAGTGTTGTGATGATCTTGTTGGGGCAACTTGGAGAGGAGGTCTGATGTTTGAGTTCATTTCAAGTACTGGGTTTTCCAGAAACATTTTCTGGGAAGTTTGCATTCCAGATTGATTGGACCTGGAATCTGTTACAAGGGTTGTAGTTTCCAGAAAATTAGCAGGTACAATTTGGAGCGGCTTTGGTGCTAAAATTGTTTGACAGTTAGGACTATCGAGGAATAAGTTTTGAGGCAAAGATGATCTAAACTTCTTCAACTTTCTCACTCTTCCATGACCTAAACTAGCGTCTAAAAGAGACACAACTCTCTTGACCCTGGACACGGCCTCTCCAGTCTCTATCATCAAGTTCCTATGCTGAGGATGATCCTTGGCTTGACTCAAGAGGCCCAGAACTCTGTGGCAGCTCTGAATAGCAGCTTTATGGGCCTCCTCAATCTGCTCCATACTCAACCAATCTCAAAAGACAAAACTTCAATCTGTTAAAACCCCTAAACCCCAAACAACAACAACATCACCGGAATAACAAAAACCATCACCAGACCACAAAATAGTTAAAAAAAAACAGTTCCCCAAAGGCTCGAACTCAAAAGGGTATTGCATAAAACTCAAAATTTTAGCATCAACAAAAAGTTGTTAACGTCAAAGATGAACTAAGGCATAACGGTTCAAAGCAAAAGGCAAGAACCAAACAGACGAAAACTAGTCATACTTTTATGGCAAGTTCCGGGGAGCAACGCCAAAGAAAACGAAAAAAGCAAGAAAATAAAGAGTGACAAAAAGAACAGAGCTTGGGCAGATATGATCAGTGACAATCCACAATAGACTATCCCCGTAGTGTGAAAGAGAAGAGTCTAAAAAAGAGCTTTCTTTCTCGGAGTTGTTAAAATGATACAAAATAAAACAAAGTCTACCTTTAACTTGAAAACCACATGAAAACACACCAAAACATCTTCGAAATCGTAAAAAGGAAAAGGCGCAAGGAAAAGAATCCAGCAGAGTGGCAAAGAACAGAGCGAGAGAAAGAGAGAGTGAGCTGGTGGAGCAAGCACAGAGATACCAGAGAGACTGACATCTCTGTCAAACTCAAAGATCCTAATGCTGGTCCCACCAAAAACACCTATGATAAATAAACTTATGCCCTTTACTTCTTTTCCTTTACAACTTTATTTAATCATCTACTCCGTTTTTTAGTATATCTTTGCTTCTCAGTAAAAATAATATTTAATCATTAACTATATTTTCATTTTTGTTTATTAATAATTAAATACTAGCTAATTAATTATGTTTCAATCTCTTATACAATAGTATTAATCAATTCATTATATTTCACTAAAAGTAAATTGATAATTACTTAAAATTTAAAAATTATAGTAGATAATTTGTTTATAAATTTATATTATTCATTAAAACTTAAATACTAAATATATTTTAAATTTTAATAATTAAAAAATTCTCATTTTTATTTTAAAATTTAAATATATTATTAAATTGAATTGATCATAATTAAAAATATATTTAATAAATGGTAAAATTAAATTATAATAAATATGAAGATATTTTTACAGATATAATCATATAATAAATTATCAAAATAGGATAACAATAAATGGATTAGAAGTCAATAGTTCAATACATCTCTCATGTCTTTGAAGTTTTTATACTAAACAAGATTTGAATTTTTTTTTTTGTTTACAAAGAAAAAAAACTTAAAATACAATGTAATTAGTGCAGTACTCTGCGGCACAAAGCTCCTGTCTTATTTCGGAGGATAAGTTCTATGACTGGCATCGAAGGCTCCTGGAGAATATGCATGTCTGGGTTGGCTAGGACTGCGAGAGCGGTCAGGTTATCGGCACACTGATTCCCTTCGCGATGTATGTGTTGAATTTGCATATCCTAATCTCGTTGAATTAACCCACAGATACATGCTACTAAAAAATTATTCTCAGCTAACACTGTATTGCAAGAAGATAGGATATTAATGATTTCTAAGAAATTCACTTCGACTATGACTCAACGATATCCAAGCGACTAAGTTAAAATAAGGCCTTATTGGACTCTCAGAGTTTACCAGCTAGCGGTGAGCCCTTTTCAATATATTGTATAAAACTACCGCATTAATAACCGTATCAGTCTCTAATTAAACCTTGATCAGTAGCGATTGTAAACCCTTATTTAACTGATTTCATGTGTGTTTAGATAATTAGAAGGAAACAAAGAGTCCATAGAGGAGGGCGCACAATTCCACTCTGGACAGTTGACAACCGCTGGTAGATGAACGGGCTGGAACTTGGCACGTGTAAGACCAGATGTCACTTGTCCCAAGAGAGTGCAGGACTGTCATTGTCGTTTTTGTGGATAATAAGTTAAATAGCAGGGTTTATGCGGTTGACTCTCCGCCAATTTTTCATTTTACTCTTCTCCCGTAGCATTTGGTAAGAGAGAGTGAAATTGATGCAATGAATCAATTTAGATGAAAGAATCCATGTTGATCTTAGTTAAGAACGTAATCAAATCAAATTAATACTAAAATCGATTGAAAAGTTGCAAGTTGCTTGACTTGGAAGGCAAATGGGGATAAATCCAAATTGACTAATTGGGTGTGCCAGAATAACCTGTCTCCGCACGCTGTCCTTTGCGCTTGTTGCAACATGCCAAGTAAACTTTTATTAATTGTCTTCTCCTAAACATTTCGTTTAATTATTTGATATTTAACTTAAAATAAAGGAATGAAACATGAGTTCCTACTAGTCAAATTTAAAAACAATGTGCACCCAAATACATTGTTAGACATGGAAGTCCACAAGTCAAAGAGTAGTACTACAATAATTCTCCATGATAATGATTTTTTAATAAAAAAATTGATCATGCTTCCTCCTCTTTTAACCATTCTTTTTTGCACCATTCCATTTCGCTTTTGTTAATTTTGATTTCTATTTAAAAATAAAAATTATTTATTTATTAATGTTTTCAAAGTTATTACTGATAATAAATTTGTCAAAATAATATTTATTTTAATTATTAAAACCATTATTATTATTATTTATAATTAAATATTTAATACTTAGGACAAATAACTATTTTAGAATTTTGAAGTAGATATTTTCTAGTTATTTTAATTTTAAATACAAGTTATTTATAAAAAAATTAAATTATATTACTCAATATTCTTATTAATAATTAGTGTTAAATAGTCCATATTTGGTTAATAACAACAACTAAACGAAAATTTCTTATTAAATTTAAAACAAAAAAGAGAAAATTACAAATCTTGGTAGAAACAAGCATGCTCTTTATCTTTTGATTTTCAACCTTCGATATGAACCAACCCCTGTCTGAGTCAGGCTACTGTCCATCTCTAGTCATTTACTTCGCATCCAAGTTGAAATCTGCCAACCCCACAAACTATCCTATCGCTTGTATAATTAACAAAATATGGGTAAGACAGGAAAAGCCAAGATCGTCTGCTTCTTCAACATATGACCAAATCAAACCCACTTCCTAGGTTTACCTGTGCCTTTTTTTTAAAAATCCTAGAAGCAGCAAGCACGCGTATTAGGAGATCATATTCACAGCAAGCTAGCTACAAGGAATCTAACACTTTTAAACTCAGATTTCATTCATAATAAACAAATCCCCTTTAGCTACCTTGCACTTTTACCAGTGATTAAGGTCTTCTCACTTGCACCCAATGGCATTAGATATGATATAATGTGACAATTGGCTCGCAGAAGAGCATGAGTTTGTGGATCCAACAATGAACCCATTAGGCCTCACTAACACCCATGTTTTGTCAAAATTGGTGGGCTCTTCAATCTCCATTTGATTTTTTAAAAGAATATTTTTATCCAATTGCGTGATATTAATATGCAAATCTATACTTAGCCTTTTAGTTACTGATACCCACTAAAGAAGGATAAATGGGACCAAACAAGTTGAAGATATTTCATTTATAATTCTATACTAATCATTTTTTTTATATATATACTTATGTTTCTGAACGCACTTGACTTCTTAGTTCTGATTAGGACTGTATATTATTCTAATCCATTTTTTAAAAACCATCCACTTGCATCAACCTAGAATTGAATAGGCACCCAAGGCTGACATTCGCACCAATAATTCAAGATAAGATCTTTGCCAAACTTGTAGACTATGCATTTGATCATTAGTTTTCTACCACATTATCAAACAAACATATTCCAACTTTATGCCTATTTAATGTGCACTAATCTGGGTTGTTAACCTTCCAGAAGCTTAGCAATCAAATGCTGTAAGTACCTGTACCCCATACGCAACTACGACAACCTTTTTGAAGTTGTCAAAGCACAAAAAGCAAGACCAATATCAAAGGTTTTTCCAATAAACAATCTTAATTAGATAAGATTAGTCATCACATCAATAGTTATGGTTTAATTAATTTCATTTGCACTAGTTGTATTAAATTATACAGCAATCGGACCTTGTAGTTAAATAACGAAAAGGGTTTAAATCTTAGTTAAAAAAAAGTCACTAGCGTTTCATAACCTATGGTTAAAGCAAGATTGCGAACATAATATCTTGAAAACGTATGTTACTTTCCAAATGCTAGAGCCAATAGTCGGGCAATAGCCTTGGAAATTGGAAGGAAAACATCTGGCATCCAGAACTATTCTTTTACCAGGTTAGGTTCGAACACTATTTGCATGGATATTGATCTCCATAACTTGTGAGATTAATACCAACGTACGGACTTGGAAGGCACCAAGGGCATTGCTTATTCTTGAGTGAGCTCTTGTGTCTGGTTAATGGAAGGTGATCATTCTGAGATAAGAAAGTGATGCTTCCTTCCAATTAAAATGATGTAAAGGTGGCCTTCGCCTCCACTACGTATCAAATCTAGTGGAGCTTTTTATTATGCTTTCGGATATGATAAAAAAAGAAAGGAAAAAAACTGTAAAGATGAGTATTGATTTAGCCTACATGGTTGAAGAGGATCTTGGGTGCTATTTGAGCATGAAACAGGAATTATTTGAATCAGCTAAGATGTTGCAGGAAATCTTCATCACTGAAAGGAGACATTTGATTTCTTATCTGGAAATATGATTCTAATTTCTATGAAAGAAACATATATAATCTATAAACTTGTATTGCAGATATAGTGTTATCAAGTTATCAGCTTTACTCTGTCATAGGCCTGTATTTCAGAGTACAAATCGCTATGAGATATATAGCTTCATCAAAGGATGACACTAATCGAAGCATCAAACACACAATATAAACAACAAAACATTAACCTCGCAATTAACAAAGAAACCATTTTCTTTTTTCATGTCAGCGAGTTCCCTGGCTTTCGTTGAATGTTCACCTCATTTACGAACAATAATGTCCTTTTCTTTTATCGCCCTTTCGGGTTGACAATCTGAGAGAAGATGTCGTTGGAGTCATCAGTTGTCATATTCATCTCATGATCATTTCCAGGGCGGACAGATGCCACACTGTGGTTTCTTAGACTCTCATCAGAAGTTTCACTTCCCCCTCCTATTGAACTGTGTTTAGATCCATCAGGGTTATCCTGAACTTGGAGAGCAAACTCTAGATTCCATAACACATCTCCCATTGAGGGACGTTCATAGCCGGCATCAGCCAAGCATTTCTCAGCGCAGTCTGCGAACTTTTTCAGGCATTCAGGTGCGATTTGTCCCTTAATGTGAGGATCAACGATGTCGCCAAGAACTCCCTTTCGTTTACAGTGAAGGGCCCAATCTGCAAGACTAACTTGTTCCTTTGTAAGACTAGGGTTTAGAGCAGGCCTTGCACACAATGCCTCGAAAAGGACTACGCCAAATGAATAGACATCAGACTTTTCGGTCAGTTGTTGCCTCCTGAAGTATTCAGGATCCAAGTAGCCAAAACTACCCTTGACCACAGTGCTAACATGCCCCTTTTCCATGTTGGGACCCGTTTTTGAGAGACCAAAATCTGAAACCTTGGCAACCCAATTCTCATCCAAGAGAATGTTTGTAGTCTTAACATCTCTGTGAATGATTGTGTACTTGGCCCCAGTGTGCAGGTAGTGGAGTCCTCTGGCAGCTCCAATGCAAATCTCCAACCTTTGTTTCCATGATAGCTTAGCTTTCTTACTATTATACAGATGCTCCCTCATTGTCCCAAGCGCCATGTAATCATAAACCAAGCACATCTCCTCATCTTCCTCGCAGAATCCAATCAATGAAACCAGATGCTTGTGTCTCAACTTAGAAAGCATCTCAATTTCAGTCTGGAACTCGTTAACTCCTTGTTCTGATTGTGGATTGGACCTTTTTATGGCAACCTTGGTCGTATTATCTATAACACCTCTGTACACCTTGCCAAATCCTCCAATACCGATGACATTGGACTCATCAAAATTCTTAGTTGCTTTTCTAATCTCTGGCAGCGTGAAGTGGCGACAAAGACCCTGAGCCAGTGAGGAAAGGTGGCCGCTATTACTCTTTCCTGAGATTGTTGATTTACTTGTTGAAGTGTGGGAGTTCCCGTAAATCGGTAGCCAGCTAGATGTATGTGAATCAGGACCAGGGAGTCTCTTCTTCTTTTGGTAAACAGCAACACAGATTGCAGCCACCACACAAATGCCAGCAGCCCCTCCAGCTGCTCCTCCAATTACAATTTTGTTATTTGACTTGAATTCCTTTAGGCTAGACTCTGCCACAGCCTTGGCAAGCATTGCTGAGAGCTCAGGATTGGGTCCTGCCAGGTTCTTTTTTCCATCACTCATCTTAAATATCTCTATTCCATTGACCGATGCGTCATAGTATTCCGGTTTTGATAGGGTTGATGGATGCAATTCTATTCGAATATATTCATCTCCCGGCCTATCATTGACAAAAATGGCAAAGTCCTTGTAAGTTGGTACTCCTATCCCTCCTGTCCAGGCAATTATATCAGCTGGAGTAGGATCAGCTTCGGCACTCGCATTGTTGATGTAGATATTAAAAACTTTCTGGTTAACTTTCGTCAACTGGAACTCGCAGAAATGTAACCTTACAAAATATGTGAAATTGGCATCAACCTGAAACAGCCATGTCAGGTTGAATTGTAGGTTCAAGTCTTTGGAAGGCCCCATGCCTCTTGCAGTTGCATAAACATCAGATGGTGCTGTGTAATCTGGCAATTTTCCATACTGTATTGTAACATTTTCACTCTGCAAGTCAACTCCAGTTGCTGCACCATACAAATAAGGCATGTCATTGTACCAAGTCCTTGTAAGCCCACCAGAGTCTTTGTTTGGAGGAATATACTGCCCTGCAACATTGATTCTGTACATGGTCTGCAAATTTGAGCTTGTTGCATCAAAAGTTTGGTCAGAAAACCCCACCATAGTCCCTGTGCCGAAGATGTCAGGTATCGGAATCAACTCAATTGCATTTACAAATGCAAATGCATCAGGCTTATTTTCTGGCTTAAAGGTCACTTCGAGAACCTGAGTTTCCAAAGGAGCCAAAGAATACTCTTTAACTAAATAGGCCTGCGTGAGTGCCTGAGCAGTAATGGCAGCACTGAAATTGTTGAGAAGCGTAATCCCAGCGGCCACAACCGAGAAATAGGAGTTGGAAATGTTGAGGTTTAAATAATCAGCTGGATAAAAGGAGAGCCTCAGCAAAAGACGCTTCTTGGGCTCAATTGGGAGCTTATAGGTTGCCTCAGCAGTGAAAATTCTTGCATTCATGTACGGGACTGCGGAGAGAATTGAAGGGTCTTGGTACCTTGCTCTCGCTTGCGGATGATTTCCAGCGACGTACTTGGCATCTGGTTCCCAGTTTCGACCATCACTGTCCGTGCCACCATTTTCAGACCCACAACTCAAAGACAAAACTTTGGGGTCTGAACCTGATACGTAGAGGGCATTTAAAAGAACAGAGAAACATGCAAAACACAACAAAATGTCTGTTTTCGCATCCATGGCTAAAGGTGAAAGGGCAAGGAGCTTCTTCACCTCGGCGTACAGGAAAAGGGAAGGAAAGGCAGATTAAACAAAAAGCTTTCCTGTACGCCGGAATCTGCAAAATGCTGATGCTGGTTTCTCCTTATTGTATATCTGTGGGGAGTTTTGTAGCCTACTCAAGCTCAAGCCATTCTTTGATTAAGCATAGGCGTTCATGCCTGGATTAGATGGAAAAGAGACCAGGCAAGAAGAGATGGTAAATCTGTGTATTTTCTTTTATGGTACTAGCCTTTTTTTCCCCCCCTTTCTTTTCACTTCTCTTTTTCTTTTGTTGAAATTGGCAGGCAGTTGGAAATTGATGAAGGAGAGAAATAATCGTGCATTACTGTCTTTGGTTGGTTCTTGAATTCCTATTGAAAGCTACTAAATTAGGCTATATTTAGCACAGGTTTCCTGTAACTTCTCCGGATTGTTTCATGAAGGCAATTGTTACAGCCTGTTAAACTGAACCGAACGAAAATCAGGAGAAACTCATGTGCTATTTTTAGACAATTCATAGACTCAACTATGACTTGCACAAACATTCCTTTGATTCTTACCATGTTAACGAAGAAATTATCTGAAGAACCATAGCATGTGTGTTATGCCCATATCAACCTACAGTTGAGGCTAATTACCACCTTCATATTTCAATAACAAGAGCAAAATTCCACTTGGAACTCCTTGGAGATGCGAGAATCCTGGGGTTGGGGTTTAGGAAAGAATTTTCTGCAAAGAAACAAAATCTGATATTGTGATAATAAACATATGTGAAACCAATGTCATGATATTGGAGGTTGCAGAAACAAAAACATGTCTTATCTTGCCTTAAGATTGCGATGGCGATCAAGACGTTGCTATATGTTCTTCAAGACATTGAAACGTAATGCTACACAGTATCCTCACTTTGTTTAGAAAGAACTAAACAGCGCACCAAAATAAAAATAAGTCAGCCTACTGAATGTACTACCATTAAAACAGAAAAATAACTATGTCTTAACATTATTTATTCACACTACAAGAAAATTGTAAAATACCGACGGAAAAATTTCCGTAGTAAATTAGCGACGGAAACAACTTTCCGTAGGTAAAGTTTAGGGAAAAAGGTTATTTGTGACGGGAAAAAAATACATCGGCAAAGGAGGAGACGAAACTTTGCTGACAGAAATTAGCGACGAATTAGTAATTCATCGTAAAAATAGGTATCAATGATTCCTGGCAAAAAAATGCCTATTAAATTTACCGACGGAAATAAATTTCCATCGGTAATATACCAATCCGTAGGTAAATTCAACAATGTCGGCTTGTTATTTTAATTCGAAAGAAAACGACGTCGTTTGTCCAACCATAATCAATGTCGTTTCCTTATCACGTTTAGCTAAGGCGTCGAACACCCCCCCCAATCTGTCGAAGGTGTTTGAAAATGTTGTGATTTTTTTCCCTCCAACCTCATCGTTGTCGTCTTTTGTTATTCTCTGGTTGTATACCATCGCCATCTTCTTTGTCTCCGGTTAGTCGTCCGTCATGGTTAGTTATTCCTCCTTTCCACTGATTTTTTGTTTTTCTACTTGTTATTGTTAGGGAAGTTCTTGTTTGGGTCAATTTTGGTTGATGTCTTTTGTGTTGTCTGCATTTATTTTAATTGTTAATGGTTTATTGTGCATCTAAATGTATTCCTGTTAGTGAAGAATGCCAGGTATTAATGTTTTTGTTAATAGTTAGGGATTAATTTATTATGCCTATAAAGTGTTTGATGAAAGTCTTAAGGGGATTTTTTTAAAATATGATAAATGGAATTAGATATAGTGTGGATTTAGATACAATATGGATAAGACTAATCTTGAGGGTTATATATCAAAGAATATCTCACATGAGACAAAAGATTTTTAGTATAAGGAGTTTGAGGTACAAAAAAAATATTCTTTAATATTTTTTTATTTTATCTAATTTTATACATTAATTTGATTGAGATTGTAGTTTATAAGTACTTATAATATATTTTTCTTTTTTTAAAGAAAGAATTCTTTTGGGATTCAAAATTTGATACTATAATTTATAATGTATGAGATAGGTGAGCTCGTACATGTTATAGAGACTTTCTTGGTTTGATATACAAGAATGATGTACGACCTCCTTAAATATTTAAAGAAATGTAGACTCGTTGCAATAATATTGGGCATCACCCGAGGCAATGTTCACTTGAGAGTGCGATTCTGCAAATAAATGTGGAGAACCCGAGGGAGAGAGTCTACCTATATACACTGGAGTATCTATGATCCACCAAGAGTATGTAGAGAAACTTGTAAATATCGAAAATTTACACTTATATTCTGATTTTTGTACTTTGTTATATGAAATTTAAAATGAAAATATATGTGTATTATGAAGAATAATAGTACTATAAATGTCTGGTACTATTAATGATTGTGTTATTGAGTAAATTTTTTTGTTTAACAGGAGGTAAATATCATAAAAATAGAAGAAACTCTCCTGAAATTTTTGTAAATTGTTGTTCAATTATAACAATTTATTCTGACGCAAGAAAAGTCTACGGGCAAAAAGCCTACACTACGCCAGCTCGTTTTGCACAGTACTCATACTAAGATGCATGATTGTGCGACCTTTGTTAACACCTTATGTAGATAACTTCATGTATATAAAATCCATACTTTAATATTAATTCTTAAACATTATTACTTATTAACATAAACAACTATAATGATATGATCAGATACAAAAAAGCATTAAACAACAATCTCAGAACTTTGAAATTGTTGATGAGAGTTAGACATATCTTGATGTAGTGGGTAGTAAGGACCGCCATGGAAGGATTTTTAGCTTAGGTTCATTTGCAAACACATATTATTCACAATCCTCCACATTAATTATAACTAGATCTAGTAAACGGTCCGCATCAAATGAGAGAGTCGTTCAGCTTGAGAACACAGTAGAGAGGTTGATGAAGTGCATAACCCAGCTCCATAATGAGGTAGATGAGTTGAAGGGGAGGGACATAATCTTATTGTATAGCAGTCAGAGCATCTGCCTTCACCAACAAGATAACTTAGATAAATGGATAATTGAATGTATTTTATGTTTTGCTACTCTTAAGTTTTTGTATAAATTCTTAATTTTCAGTTATTTTTCAAGAGTCTTATTGGTGTACATTATATTTTTTATTATATTACCAATGAGGATAATTTTTACTTTATAATATTTAAAGAAATTAGATATATAAAAAATTAAATAATTATCGAGAGAAAACTCAGGTAAAAAGAGAGAAATGGTAGTTGAAATTTATCATAGTTAAAAATTTTAAATTAACAACAAAATATTTTAATTCCGTAAGTAATTTATTGATAGAATGAGAATATTGTCGGTACAAATTTAGCGGCGTAAAATATTTTTTGTAGGTAAAATTTTGCGATGGATATTGTAATTCTTTCGGTAAATTACCTACAGAATTTTGTACATACCGACAATACAAAATTTAGTCACTAAAATTACCGACGGAATTATAATATTTCTAAATTTATTGATACAATAAAGTTACCAACGACTTACCGACGGAATTTCAATATTTTGTCGCCAAATATACTGACAAAATTATAATATTTTGTCATGAAATTTGTGACGGATTTACAATATCCGTTGCTAAAATTTATAACCTTTTTTTTACGACTCTTTCTATTAGTAATTTTTGTCGTTAAAACTTTTTCTTCTTTTTTGTATAGTGTCAGATTTTTGAGTGTAGAAATGTAGTTGATCTATTTTCAACGTCATACTCTAGTAACAGGCCTCATTCATAGAACTTCAAATTTTGATGCAACTCTTAAACCTTTTCTTTCTTGTGTTTTATGCAAATGATTAAACATCAAATTGGATATTGCAATTACGAAGAAGATCATAAGAAGCATGCAAATTAGGTATATACGTGCTCATATTTTTATTTTTTTTACATAATATAGTAGCGGTATTCTTTAACCCAAAAAAAAAACTGTCAGAATTTGACAGAAATAAACAATAAAAAGCACACCCTCAAGTCCTAACCAAAATTGGCCAAACTTTGCTCCAAATTTAACATAGGACGTTACAAATGAACGGCACCACACATCAATCCCCCCAACGGCCAGCCGCACTCCCACCTGCCCCGCCATTAAAGCACCCTTCCTTTCACATCCTCCTTTAGCTGGTTGTTCCGGTGTCGCAAATTACCCATTTTCTTCACCGGAACATACATAACCTTATATATTACACATACACATCCCTAAGGGGTAACATCTAATTCACCATCCCTGTTGCACACGCGCCTCCACTAGCCGTCCAACGCTCTTCTAAGTTGCTGGCGGCCAACAGCTGCTGTTCGCTGTTCGCCGCTCGCAGCAACCTTCGTTGTGACCCTTTTGAGCTTTTTGTTGGTCAGTCTCGTTATACATAGTATGATGACAGACAAGGACCCAAAGACACGGGATGTGACTTTGTCCTCGCCGTTGTCATTATCATTGTCCTCATCGTCATCATCACCATCAATGCCCGGCTCAGAGTCAGAGGAGTTGGAGAGGATGCCATTGGCGCCACCAAATTGGATGAGCAAGAAACGGAGGCTGTCAAAGCAGTTGTCAATGGTGGAGACGCCGCGAGATATAGCGTGGGAAAGGAGGCGTCGTCAGTTCCTCCGGCAAGTGAAGAAGAAGGATGGAGTTGTGGACTCCGATGACTTGACGGACGATGACTTGCATGAGCTCAAAGGGTGCATAGAACTCGGGTTTGGGTTCAATGAAGAAGAAGGTCAGCAACTTTGCAACACGTTACCGGCTCTGGACTTGTATTTTGCGGTGAACCGCCAGCTTTCACCAAGCCCCGTGTCGACGCCACCCAGCCGAAGATCAACCTCGTCGTTGGGTGGACGGTCGTCATCATTTGGTAGCCCTAAGAGTGAATCAGATTGGAAAATATGCAGCCCAGGTAATAATAATAGGAGACCATGCATGTCTTTAACGCTTTCCTTCTTCAACCCAATATTTGCTTTTCACACAATTACCTTTCCATTGTTTCATTTTCGCGTACATGTATGAGATTGATCAAACCATTTGAGAACCATTAAATGAAGAAAGTGTAGGCAAAATAAGGTATGCTTAATAATTTCCATAGTCAAGACATGGAACAATGTAGGATACCACTGCAAGTTTTTGTACTAAAATTGTTGTCTTTTGCACTAAACAGTGACATAAATATAAGTTGAATAGAGTTTTGCACGTAGATTGTAGATGTCGTGAGAAAGAAGACGTATGTCTACAATATACCAGATGAAATGCTCAAGACTCAAACAAAAAAATTTGTTAAAAACGTCAAACTTAAAAGCCATTGAAAACTTCGATTTCTAAGTAGGATAGATTACATGAAGGGCTGGCGGAATTTATGTTGTTTGTTGGGAAATTTCAGGGGATAATCCTGAGCAGGTGAAGACCAAGTTGAGGCATTGGGCTCAAGCGGTGGCTTGTTCAGTTATGCAGTCTTATTGACAAAAAGTGTTGTGTAGAGCAAAGAGAGAGCGGGAGACAGATATGCCGTAGAAGGACAGAAAATAGAATGACAGAAAACAAACGTACTGGTTGGCTTACAAAGCTTTGTTGAAGAATTACTTCTTCAGGGTTGCTTCAATTGGAGGGACATGGAGCCAACAATAAAAAGAAGTGGGTTCTGCGATTCAGGAGAGGCGCTTTTCAAATTTCTTCCAAGGCCATGGTCAGCAGCAGAGGAGTGTAGTTAATATGGTGTTTTCTTTTTTCATTTGTCAAAACTTTTGGTAATTAATTTAGAGGGTTATATATGCATACATCATCACAAATATATTAACACACGAACCATCTCCTTCTTCTTCTTGTTTTTCTTTCAAGCTCGTTAATGTCAATGCTAATTTGTTGCGTCAGAACATATGCATATATATGTAACAAATTAATATCCTTTTCTCTTCTTGTTCCGTGGGAATTGAAGGGCACCGGTTGACTTTGTACGTGGCATCTTTTATTTTTCTTCTGCAAGTGCACGTTAATATTACATTCAAGGCACGCAGTATTATGTAATTGACTAATTGTTTGTTCTACTTCCCCTCCAATGCAAAATAATAATAATAATAATAACATTCAAGGTAATTATACCAGAGCATCTTGTTCTTTACCCCTTGTATCTAAAACAACAATTTTACTTCAAGTTGAACATACTTATTACATTTATCTAAAACAACAATTCATGTGGATTATTTTTATGAATTACATTAACTTAATTACAAATATTTTTTGAAATCACATTAAAAGATATATACTTATAAATTATACACTTCTAACTTAAATTAAAATTTTACCATCACATCCAAAGTCGAATTTGAGATTAAATTTAATATTATCTCTTTAAAATATAAAATTTAATATAAGTATTAATATTGGGCTCCTTTAAATAATATTAAAATAGTTGCCCTTTATTTGTATGTATTTCGTATTAAAAATAACAATTAATATCCTAATATGAAGTTAGTATCAATCATATTCTCTAGGTAAAATTTTCTTGTTAAAGCTATTTAATTTTACCCTTATCTTTTAACCTAGTTCTTTTTTATATCAGAATAAACACATGAATAGTTATATGATAAGTCAAATATGAATGCAATCACGAAATATTAGAAATATTATAACATTCATAAATTAATAATTCCAAATAGAAAACATGCATGTAAATATTAAATCACAGAACAAATATATCATTCAAATAAGAGATATTTTAGAACGTCTTCATTTAGACAGCATACTATTATTATTTTATAACTACACGAATATTTTAAGTTACAAATTCTTAAGATAATTTCTTGTTTTAAAACAAAAATATTTAATCTTATTAAATTATACGGCTTTTAAAGATATTAACTTAAATTAAAAACACAATTCTAATCCATGATAACAAAATATATTATTAATATCTCAATTATAATAGAATCAACTAAGAGAAGAGGTTTAATGGAAGAACAAAGCAAGCAAAAACGAGCTAATTAAATCAATTGAGGAATTAAATAATGACTAAATTGAGCAAATACGTTTTAAGAGGATACAATTGAAGATGAGAAGAATCATCCACTCCATTTATAATTTAACTAATGTACATTTCTTTTAATTTCTCTTTCTAATTGTTAAGGGCTTGAACATTTATATTTAGGACATTTTGCACTTTCCCATAATCAATAGAAATTTATAAATGTTTTAAAGAAAATCATTAAATTACTTTTGGGAAAGACTTTTCAATTTATTTAAGTCAAGCTTTATCAAAGGGTGCGTTTGATCTTTGAAAAACTTAAAGAGAATTATGAAATTGTGCTTTCTAGTTGTTAGATTGAACACATAGTCTGACTAATAGATGTTTCATATGTTTGTTTGTTTATAATTAACTGTTAACCTAATATGGGCGGCATAGGTTGACCAATCCTATACGGGTTTGAGAAGCAAAATGTTTAAGATCTTTGTTTTGCCTCTTCAACATGATAAAATTACCTAGAGATTCGAATATGGAGATTAGAAGCAACCACGACTTGGAGATTAGTCATTCTCAAAAGTGTAGATATACTATTACGAAATAAAGAACCAGGAGTCATTCTCAAAGGTTTACATATGTATGCTAAATGCATGTGCACTGTTATATCATTTGAGTAGAAGGCCTGTGATCATGAATAAGGAAAAGCAGTTGCTGCAGGCCAGAGAACGACGAGACAGGTACATCCTGAGTGCAACGGTGGACAGGTTTTTACCACCATAGGAAGCAGATGAGTTTTACAAACATACGAATGAATCGTTTTGCAGTATAAAAACACTGTGATCTGACTTCGTCACTGAAAATACAGGATTGGCAACGCCAATGCGGAATTCACGTTATTTGTAATGTTGTTGCAGGAATGATTTGATCAAGACAAGGAAAAATCAAACTTTCTACAGTTTGCTTCCCATGAACATACTAAATTAGACGTTAGGGTGATATAACGTATTTTAAGTTGCATACGGATATTTAGCAACCACTAGTTATCAAGTTCAACAAACAAAACCATAATAATGTCTATTTAAGGTTGGAACAGACACATATATTCAACAAAATAAGAACTAAAAGGTCACAAGATGACCCAGAATTTTTTTTACCCAAAGAACCAACATTTTGTTAGGCTCAATTAACCTTTTCCAAGACCTCAAGAAATGCCTATAATAATGGAACTTTACAGTTTTCCATCATCTCACTTTGTTTGGCTTCTGTTTTTACAGTTGAAGCAAATCAATCGATTGATATCTATTTTTGAATTAGGATAAGAAGCACCAGAAACTTCCTTAATTTAAATAAGCTTCATGTTCTCATAACCAGCTAGCTCAAAGATTTGCATACTATTCCTTCCATCAAAATTTGATAAGTTCTTTGATTCATCAATGGAAATGAATAAAGGAAAAAATGTAACTGTGTGCTTCCCTATACCTCCCAAGGTTGAATCAGATGGTTACTTTCATAAGCCCCAAAATATGCTGGAGGCATCCTTGTCACTTCTTCAATTGCAAATGATTCTCATTTTGTTCACTGGTCAGGCAGTTCATTTCTTCCTCAAACATCTGGGAATCTCCTTATTTGTCGCACAAATTTTGGTACGTACGTTCCATGGCTTTTGTTTCGTTGTGTTTCAAATGCGTTAGAAACCGTGCTAATTGGCTGACCTCTTTGATCATGTTATTTTAAAACAGACGGGACTTATTCTAGGTCCTACTTTCCTTGGACGGACTCAAACAATGAGAAATCTAGTATTTTCTCACGAGAGTCAAGACGTGCTCGGAACAGCAGCCGGACTTGGTTGCTCGTTGTTCATGTTTCTTATTGGGGTGAAGATGGACCCTACGTTGCTTTTCAGGACAGGGAAAAAGGTGGTGATCATCGGTGTCACGACTGTTCTCACGCCTCTAGTATTTGGTTTGGGCTATCAATGGGCCTTCATAGGTACAGATCAAGGAATTATAGTGACGATTCTCCAATGTCTCTCCAGCTTCCCTGTCATTTCCTACCTCGTGAGTGACTTGAAACTGACAAATTCAGAACTTGGTAGAACAGGATTATCTTCTGCGTTGGCTGGTGACATTTTAAGTGTATTCCTTGTGGTTTTCTTGCCCCTAATGAGTGATAATTCTGCAAAAAAGATAACAAAAGATGGACCAGCAGTTCTTGTCTTTATTTTGGTCACCCTTTTCATAATCCGACCCATTTTGGTTTGGATGGTCGAAAGGACTCGTGAAGGGAGACGAGTCAACTCTTCCACCGTTCACCTTCTAGTGGTATTTCCCTTACTTGCAGAGATATATTTTAATTTATTCCATCAAGTTCAATATCTTGGCCCTTTTATCGCGGGATTAGCTGTTCCCTCTGGACCACCTTTAGGATCTGCTCTGGTGAAGACATTGGAGTCAGTTAACTCAGGCGTCCTTGTACCTCTATTCATCGCGACAGCAACTATGCGGGCAGATCTTTGGCTGATTATTGATAATTTTGATAATATCAAAATTTTTATGTTCTCTATGATCTTAATTCTCGTGGTTAAGTTCATAGTATGTTCAACAATTTCATGGTATTGCAACTTACCTTTGATTGATGCCGTCGTACTTGCTCTGATAATGACGAGCAAAGGGATCACTGAGCTTATCATGTTCTCTATTCTGAGAGACCTTAAGGTATTATACAAGTTTCAACTTTCATACTTTTTTCACACAAGATACTAGATATCATCAGAGATAGCTAATTTCATCTTTAATGTAAATTGCTGCAGATTATAACTAATGAACTTTTTGCTGCGCTGACTCTCTGGATTACCCTCAACACAATTATCATTCCTATGCTTGTGAAAGCCATGTATGATCCTTCAAGAAAATATGCAGGTTTTCAGACGAGGAACATTACGAACTTAAAGCCATACAGCGAGTTCAAGGTTCTTGCTTGTATTCACATGCCTGAAAATATAATCAATGTCTTGAAATTGTTGAACGTAATGTACCCCACCAAAGAAAGCCCCATTAATTTGTGTGCTCTTCACCTTATCGAGCTAATTGGTGAATCCACTCCAGTGTTCTACGCCCACCCGAGGAACAAATCAGTTGGTAACTTCTATTCCCAAAACGTCATCCAAGCCTTCAACAACTACGAGCGAGACAACTGGGGTACTGTCTCTGTCCACAACTTCACAGCAATTGCTCCCCGATACCTAATGTATGAGGACATATGCACTCTTGCACTTGACAAGCTCACGTCCTTTATCCTCCTTCCCTTCCATATCAAGTGGTCTATTTGTGGGAATATTGAGTCAGAAGATGAAAAGATAAGGGCTTTGAACGCCAGGGTCCTTCATAAAGCTCCATGCTCGATTGGTATCTACTTCAATCGAGGAAAACTTGCTCGTCCACAATCAAGACTATCATTTGAATCGTCCATTTCTGTTTGTATGTTTTTCTTTGGAGGTGCAGATGATCGGGAGGCCTTAGTGTTAGCCAAACGAATGACCAAGAACTCGAGGACAAGCCTAACAGTGGTGCGGTTCATTCCCCATATTGACAATGGTGGAGCTGATGGGAGGGAAAACAAACAAACGGTGATTACACAGGACATGATTCTAGATGAGGAAGAGTTGAAAGATGTGAAGCAGAAAAATTACGATGAATATTTATTCTACATAGAGCATGAAGTGAGTGATGGACCTCATACCGCACTAACAATTCGTTCAATTGTACAAGATTATAATCTTTTCATTCTTGGAAGAAGGCATAGCGAGGATTGCTCTCAATTAGATGGTCTAACAGAATGGATGGATTATCCAGAATTAGGTCCAATTGGAGACTTGCTTGCTTCTAAGGATGTGGACATCAAAGCATCGGTGTTGGTGGTACAACAACAAAAGCAATTACAATGAGAAACATTACATGTTAATCATAGCAATAGGCAAGTACTAATCAATCAAAACAAATGAAATTATATTTGATCTTGTTATTGTTAATGTGTTCTTCAAATTTTTTGGCTTAATATGATGTGTTCTTTTGGCAAGCTAACTAATCTTTGGCCTACCTAAGTGTAGACTGACTGATGCGGATCCACACATTGGGGACAAGTGGGGGCACTTTCTCCCACTACCTCTAAAAAATTTTATATAAAAAATTATTATTTTAAATTTTAATCTTATAAAAAAATAAAATTTTGCTTCAATAAAAATTTTGCCCCCACTTAAAAAATTTTCTGAATCTGTCCTTGGACCAACTAATCTTGCAGTTTTCGACTTGGTTCCTTACATCATTTCTGAACAAGGCAATTCTTAAGTTGCTGAAGTACTTATGTTAGCATGAAAATTTCGTATGGTTTACAAAGATAAAGAAGTATATAGCTCTTTCACACAACCTCTCATGAGATTTTGATCCCTCTATACGATGGTAAGTTGATACTTGGATTGGTTAATATATTCTACTACAACTCTCAAGCTACTACCCATTTTAAAACATTCTCGTTTCAACCACCTTATTTGTTCTTCTAATATTCAAAATGTGCCAACAAGATCTTCATCATTAATACCCTTCAGAATATTGATTAATATCTTTAATTATTAATTTTATCATTATATTTTCTAATGATAAATATATTTTCATAAAAATTTTAATCATAATAATGGATTAAAATGAAGCACAATGAATAGAATAACTAGTAATTTTTGCTTTAATTAAATTTACAAGGATTAATTAAAAAATACTCAAACTTTCGTGAATTTTTAATTAAAACTCGAACTTTAAAAATTAATAATAAAATGTTCAAAATTTCAATTTTTTTCAATTCTAACTCAACGTTAACATTTTTATTATCTTTGTTAACGTGATAGTGTCATGTATACAAGGACGTTAATTTATTAGACACGTCAGCACTATTTACGATTAAAACCTCTTATTAATTAAATGAGGTCGTTTAGTGACTTTATTAGACGATGCCCCCCTTTTTTAATCACTTAACCCCGTTTCTTTTTCACAACTCCCAACAAAGAAAAACTCATCTTATTCGTTATCTTCATTATCGTCTTCAGGTTTTAGTCATTTCCCTATAACCAAAGGTCATTTAGCGACTTTAGTAGAGAATGAGGTTTTGGGGATAAGGTAGAGAGTGAGGTCGTGGTGGAGTATGGTGACACATGAGACATGGAAGAAGAGGTCTTTGAGGAGGCAAGTGATTCGCAACAACAGTTTTAGGAGGTAGGAGCAAAATCTGAATCGGGGCCAAACTTCGAGACTGTTGAAGATTCTAGTTCAATAGTTATGGATAAGAATTCATCTGATGAAACCTTTGAGGAGGCGGTTGATATTCATGGTGATGCTGGAATTGTGAAAGACTTGGTAGATGTGGTTGTTGACTATAAGGTGGATGAGTTGGTTATAGTAGAGACCAGTAATAAGATTGATAAGGGTGGGATACCTGGTGAAGTTGGAAACGACGAACCAAGTGCAAGAAAGGAGGTCTCTAAAAATGATAACCCAAATGGAGGAAAGGAGGTCTCTAAAGACTTTAGACTCACTGGAGAAAGCAAGTGGTAAGGCAATCCCTGTTAGTGCAATTTGGAGTAAAGGAGTAAGGAAATCGATGTTGACACAACTAATATGGTGGCGGAAGAAAAAGGTGAGGAGATTCAGAATGATGCAACTATTCTAGTTGTTGAGGAAAAAGGTAAGGAGATCCACGATGATGCAAGTAATCTCACAGCAGAGGATATCAAGTCTGGACCACTACATGCAGATGAAAAAGTTGATAGTGTTGAAGATAAAAATGTTAGGATTGAACAGCTTTGAAACAAAGCTGAAAAGGAGGTTATACCTAGTGAGGTTCATTCTAAGCCTGAACTTGATTCTTCGTCAGTAAGATCTACTAGTTCTACCAACCTACCTGCTCGTCCAGTTGAACTTGGGCGTGTTACTTCACTATTGGAACCTACCCTAGGGTTGTGTAGCTACCACGTGCTAATGGAACTGTGTCTCATGTGCAATCTCAACAGGTTGAAGATGATGAAGAAAATGGCAACTTGTCAAGTGAGTACAGTGAGAGTGTTGAGGAAGAAAGTGGTGGCCCTGCATCAACACTAGTTCCTATGTTAGATTTAGCCTTACTTGCTTCATTTGATTATGATAATCCTACTCACCATTATCATTATCTTGATAGCTCCAGCTAGTGAAATGTGTTGGAAGCTTGATGGGCTTCAAATAAACTCTACAAAAAAATTTCTCTTTTTTGTAAAAGCTACGCTTTGTTTTTTCTTCCTCACGTTGCACACACTTTTTCATGTAATATGCTATTGCACTCTCTTTATTCACCTTACTTAAAGTACAAAATGGACTAGCCTTTATATAAAGGCATGCTTAAACCGACATTGGGGGGTGAGTAATAAATGAGGGGACATGTGTATTAAACATAAAAGTTGACAAATAATACTTTGCTACTCCCACAACTCTTAGTTATTAAGCAACCATTTGGAGCCACACACGTTAATTTCCAAATGTTTTAAAAAAAGGAGAGTTTGCTTTCTAACACTCCCCCTCAAACTCAACTTTGCATACCAAGTTTTTCTCGTAATCTGCAGAACACTTCATTGTTTAGTGATTTTGTAAAAATATCTACCAGTTGATCTTCTGTTCTGCAAAACACCAATTTCATAATTTTGTTTTTCACTTACTCCCGAATAAAATGACATTTTATGTGTTTGCTTCGACTATGTGCCACTGGATTTTTTCCAAGTGATATGATAGACTTGTTGTCAACATATATTCTTGTCGCGGCCTTCTTGCACGTGATCCAACTCACTTAAAATATATCTCAACCACATTGGTTGACATGAACTTACTGTTGCAACTAAATACTCAGCCTCACATGTTGATGTTGGAGTTATGTAAATATAGTGCCCTGGAAAGCAAGTGTATTTACATGTAACTTTATCTACTTCAGTTACA
>JAOSBK010000003.1:28044754-28060410 GCA_027568895.1 Erythroxylum shatona
GTAGCAAGAGAGGGGGCTGTTGAAGAGGGGCCCCCTCTCATCATGGGCCCTGGGCAGGTGCCCTGCTGGCCCCTGCCCAGGGCCGGCACTGGTCGTGAAGAAGAAAGGATATTAATCACTTCTAGGGAGTCCGTTTTGATAATGACTCGTCGATACCCCATGGCCCATGCTAATGAGAGTCTCGAGTGGAGTCCCCAGAGTTCTGCAGTTTGCGGTGATTCGCTTCCAATTTGTTGCGTAAATCCACTGCACCATTGGCCGGTGCAGTCATGAATTAGGCCCCTTATGGTAGTAATGGACGACTCGGGTTGATATGCCCCATCTGTGTTGAGTTTGACCCAGGTATCCAGCGGTTTGGACCACCCCACTAGTATGCCTACCAATAGACCCGAAGTCAGAAAGACACAGTTCTCCATGGCTCGTGCCCTGGCTATCCACTCTACATAAGCCAAAACCGCTCTCGGCCTATTCTCTGGCCACTCAAATTATGCTTCAAAGAGGCTTTTGTTACGCCAACCCCAAAGCATCCAGCAGGCAATGTCGAAGATAGTAGCCCACGATCCATGTAACTCGTGATTCGAAACCACAAGGTTGGATTTAACCCAGATGGTCACCTCGAGTTGAAAGAACTCCGTATCGCCCATGCACCCGAGGAGCTTCCACTAGAATGCTTGAACCCGCGGACAATCACGAACGACATGGATTGTTGACTCTTCCTGGCCACAGAAGGAACACCTATTGTCTGTAGTTAGGTGAAGGGCCACCCGTTGTTAGTTGGTTAGGAGCTTTTGCTTGCTCATGACCCAAAGAAACGCACGAATTCGTTGAGGCCCCACTCATTTCCAGATGATCATCCACAGACTAACATTGTTATCTGTGGTGCTTCCTTCAATGATGTTGTAGGCAGACATGACTGAGAAACGTCCATTAGCAATTGGACCCCACCTCAGCTAGCAGGATGCAAACATTTATCTGCTAGATCCAGACAGACTGAGGAAGGGAGGTAATGTTGAAACAAATTTCACTTCCAGGAGCCATCTGCATTTGTCATATCCACAACTGTCGCATACAGGGAGGCATCAGGGATAGGAGTAATGGCCACCTGGTATAGGGGCCCCCACTCCTTGGCCCAATCATCCAGTTAGAAGTAGATGCGTGTCCCATTGCCCAATCGCCAGCGCACTCTTTGCCACACGTAATGTCAAGTGGTCGAAAGCCCCCGCCAGATTCGAGTTGAGCCGATATTTAACACGAACTACTCGGACCCATAAAGTGGAAGGTTGGGTAAGCAGGGCCCAGTCCAATTTAGTCAATAAGGCGTCATTAGTCGATCGAATGCGCTTAAGATCCAATCCTCCCACCTTTTTAGGCTGACAGACTGCCTCCCAATTGACTAGGTGCATCATCCTCTGCTCTCTTGTAGATCCCCAGATAAAATTGGGCATGATTCTCTCCAAGTCATCACATAGTCACCTCGGTAATCTCACAGTTTGCATGGTGTAGATCGGGAGGGCCACCAGAAATGACTGGGTTAAAGTGAATCGGCCCGCTAGAGACAACTGTCGTGCTCGCCAGCCAGCGAGTCTCTGTTGGGCAGCGTCCAGAATATGCTGATAGGTGTGATGCGTGATACGCTCATGTAACAACGGGACCCCGAGGTATTTTCCCAGATTAGTCGTACTTTGAATGCCCAAGGCTTGTCAGATACGGTAAGCTAAGCTCGGAGGGACATTCTTAGAGAAAAAAAATCTAGTTTTCTCTAGGTTAACAGCCTGCCAAAAGCCTTACAAACTCCTCCATAGTCCTAACAATTATTTCAGCTTGTGGAACAGTAGCTTCAGCAAATAGGACCAGATCATCGGCAAAGAAAAGGTGAGATAAGGGGCCTGATGGACTCAGTTTCAGGGGGCGCCAATGGCCTTGGCCCACAGATTTTAAAATAAGATGTCCGAGCCATTCCATACATAAGACAAATAAGTAAGGAGAAATTGGGTTGCCCTGTCTAATGCCTGGCGAAGGCTTAAAAGGATCCAAGAGTGTTCCTTGCCAATTCACCTGCATAGACACAGCAGCCACACATTGCATGATGACCTAAGTAAGATTATCTAGAAGTCCTTTGTCCTCTAAAGTATTTTGGATGAAATCCCAATGAATCCGATCATAGGCTTTTTCCAGGTCAGCTTTGATGGCAAAATAACCTTTCCTCCCTTTCTTGTTGTGCATCGAATGGATAACTTCCTGAGCAATGATAATATTATTCGTGATCTAGCGGCCTAGAATAAAACTGCATTGTGTCTCCTGCACCAGCTGGTTGAGTTAAGGCTTCAGGCGGTTGACTATGACTTTGGAGATAATCTTGTAAACAACATTGCAGAGACTAATCGGCCTAAACTGGGTGATTTTCGTAGGAGAGGGAGTTTTCGAGATTAATACAAGAATGGTGTGATTTAACTCCGTTTCCTAACGTTCCTTTCTAAACACTGCCTGGATGAACACAGTCACTTAGGGTCCGAGTCGTCCCCATTGTTGTTGGAAGAATAAGGCATTGAAGCTATCGACCCTCGGGGCCTTGTTAGGGTTCATGCCAAAAATCGCATTCTTAAGCTCGATGGGGTGGATGGATCAGGCTAGGTTGCAGAGACTATCCTCCGAGAGGGGAGGGAACGCTTGTGAGATCGGGAAATAGTAGTAAGGTCCCCCCTCAGAAGTGTATAGCTGGGCAAAAAAATCGCGAGCTAAACTGACAAGCCGGGTTTGGTCAAATATGCTTTCCCTTGGGAGTTGGTGAGGCTTGCAATCGTTAGTTTCTTACGCTTGGACAGGGTAACAATATGATAGTACTTTGTGTTCCTATCACCCTTCGAGATCTAGTCGCATTTGGCTTTCTGATGCCAATAGATTTCCTCCTCACGCAGCGCCTGCAACAGCTCACCACTCAAATGCTCCTCCAAGGCTAGCAGGTGCTCCTAGTTAGCCTCGGTCATGGCCCTCTGGGTGCCTTGCAGTCGAGCGAGAAGGCATTGCTTGCAGTGAAAGATATTTCTAAACTCTATGCGGTTCCAGTGCGCAAAGTGTTAGGCAAGGTGAGCTAATGAAGTATGCATATTTTCCTCAGCAGGATTCCAATGTAGGTCGACAATGTCAACAAACCTCGGATGTGTTAACCAGGCATTCTGGAACTAGAAACTCGGGGGGTTGAATTGATGAGGAGGACAAAGATTGAATCAGATTAACATAGGTCGGTGATCTGATCCGAGGAAAGTTAAGTGGTAATTGACCGTTTGAGGGAAGGTTTGTAGCCAAGCCGTCGAGCCAAAGACACGGTCCAGCTGAGCCTGGACCATTCCGCGATGCCACGTATACTTGGAGCCCATATATCCGAGGTCATGGAGGCTACTCCTATGGACCCAATCTTGATAGTGTTTGTTCACTACCCACATAGCTCTGACGTCGCCCCTTTTATCTGCTAATTCTAATTTTGCATTGAAATCTCCTCCAACAATCTAGGGCTTCTGGATAGATCTGCCTACCCACTCCAACGCGGGCTAGAGGTGATTCTGAGTAGACGCTTGAGGACTGGCATAAACAGCGGTGAACTTGAAACAGGAAGAATCATAGTTGCGGTAGTATGAATAAATTGCCGGTGCGCTAAAAGGATAGTAAGGTTAATCACTTCTTTCCACAATAATCAAATCCCACATGAGAAACCAGCAGCTTCGACTCTAAAAGAAAAATCAAACCCTAAGGTACAAGTAACCTTCAGGGCTCGATTCCCACTAATTCTAGGTTCCAACAAAACTAGGATACTAGGATTATAAATTCTAATATAGTTACACATGACGACCTGGAAGTTAGTCCTCCCGGCCCCTTGACAGTTCCCAATAAGGATAGACATAACTGAAGAATTAAGCCGACTCCGTACCTCCGATTGGAGTGATAGGAGCCTCATTATCCGCAGCCTGCAGAGTCGACGCCTCAATACTGTCCATCTGAGTTGGGGCATTCGGCGGATCAAGTCGACCCACTTCCTCCCGAGTATCCAGTCGTTGAGAGGATGAGAAAATCCCAAGGTTGAGAGGCTCCTCTTGGGACTCCATTTCGTCCATCATTTATAGCCGATCAGGGACTTCCAGGCCCCGGTCCACCAGGAGTTAGGGATCACACACCATTTCAGAGTGGGAGGGAATTTCGACCGCGACATTATTGTCCTGGATTGTGGGTTGAAGTTGAAAGCTAGGGGCCCGGTCCGAATTCTTATCTTGGGTCCCACTGACCCAAGAGGTTTCCCCCCGGGTCAAGTGAGGAGAGCCTCCCTGCGGTCCTCTGGGCCCTTTCCTGGACTTTTGGGTAGGCCCAGTAGATCTAAAATTAAATCTGGTGGGGGCTTGAGTTTCGGATCCTATAAAAAGTCCTAGGCTGAGCTTCTAGCCCAGCCTATTGCTTGAGGAAGCACGTGTGTCCTCTGAACTTCCTAGTGAGAGAAAAGGTGGCGACACTTGTTTTGCTTCATTGCCAGGAGCCATACGACCTTCTTACGTGCTTCTTTCCAATTGAACTTTATGTTTTCTTAATTTTCCCTGATTTATATGTATGATGGTTATTCTTAATTTTCCCTTCATAAGTTAGACATATAATTTAGAGTTTCTACATATATAATAACTTATACTTAATTAGATGATTTATGCCCGTTAACTTGAAACTTTAATAGATCACTTTTAATCTTAACCAAACCTTATAATTATATACATAATACCTTATAATTATCATCATCATCATCATACCCCAAAGTCCCACATTGAAGTAGAGTCTGGGGAGGCATAATAGTACGTAGCCTTACCCCTATATAGTAGAGAGGTTGTTTCCAATAGACGCACATGCAGATGAGACAATAAAAGAATGATGCAGGTTAAAGAGTAAATAAGTAAAAATTGGCATTCTAAATACTTATGGAAATAAAATACAATAAATACATAAATAAATAAAAATAAAATATAATCTAAGGATATACCTGATGGTGTCCAGATCTACCAGTATCTATATATCATAATAAACCTTATGATTACTATTATTATAAAATTATCTTTAAAAAATGTGGTCCATCAATCATATTATATAGGATTAAAGAAATATCCATCACAATTATCGTGACTAAAGTCATCAATGATCACATGCATCAATATAATTAATGAAATGGATCAAAGATGGATGTGCAGCATGAAAATTTCATATCAAGTGGTCTTAATATGTTTATTTTCAACTGGTCCTACCTTATTCCTTAGTAAGATCAAATCAAACAAAATTAGAGTGTAAACTCACAAAATCATTTATACTATTATATTAAATCACAAAAAACATACAACATGTCTATAACCATAAGTATCTGTAAATACAAACTTCCATTAAACTAATATATCATCAAACGACATAACACCTATATGGGCAGTGTGCTTATGAAAGACCTTGGATGGTAAATCTTTAGTTAATGGATCCGTAATCATAGAATTTGTCCCAATATGTTCTATACACATTTAACCACTCTGAATTCTTTCTTCAACAACCAAGAACTTAATGTGGATATGTTTTAATTTTGACAGGCTCTTGGTATTATTAGAATACAACGTTGTTGGCTTATTGACACAAATAACTTAAAATGTCTTTCAACATCATTTATAATTTACATGTAGCATTCCACTCCCGCAAGACCCAAACTCGACATCGAGGGTGATATCCGAGCCTGTGCCTCACGAGGGTGGTATGCTAGAGCACTTAATTATAGTCCAATTATCAAGAAACAATTATTAGGCCGAATTAGAAATCTATACTCAATTTCTTTCAAGATTTGAGATCTTAAAACCCTGAATTCAAACTTTCTTACTTCACCTCAAATGTAGACCTCTTTCTCTAGTTTATAACGAATCGAAAATCATTTCAATTGGAGTTCTACATCAATAGTTATGGCCCAAAAACTAAAATAAATCAGTTTAGAAAATCAGCCTCGCCGCGGCGTAAGGACGTACGTCGCGACGACACGAGGATTTAACCGCTCGTCGCGACGAGGCCCTCACACGTCGCAACGAGTAATTAACTGCTCGTCGCAACGAGGCGCTGGCACGTCGCGATGTACGGGTTCCTGTTCGTCTTCTCCGACCATTTTTTTCACCTATTTCTCTCTAAATTCAGCCATAACTCAACCTCAAACACTACAATCTTTAACATTTAAACCCATCAATGCATTTAACTAACAAATAAACAACATATAAGCAATTTACTTACCAAATCAAGCTTCCTACTCTTCAAACACCCGAAAATCTTCTCCAACTCTTTACCCCTCTCTCTATCACCCATGGCCATCTCTTCTCCTCTCACAACTCATCATATTTCCAAGGGTTAGGGTTGGTCTTTGCACAAAGAAGAGCAAGCAAGCAAGTGGACAAGCAAGAGTCGTGTAGAGAGAGTCGAAAATCAACAAAGAGAGAAGAGGAAAACATGCCCTAGGTGAAGGAGAAAGATTTACTGCTAAGGGATTAGTGATTTCAAAAGGGGCAAGTCCAAAGCCTAAGGTATTTGGTGATTTATTAAGTCTTCAATACTAGGGACATGCCACTTGTCAACTTTTCAACATATTAAAAGTTATTTCTCTTTTCAAAATAAATTTCCAGTCCAAGTCGTCCCCAAATTTCAATAGCTCGACATATTAATCCTAAAATCATGAGTCAAAATTTTCCTATTGCCATTGAACAATTATTCAGTACTATAGAGTCAATTAGTCCGTCACTAAGAAATTCTCCGGTCCGGACATTTTCTCCCAATTTTCCAGAAAAATTTCTAAGAGTCACTACCAACTGAAAATTACTCCTAAAACATTCCAATTCAAATTTTCAAACACAATTGTCTCAGAATTCACAAACAAATCAGATTCACACATAAATACCTGGAAATGCCATGAATACTAGTACACATATGTGCATGTGCAAAATGTCTCATTCCTCTCCATAACGAAAGGCCAAAAGAATGAACAAATAAAAATATACAATGCGACCTATTAGCCTGTCCCAATTTACCAATTTACCCTTCCTATCGGTGATGGGATGTTACAGTTTCTACTTTGCATTTTCAATCTTTTCATGAGTGTAGAAATTGTGTTCTGACTTTAAGGGAAGAACTGTATTTATTTAGGCCGAATTAGACAAAGTTGTCTTCATAAAAGTTGTAGCTTATCTTTTTAGCTTTTCAACGCTATAAAGTATGTAAATTTTGGGTATCGGAGTTGAGAGATATAAGCATTATAAGTAGTGATGCTATGCTGCATAGGATGTATATCATAATAGCTATGGTGAAAGATGAGAATTTGTTGTATGTGATGAATCATTTGAGTTGAGATATGGGAAGATTATGAGTAAAAGTAATATTAGAATGGATTTAGGAAGCATTGGAGAGGCTTTGAAGGGACTTGGGTAATCCCTATGTCCGTTAGACAGACTTTAGGTCTGTTAGACAGACCTTCTCAGGTCTGTGAGGACCCCAGCATCGCCCATGTCCGGTTAACGGACATTACATCCGTTAAATGGACCTTCTCGAGTCACCTAATCCCGTGTATGTCGATTTAATAGACATATATTATATACTTGTGGAAATTTGCATTTTTGACCCTCTAAATGGCAAAATCTCGCTTTATGGTCTTCATAAAAGTTGTAGTTCTGGAAGTCCTCTTTCAAATCGTCTAAGAATAACCTCAATACGAGGTTTCTAGAGAAAGTTATGCCAATTTTTCCAATATAGGTACAATATTATTGACGATATAAACATGTTTGATTCTTTTAGTCATAACTTCATCATTCGACTTCCAAATGAAGTGATTCTTGAAGCAATAAATTCCTAACACATGTTTCTATCTCTCTATAAAAATTGTTAGTTTTTGGTTTTGATTTGACAGAGATTGATGGAAAGATAGTGAGGAGTCGGTTGAGAGAGCATGATTGGGGTATGAACATACTTTGGCGCATAACTCCATCTATAGAACTCTGATTGAGATGATTCTTACTTCAAATTAAACTAGAGACTTAGAGCTACAATTTTCTTGAAGAAGTCAAATTGTGATTTTGGCGATTGACTGGTGTGGGTACACCACACTTGTGGGATGATGGCTAATAAGGGTTCATTGAAATACCCCTATAAGATAATACGCACGCTCACGTCCTATGATATTCCGAAATGTTGGGCTCTGAAAACAGGATCCAACAAACTATGCTTGTTGTTGTTAAAAGACCTATTGTGTCCACAATTCTTATTAGAGTTACCCACATTTTTATGTTCAATGACGTTAGCCTTAACAGTAGGAGCAGGTGTGAATGATTTGCGCTTGTCCTGTATACAGTTGGCATTTTCAATCTTTATATGCCCTATTAACTCTTGTAGCTTGATATCTTTCTTCTTATGTCGCAACTGGTTTTTATACTCTTTCTATGAGGTAGGAAACTTCTTAATAAGGGCATTAGCTTAAAACAACTCACACATGTTCATACCTTCAATAAGGATTTCAGTAACTAGGTTTTCATACTCATGTAATTAGTCCATAATAGGCTTATCATCAATAGTGGTAAACTTTGACCACCTAGCAACTGCATATTTCTTAGTATGCATCATCCGTCCCATATTTCACTTCTAAAGCATCCCAAATTTTCTTTACAATTTTATACTTCCAGTATATATCAAACAATGGGTTTACCATATGGTTGAGCAATAATCTCCTAATGGTACAATTGTCCTTAGTTGTCTTGGGGTCGGTATTGTCACTAGGAATATCTTGAAACAGTACATAATCAATTTCATATTGTTGAAAGTAAAATCAAATTTTCTCAAACCATCTTTTGAAATTTCTCCCATCTAGAGGGTCTAATCTCTTTAAGTCAGGTATAATTCTTTAGGCTATAGTGATAAGGGCAGAACCTATGTGAGGAACAGTAAGGGCAGAACTTACGTTGGTTTCATTTGTAGACGATTGATTGAATCCAAAAATAGAGATGTCTCACATGAAATAATCAAACAGCAGTAAGAACAAAACAATATTATGAAATAAATGCATGGCAGCACAATATTTTGATTTATACCGAAATAAACAAGCAGCAACACAACTAAAATAATTGCCAATAAACAATATGAAGAACGTAACAATTTTTGAGAAACAGTATTAGCGCAACAAAATTTTCTTACTTAGATTGTTAGTGAAATAATGAAATAAAACCAAATAAAATATGAACAACTTATCTAAAAATACAAGGCGTCGTGAAAATCACTGCCTAAGTTGAAAATTCCCCCTCTACAATGCAGTAGGACAACAAGATCTGACGCTAGAGTTAACACCTCCTCCACGAACTTCAATGCACTCCAAAGGGTTGAGAAGGATCTGTCTTTGTGATTGAAGAGAAAAAATAGAAGAAGCAGAATGCAATAGATAGATGTGCATCGTATGGAGCAAGGCAGACGCATGTATGAGAAGCAAGAAAAACATAAGAGATGCGTAAGATGTTGTATCTGAAGAAAATGAAAAGAACGACAGCTAGAAAAGAGAAGAAAAACCAAAAAGAATAAACGAGTGTATCGTATATATAGAAGGAGAGGAGAGCTTCAAATGTTGACTGGTAAATATTACATTAATGTTATGAGCGTCATTAACCATAATGTGATGAGCATTGCATAATAATGAAGGTAATAACGTTATGAACGTTATTGATAATAAAAGGTAAAAAGTTATGAACGTTAATAATACTAAAGAGATGAACGTTATGGTAACTGACAAGCAAATGTTCTAAATTTTGAAACAACACTAACATTCGTGACGATTCTTTTCATAGACAAATGTCCCTTTTGTTGTAGTGTCAATAGCTTAGAATATCTTGAAAAAAGAATATTCGTGGCGGCCACAGACAAGTTGAAGGTTTAGTTCTATTTTCCCCTTGCTTAACTATTGACGTCGTGTCTTCGTTTAAGATTAAGTTGCGACAAACCACAAATTTAATGGCGAACATTTGACGGAGAACAATTAATATGCTAAGTTGTAAGATGTGAGAATATTGATAAAGGGAACCAATCAATTTAACATGGTCTTGAACTTGTAATATAGTGACTTGAACTATGGGAAGAAGAAACAGATAAAACACAACAGGCAGAAATAGCAAAGAGAGCTTCGGATTCGAGTTAGAAGATTCAGGCAGATGCGTTGGTTGTAAAATATAAACCAGTTTTTTCTTTTTCATGGTTAAGATTAAATTATTATTCACTTTAAGAAAAGTGTTGATTTCAGCAAAGTAAATAGAAATATAAACATAAACAAGTTGGAGGGGGCACAAATTTTAACACCAAAGTCCAGTTCTTCCACGCATTGCTCACTCCTCAGGGCCTCCTTGTCCATTCCCTTACAAGTAATTAAGCCCGTGACTATTCTGGTGTACCAAAACTAACTATAAATTATCTGTTAATGACTACTGATTTTATCATCGAAGTGGATGCAAGGATTTAGTCCATAATAATAAATATATAAATACAAATGGTCCAGGCCATTAATTCCTTCTGGTTGGTTGACCAACATCCTTCCCCAGCCATGCAATTCAAAAAACATTCTGCTTGCTCACATTGCTTCAGACTACGTCTTGTCGTCTTCTCTGTTCAGATTGCAATGCATGGGGCTTGCGCAGTAGGACGGACCAGCCAGAACTTCTTTTGGGGAGGAACCCGACCAGACAGGGAACATATACATATTAACTTCCGAAGCCAAGGTAAACACAGGCTACTTTCCTCTTAAACACTAAAGCTAAACCATAGGCGCGCTTATTGTTGCTTGTTATTTATGATCCATCTGTTACTCCATCAACCGTCGCTGGTTTTTGGTAGAGCTACAGCCTACAAAGCCATCTAATATGGTTTGTGGATGAGACGGAAAAAGGTCACTTCTTTAATGAGCGTCCATGCATGTCAGAGCCTTCGTGGTAGGAAGTCCCCATCTTCATTACTGCCATTAATGGTTTTACGTTCATTACTTACGACTAGGTTCTTCGTAGGCTTAAAACACAGATTCTTCTTTCCCTCCAAGATACGTTTGTAAGAACGGGGATTTCAATGCCCTAGTCTGCAAGGAGCTATTATCCTACCTCACTAATGTTGTAATCGGTTGGAAAATTAAGCTAGAAAATTAGGTCCAATATTGCGAGATTTTCGGAAAACAGCTGGTATGTGATATGTTGCAAGACTATAGACCAGAATCTGTCAAAAATTTTGGAAAATGACATTTACAGTAGTTGTTGAACAATCATTTTTTTCAACAGATTTGAGGATAGGCTAACGAGAAAAATCAACCGAGGATCATTTCTACTTTGAATAAAGCTTGCAGCCATCAAATGATTGGTTCTTGGTCATGCTTGATAAAACTTGACTTTCCAGTTTCCGTTTGCACGGTAAACATAACATATCAGTCAATTAAACGACGGTGATTGACAAAGTTCAATAATATGTATAATTTTCATTTGCTTGGTGCAATGCCTTGTGCCCGTACCTCCAGGAGCCAACTTTCGGCGTCCAGAGCTGATCTATCGCGATATGTAAGTAATGCTATTTGCTAGAGCTTTGAGTTAATTTAATTTTTAGCCTCTTTGTATTCAAAAAAAAAAAAAGGCTTTGTGCCCGTACAGTTAAGATACTTACAGCCGAGTTTGATATCGCCCACTGTCCTTGTTAAGCACGAGATGTAAATAAAAAAGGATCATCACCAAACAAATGTAATAAATTGGAATGATTAAGGAACAAATATTGGTAATAATAAACATCCAAACTGTATTCGAATATCAAACTCAATTAAATACATACATTAGTAGCTACTAATAATTTCTAACTAACCACAAGAGCGACGAAAATCTAACAAAACCCCATCAACAATTCTTTCAAACTCTACCTTCTCCATCCTACTAGAGGCAAAAATCAAAGTCCAAAAACAAAAGACAAGTGATCAAGAACATCATCCCTTCCAACACGTATTTACAAATGGCTAAAGGGACCCTTTTTCTCTCCTTCACTTTCTTGTCAGTATTCTTCTTTTCTTTCTTTCTTTTTTCTCTATGGATGCTTTTCTATGATGAATGGTGAGGCTGGCCTTTTGGCATATGAACTTGGGAATTAGGCAATGGATATACCCTAGGCTTAGCCAGTGTCAATGCTGTAGTGGTGGTGGCTGTTGTCGTGTTACCGGAGGACGAAGTGGTGGTGGTGGTGGTGGTGGCCACGCGCTCACAAGAAGGGCACATGGTGAGAGTGGTGGCAGGAAGCTGCATATAGAAAGGCTGGGAAGCTTTTAACGCTCTCAATTCTTGCAGTTCTTTTTGTAGTCTCCTGTTCTCTTCCGTCAGTGTCTCGCAGCATCTCTTTAAATACTCACAGTCTACTTCCGTCTGCTTCAACTTTGTCCTGTACATTATTCATTCCCAGACACGACGAAAGACACATAATTTCATTAGAAACAACAATCATCTGGACCGGATAAAATTCAATCTTTTGAAGCCAATCAAATATTTATGAGAATGGGTACATACCTTGCTCTTCTATTCTGAAACCACACTTCCACTTGACGAGGTCGAAGATTCAACTGCTTTGCTAAAGCAAGCTTCTGTTTCTGCAAATTTTCAACAAATCGTTGCATTATATGCAACCCAGCAAACTGGTGAATCAATTCACTGAAAAAAGAAGTGTCTTTTAGAGAACTTGTATTACTTTTCTAAGTTTTTTTTTTTTTTTGAAAATTACTTACTAAGTTTTGACTTACGGGATTGAGGGTATTGTGCTCTTTGAAGCTTTCTTCCAAAAATGCTGACTGCTCCTTGGAGAGTCTAAGTTTCTTCCGATTCAATCCGTTATCTTCATCATCACTCGCTCTCGAACTCGCTCTATCAGTTTCAATAACCTCCAAATCCCTCTTATGGTTCCGACCACCTCCACTGCTTCTGATAACAAAGTCCATCTGAAACGACGACGCTGCGCTGTTCGGCGATGATAACGCCGCCGTATCTTCTGCTTCCTCAGTTGATAAACGGTTCACATCAAAACCCCTACTAGTTCCAACTGTTGACCGCGGTTCAGACACCACTGTGACATTTGAAGACAAATAACCAAAAATCAGAAAACAAACAAAGCCCATATCCTAAAATCCGCGACAAAAGTAGGCGAATTTTCAGGAAAAGTCAGTGTTCTTGGAAAACAAACAGTGAAAGCAAAAAAGAAAAGAAAGAGAAGAAATTTTCAAGGATTACAGTTATCGGTAAGCCACGGGAAGCGAATCTGTGAGGGAGGCTGTCTGCGAGGAACAGGAGAGAGAGGCAAAAGATCAAGCTGAACGGGTGGATCCTGCGAGACTCTTCGCTGGTCCCTTTCATCTCGGGCGCCGTCTAGTTTCTCCTGGGACGACCTTGAACCAAACCCAGAGCCTAAACCCATGCAGAACCCTAAATCTTTACCGGACAACTTGGGAGCTTTGTCAAGAAACTTGAAGGGTTTAGAAGCATCACCTAAGCTCAAAGCAAGTTCCATGGTGGCGATGAAGAGCAGTGAGGAAAAGCAAAGGCAGAGAAGAAAAGCAACTTTTGAGAGGTTGTTTTGGTTGGTTGGCTGATGCTAAAGAGAGAATAAAATCTAGGAGACTTATAAAAGGATTGCCTATCCCATGCTCTCCTTTTGAAGCGGAAATACAAAAACCATTATATAAAAGTCTGCTCTTTGAACATACGTCCAGTGTTCCAATGTCTCCCTTTCTCTGTCTTTTATTTTTTTAACTTTAATTTATTTTCTTCCTTGTGCAAGCAAAGAACGACCGACAACAATGCCAGGGTTGACAATCTCACGTGAAACTATCCTAAATATACAACGGTCCTAGCACGAGATGAAGATCTTGTCTATCCATAATATACCACCTCGTTGTCTAAAAATATCACATTATATATAAATATTCTTAACTTAGAATTCAATGGATGTTGAATTCCAGCTATTTCTTCTGATTGTACTACAGACATGTAATAATAAAATCATGCAAGTATCTGAAATATTAAACATAAAATGGGAATTTACATAAAGCAAGTCTCGTGGGAAAATCAAAACCAATCTTCATCTTGTAGTCAAAGATATGTGATTATTTACATGTCTTAAGATTATTAACCGTTGCCTCCTCTGAATGTTGAAAGCTGAATTATTGTGTTTGCACCAAACAAAGGGCCCAGTCCTAGTCTTACACTATAATCAAACTGTGAGAGGAATTATAGCATAACAAATCAAAAGGCCGCCTGCGAATGCGATCATGTTGAAATGTCGTTTATGTTGACTTTTTCTTGACTAATTATATTTTATGATCAACATCACCATCATGATTGTTATCATACTATATTATGATTAATGCATTCGCGTCGCCAACCAGGAGAGGGGAGTGCTTCTTTAAAGAGTCATGCTTCCATATGTCCAAAAGAACACATAAACCCTACTGATACTAATACATGTACAGATACTGATACCAAGGGAGCGTGATGCGTGAACAGACGAAAACATTGGGAAACTAGAGTCAGTCAGCACCAGGTTTGACCATGAACTCCATACTTTAATTAAAATGATTTGTGTTAGATGAGGCAGACAAAGAGATCAATCTTTTACTTCTCCGAGAAAAGTTTCAACACATAATTTAATGGGACTGCGTTCTTTTGTGTCTTTTAAGCCCTTTTTGATCAATTTCTTGAAAGTTGAAACTCATGATAAAGATAGGTATCCAATGACTTCCCAGCCCTGGTCTACTCAATTACAAGAATTTAAAAAATTAAGTTAATTTTATTGGATAAAAAGAAAGAGACGAGGAGAAAAAGTGGTCGCGCGTGGGAAGGCTTTTTGACGAGGGTCGGAATTAAAAAGAACACGTCTAGAGGATGTGAGCAGGTCAGATATGTCATGCTTTTGGGATCCTTGCAATTATTGAAGTCATGCAGGCTTTAATGATATGTTTGTAATATGTCAGTTGAATTATTGGGTGGGTCCTTCTTGGAGGAATGAAGCATCAAGCATTAGATCAAATGAGACCCACCACTCTCCAACCAACTACTTTACTAATACTGTGTCTGACTCCGTGCCCTTCCTTTTATCTTCGTTGCCATGGCCTGGAGCTGCTTTTCTGTGTCCTGAACTTAATTAATTACTTGTATTCATGTTATCGTTTACATAACCAGCAAATTGCTTTGTTTTAACATTTTCATTTTGGCCCTATTTGGCAATCAGCTTATTGCATTAGCTGTTAGCTGATTCTATTAGCTGTTAGCTGTTAGCTGATAGCTGATTCTATCAGCTGATTTGACCAGTAGATTGCATTAGCTACTTATCATTTGATGTTTGGTAAAATTAGTAGTTTAGTATTAGCTGTTTATGTGTAAAATGACTTATAAGGACATGACTTTAAAAAATTATAAGGATATGAATATTATATATCTTAATATTTCGTTGAATATTCTTATAGGAATTTAGATTTTAGATATTTAATTATACACAAATCAAGTTTATAACTCTAATAAAAATATAGAACATATAATAATAATAATAATAATAATAATAATAATAATAACAACAACAACAACAACAACAACAACAACAAC
>JAOSBK010000003.1:28061462-28077526 GCA_027568895.1 Erythroxylum shatona
ATAATAATAATAATAATAATAATAATAATAATAATAATAATAATAATAATAATAATAATAATAATAATAATACAAACTAAACATTAATAAACATAATAGTAAACATAATAACTAAACATAATAAACATAAAAGGCGACAGTGGCTGGAGACAGGGACGACTTGTCCCTGTCCTCCCTTTTTGGAGAGGACAGAAATTTGTGGACAGAGACGCGGAGACAAGAAGCAAACACCCACGAAGACAGGAATTTTTCTGTCTTGTCCACTGTCCCCGTCCCCGGAGACACTATCCATACGCAGGGTAATGGAAATGTGTCTCATGTGCAATCTCAACAGGCTAAAGATGATGAAGAAAATGGCTACTGCAGCCAACGAGTTGTCAAGTGAGTACAGTGAGAGTGTTGAGGAAGAAAGTGGTGGCTCTGCATCAATGCCAGTTCCTATGTCGGATTTAGCCTTAGTTGCTTCATTTGATTATGATAATCCTACTCACCATTATCGTTATCGTTATCTTAATAGCTCCAACTAGTGAAATGACTATAACGAAGAAGATGACAATGACGATAACGAAAGAGATGAGTTTTTCTTTGTTAGGAGCTACGAAAAAAAAAGGGGTTAGGTCAAAAAAAAATGACATCGTCTACTAAAGTCACTAAACGATGTCGTTTAATTAATCAAAGTTTTGAGTTTTAACCACTAATGATGTGTTTGATTAATTAACGTCCTTGCACATGTGGGATTGTCACGTCATCAAAGATAACGGAAATGCTAATGTCGGGGTAAAATAGGAAAAAATTGAAAGTTTTGACATTTTATTGTTACTTTTTAAAGTTCGGACTATAATTAAAAATTGACAAATTTTGGGTTTTTTGTAATTAACTCAATTTATAATATATAAAAAAGATTTTAACTTTCCTAGTTTTAAAATTAAAAAAGTTTTGGCTAAAAAATAAAAATGAAACATATGTATAAATAAAAGTGTTGTAAATTAATGACTCTAAATTGTAACAATAAAAATTAAATTGTTTCATTCTCATAAAATAAATAATCATTTTAAACTTCATAATCATTAAAAAATGAACTTTTAGAACTTTTAAATTTTGTTCACCATATTAAATTAAGAGTAGAATCATTAGTATTTCTAAAGATATAATTTTGAAAAAAAAATATACCTTCATAATTAAGCACCATCTTTTATATAATTTTTCAAGTCAATATTTAAATAAATGAAATTTAATACAAAACTATTGTTTAAAATATTATTTATGTTATCATATTATTTCATGTTAAATGCACTTTCTACTTATCATATATTTATAATTCTTTATATAATAATAATATATTATGGTAACGCGACATATTTGAAAATAAAAAAAAAACATATAGTTATTTTGGAGAGACATATGTCTCTTATTCTTAGTATTATTGAAGGACAAACAAGACTAATTTTTAAGGTAAACTACTTCACAAGAAGGTATGTGCTTGAGAGTACAAACTATAATATTGGTACCTATGAAATAAATTAATTTATTGATTTATAATAATTATATATCATTACTTATATTAAAAATATTTACTATATATTTTAGTCATATTGTTAATAAATAGCAATTATTAATTCATTATATATTTATTAATAACTAACAATACATTTATTAGCTTATATGATAATAAATTAACTGTTTGTTAGTTACATTTTAATTATTACAAAATAATATCAATGGATAAGATGACCACTTTTTAAATATACATCATTCAAATTTTGTAGGTAATTAATAATTGATTTTATTAATTATAAATTATGTATTAATTAATTACTTTTATCATATCAGTTAGTATGACTCGATACTAAGGTTCATTAAGTTGTCATGTCACGTTAGTTTGTTGTACTCAAGTCTATGTTGGTTAATTTTGTATATCTTATGGATTTGTTAAATTTGATGTAATGTTGATTAATTTATTTTTTGATATCGTCCTATTAGGTTTAGTGCTAATACTAAGTAATTTTTCCTATCTTGTTACTCCGTTGGAGTTAATATCGAAGTAGTTCCATGAACCAACTCTTTACATGTAGCAACATAGATGCTCGCCTTCAAATACTTCCTTGCCTACTCTTCAACTAAAATGCCAAATTCCATTAAAAATATAACCCAAATTTAACAAAGACTTCTTAAATATATACCATTTGTTTAAGCTTCTTCTTTCATATCCTCCTTAGTTGTTATCCCATCATGCCTCAGGACATCACCTTTTTTAAGAGTTCAGATCTTCTGTTTAATTTTATGGTGTCTTATTCTGTCCCATAAATCTCAGTTATTTATTTATGTGAGTCCCGCGTGGGTCTCACATAAATGAATACGAAATTTACATAAATAAATGGCTGAGATTTATAGGATAAAATAAAACACCATAATATTGAACAGAAGATCATGTCCCTTCTTTTAATCCTTCATGCCTCATATTGATGTTTCACTAAAATTCTCTGTCGTTAGTGCCTCCACGCACTATGGACATCCTTATCCTTATCTTCCTCCTCACTGACATATCTTGGCGCCTTACGACATCTTCCATTTCTTTTGTTTTTCGTTGGCATCTCCGCATAATTCTTCATTAGCACCTTCTCATGCCTTTAGACTTCTTCTCTTCTCTAACATTAAACTAATTGTATTCATATACAAACCAAATATTTAAAAAAAATACTAACCCAACAAGAAACTCACTCATTACCTTTACATCTCTTGTCTCCTACAAAGCCTTCTATATTATCTTTGTTGATTCCTAGCCACCATGATGCGTCTTCACGTGATCCTTGATGTGCTAAACCCTCCATATCTAAGATAATATAACATATTAATCAATTAAGCTCTTCACAATAATTTCATTGAAATATTACCATAAATTTTCCATAAAACAGTATTAACTCCAACTTATTGTAGTCCTGTTTGGAGACCTTGACATCATCCAACTCTTTGTCAATGTTGACATCAACCCAAGTTTTAATCTTTATCATCTTGCCTCACTTAAATGTTCAATTCACGAATAATGGGTCCAGATAAAATATCTATAACTAAATTATAATTCAAGTAAGTTTTAGTTAATTACACATTATGTATAGCTTACAATGTTGTTGTTTTCCCTTCCTTTGTAGTTTTAGTTAATTACACGTTATGTATGTTTTACAATGTGGCTGATTTTTCTTCTTTTGTAGTTTTAGTTAATTACATAATATATATATTTTATGTATCAATCGACAAGATTCACTCTTGTACAACAATATGGCTAACCATCAAAACAACTACATATCCACCCGTACCAGGTGCAATACCTTTAACCTTTGTAGCTTGTTAGAACTTACAAGCTTGCTTGCAGAGATAGCTCAATATGTAATATCCCTAACCAAGTTGCTTGTATTTGTTAACATTGCTATGATGTTTTTCAACTACGTGCTAACATCATAATTGACATTGGGACAAAAAAATCCCAACTTGTATAAAAGGAAGTTTCACCAGAAACTTTCCTCTATTGATGCACTCCTTACTTTACTGAGCATGCACTTGATCATGATTTGGTGATCATTGACTTTGTACTCATCCTAAAGCCTGCTCACCTTAGCCTCATAAACTTTTATGTGAACTCATTTTGTCCTCCTAGAACTGCCAATCTATACAACACTATCGCCATTACTCTCCTCCATTTGATCCTCTTTTATTCTTAGTGTTAGTTCGTCTGGATCAATCAACCATGCAACCAGTAATAAACTTCCCTCCTTCCCCTAAACCGTTCCATCTCCTAAAGTCACCAAATCCCATATCATCGAACCACTTACCTTCTCCAAATGACAATGCATTTGAAGGCTCTTCAAATACAATTACTAAAAGAAATTATACTCAAATAACAATAATAATTAATCACCAAACTATATTAGTTTAGTTTAATTTGGTTCAAATTTCATACTTTATTTTTAACGTCCTCATTTACTTCACTGACTTTTCCAACAAACAATAACTCCATCTCTTACCTAAATTTTTAGTTTTAAACTAAAATAAGTTCACATCATCCTCATATTAATTTTAATAAAATTATTTCCCATTGCCTTCCTTTATGCCTTCATCACCTTCTTGTCTTTTTACGGAGGAGATGGTGCTTTAGTTACAACTTTATCCTTATTCATTGGACTCTTAACAATTAAAAAAAATGTCAACCACACTAAACCAAATATTGTAGTCAAATATATCATCCATGAAAACCAAAGTATATCTTAATAGATCATCACTATTTCATTCTATAAGCTAAGGGTTATTACCTAGTTCCATGAAATACACAACCCACCAACACCACAGTATCCCCTACTTTATATACCTTGCCAACTTATTCATTTTGAACACACTCAACACCTTAAAAAACAATGCTTAAATACATTTCTCAACGTGTTTCTTAGAGACAAAAAATATAAACATATAAAATTCATAAAGATAAACAGGAAGAGGGGAGTGACATTGTTTGTTTACCATGTCTGTTTCTCAGCCATTTGCTATACATGCACAAAAATCACAATGGGTTCGAAGGATTAAGAGAAATTTAAGTTGTTTAGTCTTGCATTGTACACAGCACTCTCAAATTATTAACGATCATTATTTAAAGTAATCATAAGATTCCGAAATTTTGAAGAAATTCAGCCTTTCATTTCGTCTAACCTCTATGCTATGTTATGCTTTGAGGAACTCCTTCCTGCGAAAATGTCAAAACAAAGAAACAATATGCAATAGTTCGAGAATATGATGAGGCAAGAGAGGAAATATGAAAAGTTACTCCATTAAGTGATATTGTAACGAAAGTGAACTGAAAAAGTACTTCGTCATGATAAATTCTTTCAAATAAACAAAAATGCGATCATACTTCATCTCTATGGTTTCACTATTTTTGAAAAGATTAATTCAAGGGACATTATCAATTTCGTAATTAAAGATAAAACTTAACTCATAAAACAATAACATAAAAACATAATTCAAGAACTATTAAGCAACAATATGGACCCTACTACTTGACAATCAAATTGACAATCAGAACCTTAAACTAAATTAGATTGCCCCTCCAGGTCTTGTGATAATTCGGCCTACGCCCAAACTCAACCCTCCAAATCCGAATTGACTAAGTTTCCAACCAAATTTGGACTCATAAAAAGTCAACTCAGCCTGACTTGAGCAACCTGAATTGGTCAGAATTAAAATAACATAAGAATCAATGACCAAAAATGAGATTATTTTATTAAAAAAATTATGAGACTTTGGGCAAGAGAAAAAAATTTTAGCCCGTGACCAGCCTGAACCATTGTCATCTATAAGTCTCATGGATACTAACCGATGTTTGCGGTTAAAATAATTGTTCAGAATGAGCAGTAACGTAAGCAGTGAGGATATTTCTTCAGAATGAGCAGTGATCTTTCAAGACCTGCCTAGCAAGATCTAATGCTCCACTTTTTTTGTATATTAAGTGCAAGTTGTGGGCGGCCTCTTTCCGCAGGTCACAATACCCCGGTTTAAGGTTTTCTGTCGGATTTGTACTCTCATCCAATAGTTTTGGAACGGGGTAATCTTTCTCACAAGTGGCAAGCACCTTCTGATAGTATGAGACTGCCATAGATACGAGTCCAACATGATGGTATGCACGAGCGATATTATATAATGCCTCCTGCAAGAGAATTTGTGCTATTTATTATATGTGAATTACCATTCTATAAAAACATTGCCAGTCCGTGGTTCTATATGCACAACTGCTGGATACTTCAATAACTGTAATTACAATTTTAACTCTAAACTCCCTTAAATATAAAAACCAACTCATCATTGAATCTTCGAGTTTTCACTGATATCTACATTGGAAGTACTTCAAGCAAATTCATTAATAATAATGTGGTTTAAAATCTAATAATTTGGCAACACAGAAGTTAAAATTGTCAAAGAGGGTAATCCAATCAACAGAAACTAAACAAGTATAACAATGGCTGCAAACCTGACTATTGGCAGTAAGTCGTAGATTGTTGTACAGGAATGCTAAACCTTGTGCAACACATTGATGCTTGTTTTGAAGTCTAAATCCAAGCGCTAAGTTAATTAATGCAGTTCCTGGTAAAGAAGAAGAAAGAGAATTTTACATAAATTGTATTATTACCATATAACAGATCTTATAAATACAATAACTTTAGACACAATATCTATCAAACAAAGAAAAGGGAAAACAAAAAAACACGAGCAAACCTTACCAACACAAAGGTTAATTAAAAGACTTTCTGGCAATAATTTATAAGCTTCTAGGTATTCTCTTGCAGCATCTTGATGGTGGCTGCCCATCGTAAATTGATGCCCAGAAATTACTAGAGGCGGGGCACTTTCACTGTGTTTTGCTCGCATATAACGTAGAAATTTTGCATGTTTCGAATAACTCTTTCCCAGCCTATGATATCATTAGAAAAAGTATACATGAACACCAGTGAATGAGTGAAATTAATGAAAGAAATTTTGAATAAACTAACATCTTCAGTGTTCCTGCCATTTTTACCAAAACCTAACATATACTAGACAGAAGAATATTGATCAAATGAGTGCTTTCAATTTTGTTGATGATCAACTTCAAAGGAAAAGTATAATGCAGGGTAGTTGACGTGAGATGAAAACCAAAGCAAAAAAATTTCAATGTGCTAAATAACGGATATACCATGATAACCAGTATATCTACGCAAGCAGTTGTATCTACTAATAAGCACAGTCACAGAGCATGAGGTAAAAAAAAATATTGAAGGTAAGCACATAATCATCAGTGGCGCTGGCACACATCAACAATAGACTGACAGACACGTGTCTCATATGACCCTTGGATAGGAAAGCCCATAACAAAACAAATTATATTAAAGAAAATAATATATCAGTTGAGGACTAAAAGAGAGTTGCATAGTTCTCTTGGCCTCCAATATTCAATTTCTTTTCCTGCCTTCTGAGATGATCTTAAGAATGCATTATCTCACTTAAGCCTGGTGTATTCAAGCTTTTCAAAAAGAGAAGAAAAAAAATCTGCGCCATAACCCAAGAACTACACTTCTATGGAACGCCAGAACTGCAACATTATTAGACAGACAACCTGTAGAATAGAAATAACGTTGAGTTACACATATTTCAGCCCTCCTATTTACAATAGTGTTCAATACATGACCTTCATGCAGCATACAAGGAGATAGTACAAGATCTAGAATATTTAACAATGTCAAAATTAAAAAGAACTACAAATATCAATATCTCCAACACCACTCATTTTATCCTTAGATCTCTAAGTATGTTAACCATAACATTTCATAAATTCATGAATTATGTCAGTTCCTCTGTTCCTACCACTTATTTTTTATTTATCCTAAAAAATGAGATTTCCCCCTGTAGCATATAATATCCACTCGTAAACCTCAATTCATTAAAGATCTAGGGTAGAAAGCATTAAGGTAGCTTCTATATTTATGTTCTTCATTCTTTTAAATAGTACTCTTCCTGGTTTCATCTTGAGGTACTGTATAACCCATGTTATTCCTGCAAGTGCTCTCTTAAATTGTACATAAATTAACTGAATATTTTCACTGCATATGCCACATCTGGTCTTTATTATGAGACAAATAGATCAAACATCTTACTAATTTCTACTAGCAACCTTCATTAATAGGTTCTCCATTATCCTTCTAGTCGGTAGTTTTGTGCAATTGGCACATTGACAAACCCAGTGAAGGTTCTCCATTATCCTAGTTAGTAGCTTTGTGCAACTGGCACATTGACAAACCCACATACTAACTTCCTGATCTCTTCAATAAATTCAAGTACATATTTCCTTTGAGATGTGAACATCCTTCTCTCCGTCAAGTCACTTCAATCACAAAGAAGTATTTGAGCTTACCTAGGATCCTTTTTTTCAAATTCCTCCACTAATTCGGACTTCAGTTCCTCCTATGAATTCTATGCTTTATGAAGAGGGTGACATCTTTTTGACTCTATATCGAAACCATTAATTTTGTGAATCTACAAATTATGTTTGAGGTGACTTTCTTAGGTTGCACACTCTATCCTGTTGAAATTTTCTATAAAAACCTTCTAATACCTCCATGAACACCTTTTTCTCTAAGGTTTCATCAAGGAAAGCATTTTTCATGTCGAATTGTTGTAGCCCCCATATGAAGTGAGCTGCCAAGGATAATGTAACCGTTGTTGTTTTGACTTTCGCTACTGGTGCAAAGTTCTCTTTTAGTCAACTTTACACGTACAAGCCAAATTTTCGTAACTGCTCTAATTTTATTTATACCTTCAATAACCAGCAACTAGATTTAACGGTATAAACCCATCTACTCCGTTTCTTCTCAATCTGTCAACCACTTCCAAAATTCCATTTGCAATGCATTCATTTCCTCTATCATAGAAAGAGACCAAATTATCATCTTCTAAAACTTCATGGATAGTTCTTGAAATAGTTACGAATTCTAGATTTGAAACGAAAATTGTATACTGTGAAGAGCTAATGGAAAGGGACGGGGGATAGAATATTGAGTACATGATATTATTCCTTTCTCCAATGCAATAAAGAGGGGTGACAATGGGTCAAGTCGAGCTCGAGTCCCCCTAGGCCTAAGCCTGGTCTGAGACTTTGTGGTTGGAATCATGGATTTACCTTTGACCCAACCTCGTTTTTTAACTCCTTCCATTTTCCTCAACCAAAGCTCATTGAAGTTGTTGAATTTGGCCTAGCTAGCAACTTTGACTCTGCTACTTGCATAGTTTGAACTCAAGGACATATTTGAACATAAAGAATGCAACCGAAGATTTTGAAAATTAAAAGAACCACCAAACGAATCCAAGAGAAAAAAAAGACCACCTCAATTCGTCAATCAAATGAGTAAGTACACAAGCAAAAAGGGGTACAATTAATGAGGTGTGGGAATTAAAGCTACAACCTCTCACAGCTGTTTAGGAACATTAATTTGCAGCGAGAGGACTGAGGTTGCATCAGGTACACAGCAATTCTTTTCTACAACTCCATTTTACTGAATAGGACCAACACATGAGCTCTTGGATGGTCCCATTGGATCGAAAAACTAAGTCAGTGTGATTGGAGTATTCAGCTCGGTCATCTATTTAGATACATTTATCGACACTCTAAACTGTATTCAAAATCTGCCAAGAAAATTTAAAAGAATAATGGGGACTTCAGATTCTTCTTTCATCAAGAAAAGCCAAAGTACTCGAGTGTTTAATCATCACAAAATGTTATAGAACAGTTTGCTCCATTTAGCTTTGAGATTTCAGATAGACCCCAGGGAGTAAAGTTTTTAAGGAATATAGGAAAAAGGGGCCGAGTAATTTTTAGCAATTTCACATACTTCACAATCAAAATCTTTATGTAAGATACCACAAAACAAGGAGAGAATATAGTTCAAGTCACTTAAAGAAAGATGATCCAAATGTTGGAGCCGGATTTTAAAACTGTTGGTTGAGGAGGCATCTTGAGAAAACAATAGGTGTTTCTCGAGATCCAAGATTGGTCACTTAAGCATACAAGTAAGGTCTTCGACAAGCTGGAGAAAAGAGATGAGATTTGTGGTCAAATAAGAAGTTAAGGGTGAATGCTCCCCTGAAAAAGTACTTAAGCTGTTGGCAATGGAACTTTTATGGTGGTAGGATCTTGTTTACAAAATAAATTATTAAGGAGGACTACGTGACATACGATTCATTGGAATACAATTAATAAAGCAAGGTGGGGCTAGGGTTTCAAGATAATTAGCACTGGTAAAGGTCATTGCTGAATCCCTGGTCAGGGCTGACAACAATGGACTGGCATGAAGACCACTACGGTTTCAATTCAAACAGTGCTGATGAACCTCTGATTAGCATTGATGACAAGGACGAATCAGCAGTGGCAGAAGGCAATGACAACAAAACAAACGATGGCAACAATTAATGTCAATGCTTAGCACAAACAAACTCACATACATTTGACAAGTAGGTCAGGTTGATACCAGGAATAAGGCTGTTTCTTGTAAAGCATTGAAGCCCGCCATATTTGACAATTAAGGTCAAGTTTATTTGACGCTAAAGACTAAAAAAAGAGCTTGAAAGTTAAGATCATGTTTCAACAATAAAGTTGATGGAGAAGTGATCCAATAGCTATTTGCTCTAACAGCAAGTTTTATAATTTTTAGATTTTTTTCTTTTTTTCTATTTTATGTTTTGTTATAACAATCCAAGTCAATTCACACGGTCTTTAAAGCAACCAATGAGATACACATAATATACGTGCACAATCATTATTAGAATCATCATCCTTGTTGATCATCGATGAACTGATTGGATAAACCAACCAAAATTAGCCTTGTATTAAACAGAAGAAAAAGCTTCAGTAACAGTCAGGCGATAGTAAAAAGTAATAGTAAATCTGTTAGCTACTTGTACTGAAAAACAAGCAAGCATAAGGAACCTTATCCTAATCCAAAATAGCCACTACAAATATCCAACTTCAGCACAACCTAACACAACAGACTATAGTAGCTTGCCATGATATGACTCCTAGGAGGACTTAATTTTAACCAGATATGCTATATTCTTGAAAAACTTCCTTCTTCACATACGTTCATTGACTGACTCCCAAGGCGGCCAGTGTTTTAAAAGTAGCTGTTGTGCTTTAGCTCGATGAACTAACAAAATAACAGGCCATAAAAATGAAAAAATTCTTCTAATTGCCATATTTGATCCTCAGCCACATGCAAAAAGAAAGTATAAACCACTACAAAGCATAAAACACCTTGTGCAGGAAAAAGGGTATAAAGCACCTTGACGTTATCCTGTAGTAGCAGTTCCAGGCAGAAAAACTATATGGATGCTGAACAACAATAGATCGTACACAATCGAATCCATACTTGGGATCAGTGATGTTGTATGATATCTCTGTAGAAACATGTACAAGATACTGTGCATCAGCAAAAATATAAAATTCCATAAATTATTTCTATGAAGGAAAATAATTTTAATTTCAGAAACATGCAATCAAAGTTGACTTTGGGAAGTGCAGACTATGACAGCCTTGAAGAATGATGATCATCTTAAAAGTTTGAAGATTACGGGTTACAATAGACTGAAGTTCATCCAGCATTTCAGCAGGCAATTTGTCATTTGCCAATCTTCGACTGAGGCTAATAATCTCTAGGGCTTCCCAATACTTCCGCAAAGATTGCAATGCTTTGCATAACTACAAATAATATTAAAAAGCACTATTAGAAAGTGGAACTTAATGAAAGATAGTTCAATACCAATAGAAAGTTTGAAAGTTCTGTGTATGAAAAATGAAAAGCACGCAAAAATGAGCATTAAATGATTTTGTAGAAAGGGAACAACTGTACTGTAGTTGTCAAGAATCCATTCATAAATCTTAAACAGTTGGGCAAGACTTGGAAAATGGTCCAATTACTAATTTAACACACTCCCCATAACGAGTGTGGATAGATCACAAATCAATCATACACAACAATATCATAATCTGAATTTAAAACCTCTTAAGTCATAAAAGCTCTAATACCATGTCAAGGAATCATTTAAGTAAAAAGATAAAACTATTAGAATATTGGTAGGAACCAGAATTTGAAAATAACAAACCAGAAGAAATAGGGAAAATTCTAATAGAAAGAACTGCAAGTATCTCACAATACTCTCTCAAAGACCGAAGGAGAATCTCCAATATTAATGAACTCTCTGAAAAATATCGTATCCTATTCATGAGGCTAATGAGCCTTTTTTATAATAAATTACAGAGAGGATATGTTGATAATTCAAAGATAACAATCAGCAACAAAATCTGGAACTAACTCTATCTAGAACTAACTCTAATTGTTAAAGTCAGTATCCCACTTATTTCTCAACTGAAACTTGTTAACAGAAAATAATAAACAGCTATTCCATATCTAATTCTCTTCTGCCACATTTACCCTTCTTGAATAAGTCAACTTAAATCTATTAGGTATCGTATCAAACATGCCCAAGAAATTTTTCAAATACACAGCTATAAATTTGTGTTTGTGTGACCGTACAGACATGCATTTTCATATACAATCTAGTTAAACATATACAAGAAAAAGAAGCGAGAAAGAGTACAGACATCTATAATAAGAACATGATGCTCTTCATTCTCTAGAAAATTTGGCAGCGGAGGCAGTCTGATCACTTCTTGCTGGAAAATATCCAGAAAAGATAAACTGCTAGTCAGGCCTAATGCAAAGGACTTTATCAGTATTCCAACTCAAGAATTTAAAAACACTCGTTTAAACTTTACCCAACAGTCATCATCAGATTCATCGCTATGGAAGTCAATGCCAGCTGCTTTTGCTGCAGCTTTTTGTTCTTCCTTCTTTTGAAGCAACTTTCTTGCTCTGGCAGCTTTTGATCTATAAAGACCATACATGATAGGATTGGCTTTCCACCAATGTGAAGGATCAAATCTACTTGATACTAATTGGATTTTCAAAATGAAAAGATACAAACTCCTGTCCTGAAATATGATATGAAGAGTAATATACTTTATCAAGTCTAATTTGCAAGTTTCCTTTTCTTCCAAAAATATGTCCGCGTCGGTAAAAAGTATACAGAATTCTGTAAGCCGTCAGCTGTTTTTTTTTCACCATAAACTAATGAATTGTGAAATACACTTAAAAGCACAAATGCAGAAAATTTTGCTACTCACAAATCAGATCGAGAAGCCAATGGTCTCACTCCCCCAAATACATCTATGCCTTCTCCAATATCAAGTATTTTGGTTCTTTTTCGGAGAATGCTCAATGTGAGCCTTTTCTTTACCTGATATCAGTCATGAATCAATCAGAACAAAAATCATGATTAGGCAACTGCAATGGACAAATAAAACATATAGGTCTACCAAAACCTCCATGAAAAAACTATGAGGAATATGGGATCAGGATTTTTAAATAGCAAATGTTCATCACAGTGGCAACCAAATGGAATAAAATCAAAAATTAGCATGTCAATTAGATCTTTTTCTTAAATTATATTATGATGACATTAAATCTCAGATTCCTTTTGGAAGTGAGCTAGTGAAACTGAGACTATTATATTTACTAAAAAATTAGAAAGTGAACAATTTATGGAAGCTCCAAACCTTGGATTTCCTTTATCATTACCTTTGGTCGTATGGTTTTGACAAAAAGTGACTCACGAACCAAGGGGAAGATGGTATTGACAAAGTCTTCAAGCATGCCTTTGGCTCGATATATATAACAAAGCTTCAATTTAATTTTTCCATCAAGCCACCATGGCTTCTGATTTTCACAACCGGAATCAACAGGGTCTGTATGTAGCACAATAGGAAGATATCTTCAGGACGTCTTACACGTATTTAAAATCAATTTCTGGGGGCAAAGTTTATCATAAGGTGTTACCCAAATTTTCTGGAGGAGACAGCAAAGAAATGGCTTCTTCTTCTTTAGCATCTTCAAGCATCATCGATGCCAATGTCAGTCGGGTACCAACACTATCTTCAAGTCCATCCAACGCTGAAGGCAAGAGAAACAAGTTACAAAGATTTTTTTCAGATGCAAGGATCAAACCGTCTAAACTCAATATAGAAAAGAAGCTCTAGCTCCATTATATAGGAATACGAACAAACTATGCCAGCAAACTTAGTATGAAAGATTTTGCAATTAATCTTCAAAATGGCTTAGCACTAAACTAGGTGAAAATTGTTTCCTGTCCGTCATAGAACCAACTTTTCTTGAAAGATTCTTAGAATTAAAATCTGCAGAACTTTAATCAATTAACTTTGTTGGTGAATAGCTCCTATACTTTCTAAAGATACATTTAAGTTGGGCAAGGTGTAACATGTATATCAACTAACATATAGCAAAATCCATTTCTAATGCCAGAGTAGTAAGGGCAGGAGGTAAAATCCATAAATATGCATTAGATTACTATAGGACTGTTGATTTGTAGTGTAGTCATTATTATTCTATAAAAATAAAAGATTTTGCTCAAAAGGATCAGGTGTATGATTTTCTTGCAGCTCGAATCCTGAATTTCATCATATCAAGGAGCAGATTTTGGAAAAGAAAGAAATCCCCTTGCTGAATGAAACAATTTCACTTGATAGGACTGAAGATAGTAGGCAGAATGTGATATTTAAATCAAAAACTGTGGAAAATTCAGCATTAAACACCATTGCAGAAGCCACCCAACAAATTTCAGCTAACCACGAATTCTAACCCAGGATTACGGAAAAGCTGAATTGCCAGAGTAGGACAACGTAGAGAAAGTAAGGAGGGTCTTTTGTATAGATTTTGCTAGAAGCCGAGATACTAACGAAAGATGTTCGAAACCAGCAGAAGACTTCTTGTTTGGCTCATGGAACACAGAGCAATAAAGAAAAAGTTTCAAGAACTAGGAAGTTGCAACAGAGAATAAACTGGCAAACTAAGAAATCAGTTGACTGAGTTTGATAAACCATCAGATTCGAGTTCATTAGCTCTCTTAAGCAATATTTGAGCTATAAGTTTTGGTGCTACAGACCATATGATTCATTCATTTACCCCATATACAAGGAACAGGAAATTTGCCGTTACAGATGGGTCAATTACCACTATAACAAGCTTAGTAGATGTATACCTTACCCATTCTTCTTAATAAAAAATGTATTTCATATTCTTAAGTTACCCACTAACATTGTTTTCTGTACAAAAATTGACCAAAGACACAAATTGGCAAGCCATTTTTTCACCCTTCTTATTGAGAATTTTAAGACCAGAGCTCAAGGAAGAGGATTGGACATGCTAAGGGGAACTAGTTGTACTACTGGGAGACCATATCTTATCACTTTTGTTGGGATCATCCATCTCTTGCAACTTTAACCATCATGAATCCTACTTTAATTGAATGGGTGGATCTAAGCAGCTTTCATTATGAAGTGACTAATTAGGAGAAATAGGCAATAAAGGAGTGTTTTAGTTAGAGAATTGGAAACATAAGGATCTAGGGAGATTAAGTATTTTTAGGGGAGAGATGTATGAACTTAGTGAAGCTATTGAAGATTCAATAATTACTCCAGAGATGTACAAATAAGTCATTAGGATGCTCATTTATCTATCATATAGGGTCTAATTGAAACCAAACTCTCAACTCTAGAAATTGACTAACAAAAGGGATTTCCAATGAATCTACTAAAACTGCACATAAACATATGAAAATGAGCCTAAATAAAATAGATATTGCACTAACAGTAGATATTTTCCTAATCTTCACACAAGCTACCTCCTGTAAATACACATAATCTCTAGTTGAACTAAAGATCAAATGTAATCCATATCGGAGTAGTTATCAATACAAATTATGTCCATCACTATAAAACAAACCTGAACCAAGTGCTTTATTCAAATATCTAAAACTCAAAACATTGCTTGCAAGTCTCAAAGAGACAACTGACTTACGACACTACTAAAGATATATCAAACCTAATAATTCCAAGGTAACTGAGTTACCAACTATTCTCCTGTACCTCTCAAGATGTTCAAATAAGCATTTGTTCTCTACCACAAGTTTAATATAAGTATTTAAAATTCATCAACTTTATTCCCGAGAAGTTTCTCTTATAATAAGTCTAATACATGCATATAGAAGCAATGTAGTATCCTTTTGAAATATTGTTTAAAAAATATATAAGCCATATAAAACATGATTGGTTGGAGTCTTCAGACACTGGTTAGAGGTGAAGGGCACATTAATAGACTTTTTAGCTTGTTATATTGTAGCATAGGAAACTGGCTAGAGTCATAGGACACAAGAGGAGGAGACTAAGCAGCCCAAAAGAAATATAGATACCTTTGTGACAAAAGGAACTCTACTGTTATTGAAATACTACATATGTTCTTCGTTAAATTTCTAAATTAGCATTTGCTAATTAATATTGTGCATTAGGCAATTTGTAGAGAATCCCATAATAATAGATAGTCCCTTAATTAAGGGATTATCCTTATAGAGTATCCTTGGCTGTAATATCT
>JAOSBK010000003.1:28078130-28089735 GCA_027568895.1 Erythroxylum shatona
TGACTTCTAGCTATACAATCTTCTAGATAATACTGCAGATTCTCTAGATAATACTGCAAATTCTACATAATCTGCATACAGCTATACAATCTTTTACATAATACTGCAGATTCTCTAGATAATACTGCAGATTCTACATAATCTGCATAATCCGACAAGGTGAACAGAGAGCATGGAGGTCTCGAGAACTTAGGTTCTCAATAGCGTACATGGACTCAAAACCGAGAGTCATTTTAGGGGCAATTTTTGGGTCAACCCGAACCCTAAGGAGTCGGATCGCCCAAACTCAGTGGGTCAAGGGAGATATTCTAGTGGATTTGGAGCGGGTAGAACCTAAGAAACATCCGGGTAGCAACCCGACTCCCATGCGCAGAGCCGAGCTACCGCACCACCCATGGAAGCACCAACAAGGAGGCCTGAGAGAGAAAGGAGAGTGACGACAGATAGAAACAGGGGGTTGCATCACATTTCTTACCAAGAACTCATGGATAGAAAGGCCAAAGGTCTTTGTTTCCGACGTGGGGAGAGATTCCATCCACTACATCAACAATCGAAGAGGCAGCTAAGGTTACTAATTATGGATGGCAATGAAACGTTGAATGAAGATGGGGAAATAATAGCTATGGAGAGGCAGATAGGGAAGAGCAGGGTGATGTAGCTTTAGAATGCAAAACCATAGGAGTGTTTGGGGTTAATAAAGCAATGGTATCTGAAACTAAGACCATGAGACTAGAAGGGAAATTACACGAGGTTCCTATTGTTATTTTGGTGGATAGTGGGGCAAGCCACAATTTATTTCGCCTGAGTTAGCTAGTGGTCTTGAGTTAACAGTAGAGCTGAATAAGGCCTTGGGAACCAGATTAGGTGATGGCCATAAGGTGGCTACTAAAGGAAGGTGTGTAGGGGTTCCTATTTAGCTGGGTGAGATGGACTGGAAGATTGATGCTTATGTTCTAGATTTAGGAGGAATGGATGTGATTTTTGGGGTTGCTTGGTTACAAACATTGGGAAACGTCATCGTAGACTGGAAGGAGATGACCATGCAATTCCAACATGAAGAACAAAAGGTGGAGTTGAGTGGAAATGCAGAAACAAAGGCAGTATAGAGAAGACGAAGTGTGTACCTTGAGGATTCAGTATTCTTACACAGTCTTTTAGCAATCTTAAGTGGTAATTTCCTATCAGTTGAAGGAATGGTTGTAACAGCGGAGCAACCGATTCAGCTTAACAGAAAAGAAGAACAGGAGCTAAACCTGGTGTTGAACCAATTTCTGAAGGTATTCCAAGAGGTTCAAGGGTCACCTCCCCAACAAAACCACTCTCATTTACAGCAAGGACAAGGTCCTATTAGTGTGAGACCGTATAGATACCCACACCATCACAAAGCTGAGATTGAAAAACAGGTTAAGCAAATGTTGCAAATAGGCATCATTCGTCCTAGTTCCAGTGCTTATTCCAACCCGGTAATCTTAGTTAAGAAGAAAGATGCTCCATGGCAAATGTGTCTCGATTATAGAGCCCTAAATAGGGCCACAGTTCCAGACAAGTATCCTATTCCAGTGGTAGATGAACTCCTAAATGAGTTGCACGGTGCTGGTTTCTGCTCTAAATTAGATCTCAAATCCGAGTATCACCAAATTAGGGTCAAGAATGAGGACATCTACAAAACGGCTTTCAAAACACATGATGGCCACTATGAATTCCTAGTAATGTCATTCAGATTGACCAACACGCCAGCTACATTTCAATCCGCAATGAATGACATTTTCAGACCTTTTCTTAGGAGGTTTGTTTTGGGTTTTTTTTTAATGACATTATGGTATATAGTGTTGATTAGAATACTCATCTTTTGCACTTAACAAGTATCTTGGAGGTCTTAAAAAGGCATCAATTTGTGATTAACAAGTAGAAATGCAGTTTTGGAAGGCGAACAGTGGAACATTTGGGATGTTATTTCCAAAAAAAGGGGTAGTGTTAGGATCTTCAGGAGAGAGAAAGAGGATTATTCTAGAAGGAGTTAGTTATAACCGTATGTACCTAGGGAGGTTATAAAGGGGGCAATAGAAGAAGGGAGGGATAGGGAGAATTTTTGTGAGAAGAGTGACTGAAGGTTTATCACCTTCTGAGGAGCTTATTCAGCTCTGGTTAGGAGCAAATCTGCTCTGGTTAGGGAGAAGTAGTATACTACTATTCGGTAGTGATAAACACTTTACCGATATATTGCAATATTATAGTAAAATCTTAGTGTTCTAAAGGAGGGAGTCCTAATAGGTAGCGGTTGATCCAGCCAAGGTTTCAAGTGTTGTGAAATGGCCTATTCCTCGAAATGTTAAGGGGGTGCGGGGATTCCTTGGGTTGACCCAATATTACCGAATGTCATTATGAACTATGATAAAATAGCAAAACCTCTCACTAAACTAACAAAGAAAGAAGGGTTCATTGGAACTCAGCAGCTTTAGAGTCCTTTGAGACATTAAAAAAGGCTTTGAATACTTCTCTGGTATTAGCTACACCAAAATTTTCCCAATCTTTTGAGGTTGAATGTGATGCTTCGGGCAAGGGGATAGGTGCGTTTTTGATGCAGAATAGGAGACCGATAGCATACTTCATTAAAACTTTTTCGGAGGGAAATCTTTCTAAATTGGCTTATAAGAAGGAACTAATGGCATTGGTGTTGGTGGTGCATCATTAGTGCCACTATTTGTTGGGCAGATCATTTGTGGTGTATTCAAACCAAAAAAGCCTTCGCCATTTATTGCAACAAAGAGTGTCTACTACAAATCAACAATGTTGGATGGCTAAGCTTTTGGGTTATCATTTTGAGGTCATTTACAAACCGGGTTCAGAAAATAAAGCTGCTGATGCGTTGTCACGAGTGTATGAAGAAGGAGAGTTGAAAAGCATCATTTCTTGCCCACTGTGAGCTGATAGCCAAATCCTCCAACAGGAGGCGCACCAAGATCCTTTTTTGAGTGGCATTATAAGGGATCTGTAGCGGTATCCAACCTCTAGAACAGGGTTTTTATGGCATCAAGGTGTTCTTTTGTATAAGGGAAGGTTGGTGATTTCAGCTCAATCCACTTTTATTCCATTACTCCTAAAAGAGTTTCATTCTTCCCCTATCGGAGGCCATTCAGGTTTTCTGCGCACCTATAGGAGAATTGCAAGCAATCTTTATTGGATCAGCATGAAAAAGTCCATTCAAGACTTTGTCAAGTCTTATGATACATGTCAAAGGCAGAAATATGCTATCATATCTCCTGGGGTCTACGACAACCTTTGCCGATTCCCAACCAGATTTGAGCAGATATCTCAATGGACTTCATCACGGGACTTCCTAGATCTAAGGGGTATGAAGTAGTGCTGGTCGTGGTGGATAGGCTATCTAAATATGGCCATAATACTGCTAAAAGTGTGGCTAAGGTGTTTGTTAAAGAAGTAGTACGCCTACATGGAGTGCCACAATCGATCATAAGTGGTCGTGATTCTTTGTTAGTTAGTTATTTATGGAGAGAGTTGTTTCAGCTGCAGGATACTATGCTTAAAATGAGCTCCTCTTATTATCCGGAAACGAATGGACAAACCGAAGTTCTCAACAAGGGTTTGGAAACTTATTTGAGGTGTTTTGCTTCTGAACAACCTAGGCATTGGTCCTATTGGATTTCATGGGTAGAACTATGGTACAATACGACTTTCCATGTGTCTACAGGTTCAACTCCCTTTGAAGTGGTTTATGGTAGGAAATCCCCAACTTTGGTTTGATATTTCCAAGGAGAAACTAAAGTGGAGGCAGTGGCTAGAGAGTTGATGGACAGAGATGAGGCATTGCATCAACTTGAATACAATTTGAATAGGGCACAAGACCAGATGAACAAGTATGTTGATAGAAAAAGAACTCCGCCGTCTTTCCGGGTGGGAGAATGGGTATTTATTAAACTCCGTCCCCACAAATAGCTAACGGTGGCCCGACATATTAATCAAAAGCTAGCGGCAAGATACTTTGGGCCTTTTCAAATTCTGGAAAAATGTGGAGCAGTCTCAAATAAGCTCAAACTACCCCTACATTCTAGAGTCCATCTGGTGTTCATGTGCCTCAACTAAAGAGGGCTATAGGGAACTACACTGGCGAGACAACTTTGCCTGAAGGAATGCGGAGTTGGATGAGGTCGTCGAACCTGAAACTGTCCTAGCTAGCCGAGTAATTACTAAGGAGAAAGACTCCACACGCCAATGGTTAGTTCAATGGGAGGGCAAGTCGATGGAGAATGCTACATGGGAAGATGACTTCGTTCTTCACAGCCAATTTTCTCAATGCAGCCTTGAAGACAAGGTTGCTCTTCTAGAGGGGAGCAATGATGGGACCAATGTCAAGCGTATTTCAGGAAGGGGAGAATAATAGAAACATAAATAAGCCTAGGATATGGAGAGTATACTCAAGGGGGGCTGAGAGGAGTGAGTTAGCTAGTTAGTTAGGGGCTAAGTTGGCACAAGGGTTGGGGTGTAACAGAATGGCCTCAATAGGTAGTTTTGAGGCCAAAGGGGGATAGGAGAGAGGGATCAAGGGGGAAGAAGGGAGACATTGTAGACAAAAAGAATTTCCTTCTTTTTGAGAAGTATTTCAGCTCTGGGAGGGGTGTTCAGTGGAATCAACCTTGTAATAACAGTAGAGTGCCTTTCATATGTTCAATAATATATACTATCTCTATTTATAAAGCTAGAGTTTTATCAATACATCTTTATGTACAAGCTGCTGACTTTTATTCAGTTTATAATCAAAGATGTACAGATACTGCTATGCTTATATAGAGCTAGGGTACATAGTTATGGGAGTCTTCCTAATTAGGAAGACTCCTTATTTGGAAATATCCCTAATATAGCTAGATATTACAGCCAAGGATACTCTATAAGGATAATCCCTTAATTAAGGGACTATCTATTATTATGGGATTCTATCTATTATTATGGGATTCTCTACACAATTATTGCAAGGTAACAAAACTTGAGAGTAAGCAGCTAAAAAGCTTAAAGACTGCTGACTCTTAGAAACCAAAAGGATAAAGCTTTGAAAATATGGAAAATATACAAAACAAACACTAATGAAATATAAGAAGGGATATTAAGCAACAGAAAAGAATGAACTTAATTAGGCACTTGTTTGGAAGCACATTTCTAGACGTCAAAGGTATTAAAGCGCCTAGGAAAAATTGAATACCCCATCTAGCACCTAAGCAAAAGTGAAATTCTCACCTTAGCATCAAGGTGAGTGCCTCAACTACCTTGTAAGAATGGAACCATCTAGGTTGAAAAACCTTGTTTGGACCAACAAAAACCAACGAACTAGAATCTACAAGTTTAACAAAGTTCTTCACATATATTTTACCAACAATAGTTGCAATAAGAAAAATGGTGTCTCAAGAATCTTTCTTGGTGGCTACAATGTTGAATCATAGATTTTCAAATTGACAGATGCACAACAGCTTTTAAGTTCAAGGGGAAAAGTAGACAGTAATGCAAGCTCCCATGTACATCAATGAAATTATTTTGTAAATATGTTTCAGCACAAAGAAGGCCTTAAAATTTGAATTTTTGGAATGTCAAATCCCATTCCACTTGACTACAGAAATTACAAAAGAGTTCGTTTCACCTTTGTAGAAGAACATAATCGCCTTTTCTCTTTCTTCCAAGGAAAGGTAGCACTGAGCAATTCTTGATTGAATATAGCCCACCTAAAAGAGCATCATGAGCACATGAAAATAATGAATGAAGTGTGAATATCATTATTATGCACGAGAGAGCAAGCATAAAATCAACACTGTCATTATGCAGATATGTTTTACTATGGTACTACCATTATGCAGGAATTATATAAGAATAGGAGAAAAGTCTTCAAAAGAGTAAAAGGAATGTGAAAAGCCATATCTCCATTCAACTTCAGAACCATAATGCCACGTAAAGCTTTTTACACCTTACAAGTTTCATTCCAAGCATATGGGTGAAATAAGTACTAAATCTGTACTAGGCATATATAGGTTGTTTGTTGAACTAAATCTGAAATTCACAATATGTGCAACTTTTACATCCTCTATGTGATTGGCTTAAGTGGATCTGTCAACTTTTGCTTTCGCTCCAGTTGCCAAAAACAACGCCATCCAGGCATTATTGTCCTTAACCGCTAATTATGTACCAACTAGAGATCAAATAGTCGATATACTCACCAAAGGAATACACAAGGGTCAGTTTGAACTTGTAGTCAACAAGCTAGCTATGGAAAACATCTTCAAGCCAGCTTGAGGAGGGTACTGAATATGTGATTTAATTGTAATCAATTAAGCCAGAATTAGAGTGACTTAATTTCCTAGAATAGCTCATATATGGTTGTCAATTAACCTTTATTTTCTAGGATTCTTTCCTTAGGTGGCTGAATAGCTATAAATCTCTTACAAAGATATATACAATTCATGTTCATACGAATCCTAAAATTCCAGCTATTCCAAACTTGAAACTCCAGCAACCTAAGCTGAAATTCCAAACACAAAACTCAAATTCTAGCAACTAAAACTTGTAAATTTTGTGAGTCTTAGCTAGTGGTTTGATATATCTTCTAGTAGTCCTACATCAATTTCTCATATGGTTTTGGCAGGTCAGCTAGCTGATATTTTCCCAAAGGGCTTGGTAGTAAACCATTTCATGAGTTCGTTTGCAACACAGGCATGCAAGATATTTATGTACCACCTTGAGGGGGATTGTTGACAACTATATTGTATGAATCTTTCATGTGTTTTACAGCTGTATGATTGTTTATTTTATGGGTGTATTACTACCTATATTTATGGTTGCACCTCTGCCTATTTAAAGTTACCATATTTTGTATTTTTAAGGTTTTCTTATATGAGTAGGAATTCTGTATATATAGGATTGCAAGACTATTAATAAAATAGTGCAGTGAAACATTTGTTTCTCCTATTTTCTATCTCAAACATCAAGTTCTTTGAGCCTAGAGTTTAAGATGAACGAGCTCTAGCTAGGTTGTACTCTTCAATACCAATAGATAGTTCTGAATTGATGTTTTACTTGCATCATTACATGGAAGCCAGTGGGAAATGATACAGCTTCATCTAGTAACCAATGCACATAACTTATACACCCAAGACTTCACTGGGGAAATATTGCCAGCGTAATAAACAAGAGCCAGCTAGCAATAATGCATCTACATGTTTAAAATGGGCTCAAAAGGTGCACCAATCTCATTATTCTCCTCTTTTCAGTGATTAGAGATAACACTCAAACCAAAAATCCAATGTAAATAAGAACCAATAGAAACACAGTTCAAAAGTAGTTTACAAACAACTCTATGGTAAATTCACCCTGTTACAAACAAACAAAACAGAGTCCTTCTCCAAAATCATTGTTTGATAACAAAAGTCCTATCAAAGAAATATTCAAGCGCATACCTTCTTATCCCCAACATGTGGCTTCAACATATGATAATATTTCAACGCAGAATTCCAATATTTGAGACTCATGTAAGCATCAGCAACCTCAGTAATCAAATCAGAATGACTGGAGACAGCCTCCAACTGAAGACCACCCAATAGAATCTAGGAATGATACAAAAAGATTCAGCAACAGAAATATTAAAAGCAGCCAAAACTTCATATGCTTTTACAAGTTCTACTGAACCTTGTCACACAATTAAAAGAAAATAAATGTTAGTATAAATTCATCCACTGTGTAATGTCCAAATGTCTAACCACTATGAAGAAAACACTGCTCCTATAAGGATTCAAACCCCAATAGGAGAAGTGCATGAGATTTTTAATTATTGATATAAAGAGAAAAGATTCAAGTGCCCTCAAATGCACAGCATAAACAAATTATCAGAAATAAATAAAGTCGATTAAGGGAATAATAAAATTAGCACCTAGAAACTTAATCTATAAGATCATTACAATGAACAAAAACAATTTTGAAGAAAATTACAAGTTTGTACAATCAATAACTGCTATGCCTTCTTTTGATGGTATATAAGGGTCTATAATATCATGAACAGTTATAAGAAAGTCAAATGTAGCTACTCCTTCCAAAGGATAGGAAATGATTTAAAATCAATAGCAGTTCATGAGATGAGAATTATAACACATTTTCGCTTTCTGACGTAAAAAAGCCATGAGTGTTATCAAACGTACAGTGCAATAAATTATAAAAAATAAATAAAGCCAGTTAAGACAATAATAGACCTAGATACCTAGAAACATATAATTTATTTGTGCAATTGTGAGTTGCTAGCCTTCTTTAATTGTATCATTAATAGTTATAAGAATGTCTAATGTAGCTATTCCTTACGAAGAATAGGAAAATGATAGAAATTACCAAATTCCTTTCTTTTCGGGTTTTGAATAAATGCGAAGATTAGAAAGGTCACTAACTGATGCAACAAACCTCCGCTTTTTCAGGATTCCCAAGGTGAATATGGCAGATTCCTGCTTTGATTTTTAATTGCACAGGGAGTTCCTCTCCAGAGTAGAAGACCAAACAAGCATGTTCAATATGTTGAAGAGCATTGTTATAAGCATTAATTTCCATGAATAAAGAAGCTTGTAAATCAAGCACAGTAAGATCAACTTCCATTGGATGATCTTTGATATAGTCCTCCAAAATGTTAAGACCCCGTTCAATTTGACCAGTATGGAAGTAAAGCTGAAAAGAAAGAAGATAATAGGATAGTTAAGGGAAAAGCTTTCCACTGTTAGGATAACTAAGCAGAATTAACAGGCATTCTTCATAAGTATGATGCACAATCCAGATCAAGTAATCATCAGCCAAATTATAAATTAAAAAAACAGTAGATATTTCACACCAGGGAATGCAACAATTGAACATAAAACTTTTTAACAAGAGCAAAGAGAGGCTTGACTCATTGATTAAGCCTTTGTCCTTGTAAAGCAAAACCTTATAAAGTAAATTAGAGCAACCTTCAGTCATCATTTATTTTGCAGAACTCACTTGAAATTTCCTTTTACAAGTCATGGATGACCCAATAGTTCTTTTGAAGTTAGTAACTCAATCTCCAGATGAAACTTAATCCTCCTCTATTTCACACCCCCAAACCATCAAAATACATACTAGTCAGACATCAACTAATTGTTGACAGTAAACACAGCAGTCCAGACTACCAAAGTTAACTATCACCAACAACTGTAGATATTACCCAGACACAGGTCATAACCATCAATCAACAAACATATAGAAAGGACCATATACATTAGATGTTTATGTTCATACCTGTTGGACTAAGTAAATGAATCATTTCCAACAAGTCCATTTTCATTTTGTGAGCTTCTTTCCTCCTTTTAAGAGAAAGAATGCTCCTATGAGAGCAACAAACACAACTAGTGGAAAAATAGGAGGCTTCACTTTTTGTTTTGTCAGGGGACAAATATAAACAAAAAGGAAAGACAATCTAAAGGGCATCAAAGGAGTGAAGTTTATGCATAAATTATTTAGGACAGCGGAAGTAGGAGAGGAAAAACAAAGATAGTAATTACCCAATATACAAAAGGAATTACCCCAACCACCAACATCTTTGCCTTTATTGTATTGTACCACAATATATACATCAATTATTATCCTGCTGTGCTTGCTTGTGTTAATCTATATCAATTCAATATTTTTAACTCGAAATATTGAAACAAGAAAGTGTCATGGTAACCATAGTGATCCAGCACAAGATACCTTGTAAACAAGGACCACATGGGAAAAGGAAAAGAAAAGAAGAAAAAAAAGATCTGAAATTAAATAAGTCAATCAGTTAACAATTCTAGAATCTATTCCCATTGTTGTTTTCACTTTATTGATATTTACAAAATCAACAATAACTTGTGAGATAGCAAGTAAGGCCCCAAATAGATAGTTATTAGTTCCCTAAGCAGGCAAATTTTCTTCATTTGAATCAGGATATGAAATGAATCGAACAAGTATAAAAGAATTCCATATTTTAACCTAATAAAACAAACACTAAGCTAAGCACTATGTGCAAATATTGTGACGTGTTCAAGAAAATATTTTAATATGCCTAGTATCGGAACCACTATGTCTATCTTATCTCTCCTAGAAGCAAAAGTCCACCTAAGTTGAATTTAAACAAATAATTTAAATAAAGATGACCAATGACATACCATATTAACCTGAAAGTTGCATTCATTTAATCCCATTCACCTCTTCATAAATAGGTAGGCTACAAATCAACAAAAAAGATGTGCAGGAATGATGATGGATAACCATTAAATATTTGTGAATTGTGATCAAAATAAATATAATTGAGCTTAATAGCGAGACATTGGTTTCTGTTGACTAATACAATGCTAATGTAGGGATACATATGCAATAGTACTCTAGTGTACATTCACACACACACACACAAATATTAGAGAGGTTTAGATTAACCTAATTCACTAAGCTATTCCCACCTACAGTTTCAACAAGATGACTAAATGCCTGTTTGTTTTAGCTTTTGGAGAGTTAATAAGTATTTTTTCCACCGCAAAAGCTTTTTTTAAAAAAATGAGTGTTTGGCTATAAAATCCAAAAGCCTTTTTTTCATAAAATAATTTTTTTGGAAGCTAAAACACAGCTTTTTGAAAAGCTCAAATTTGAAGGTTCTCAAAAAAATACTTTTTCAAGTAAATTTTTCAGATCAATTAATGAGCTTATTTTTAGTCCTCTTTATCTTTATGTTTTTACACATAATTCCCACAATACCCATAAACACATCTTCATGTTTATTTTGAGATTTATATAATATTATTTGACTTTTTTATATGTTTTAATATTTATTTTTTATATTAGTTTTACTTCTATTATAATCCATATAAAAGATTTGATTAGATATATTTTTATTTATATATCATATGTTTTAAAATTATATAATAATTAATATATTGTGTTCTGCATATTATTTAATATATTTTAAATAATATTTATATGCATAAATAATTATTACAAAATAAAACATAGTTAAAATTAAAAGTGCTTTTATTTTTATGTTCTCAAACAATCTATTGTATGAAGCTCTTTCAAAAAAAATACTTTTTTAAATGACAGCCAAATAGTCAACTGATTTATTAGAAAAGTTCTTAGAAAATCTCTACTAATAAAAGCTCTACTGACAAAAACTATACTGATATAAGCCCATCCAAATAGGCACTAATTTAGTTTCAACAAAAAAGTAGTATGCTCAACAAATTTTCCTGACCAAACAAGCCATGAATTTGTTTGTGAAAGGAGGGAAAATGTACTCAATTTAAAGCAAGTTAACAAGATACCCTACTCAACATGACATGTTGTGTTGCTTTACCTTTTAAGCAAAGAAGCATCTTTCCATTTGTTTGACACTAAGAAGCACAGACACGGACACGGACACGGACACGGACACGGACACGGACACGTGACATGACACGAACACGGACACGGGAACACACCAACTTCTAAAATTTGGTGGACACGGACACGGCGCATATATATATATATATATATATATATATATATAATAAAATTTAGAATTAAGAAAAAAAATTCAGAATTCATAATATGATATATATTGATTGAT
>JAOSBK010000003.1:28089835-28103576 GCA_027568895.1 Erythroxylum shatona
ATATTATAAAATTTAGAATTAAGAAAAAAAATTCAGAATTCATAATATGATATATATTGATTAATGTGTTTCAAGACTTCCAACATCTTGATAGTTCATACATATTTGATACTTTATCAGCCCCTCTCAAAAAACATGGAGCATATATTCCATTAAGCAATGTCCGAGCGATCTCTAGACTTATCCGAGCTGTGTCCACCGTGTGTCAGTGAGTGTCCACCATAGACACGTGTCCGACACACCGACACGGCTCCATTTTGCCGTGTCCGTGCTACATAGGTTTGACATTAACAACTATTCTACTTTAGGCTTTCACAGTTAAACCTAACATGGTTACACATATTTCAAAACTAAGAAACGGGAAAACCAGTTGCTAAGAGCACGAGAAACACAAAGACTGCTGACAATGGGAATAATTCAATTGATCGTACATCACAAATAAGGAATCAAAAGAAACATTCACAAGCAAAAAGTAAGGAAAAAAAAACCTTTGTAGCGGCCTTCAGTGCTTTACCATCCTGAGGACATATTTTTACTATTTGATCAAATAACTCAGCAGCTCTTTGATAGTCTCCAAGTTCAATATAGAGAGATGCATGTGAATATCTGAGATCGATATCATTAGGATCTGCCCTAATTGCTTTAGAAAGGCACATACTAGCCCGTGCTAGGTCTCCTTGTTCTCTGCAGTTGTCAACCATTTCATAAGTGCCAAGATGCAAAATAAGTCTAAAAACATTATTTCCAGGCCTATATATAAGTTCTTTTTTCTAGGCAAGTTTTTCTTTCTCATGCATGTATGTACAGGAACATAATAAAATGTATTCAAGGAAAAGCGATGGGAAAAGACAGATAGATAGAGAAAGAGAGAGAGAGAGTTGTTGATTGGTAAACATCTATTCTGCTATACCTTGCTAATGTATTTTGTAGCAACCTAAACTATAAGAAAGAATATTGAAAATTTTTGTAGTTTCTATGCCATTTAACATTGTTTAAGGCCATATCTCATTTTAGATTTAATTAAGGCCAAGAACTATAAAACTAGCAAAAGTACATTATCACATGTTTGGTTAACTTTAAACACTTACAAGTGCCAGGTATAAAGTACTCTCCATAAAGAAGAATCTTTTGGCTTAAGACGAGCTGCAATCGCATAGAATCCCATAGCTTTTCCAGTATTTCCAAGTGCCTTATGGACAAGTCCAAGGGTGTGGTATGCTTCATGAACTTGAGGTGCTAATCTAACAACTTCTTTTAAAACCGATATGGACTGCAACACAATCAATGTTGCATCACCAAAATGAACTAAGAAATTTTTAACCGAATTTGAAGCTTTTAAATCTAGTTCAACCATTATATGTAATGTTCAAAGCCTACAATAAGGTGAGGAAAACATAGTCCGAACCCCTTACAAATTAAAGTCCCACACATAAAATATGTGCCATACCATCAAACAAACCAAATAATCACCAACGTTGACTGAAAAGCAACAAGGAAAAGATGTTATTTATATTGTACAGCTAAAGATGTTAAGAATCTGCATCATGTCCCTCTAAAAAGTGAAATAAAGTAATTGTTGAAGATACAAAGTTCCTAATAAATCTTAAACAAATGAAGTCTATGCCAAAGCTCCAAATAGGATCGAATAGTTGAATTTAGTTCAAAATGCTGAAATCACTCAACATAAAGCATCTCTAAAGAAAGCACGCATTATTAATATATGCACTTAACCAACAACCCATATATTGAGGCTTTGAATGTACTGCACGTTAATAACTTGTATTTGCACCAAGCTACTCCTGGTTATGTCCCATGGGAACTTTATGGATAGAGTCTTTGTTTCAGGAAGCTTGTTAGAAGAAAAAATCAAACTACAATGGAAACAATTAAGTGCTCCTCCTTTTTGTCAAAAGCCAACTGATATTCAGTCCAAGAAATGTTAAGCAATAAGCATTGTTTCTCTAAAACCACATCACGTAAATATATATCTTTTAAAATGAATTTAGACTTGTAGATAGTAAGTGACTTTGTTTAATTTGATTAAAGTTTCAATTTTGAACTTCACAAAATGGATTCTATTTCTAAGAGAAGTTTATGAATTACAAGGAAGTTCCCAACTTCCATTTTTATTATGGATCTTTCTTGAGTACTGCAACTTAGGTCTGATTTTGTGTGCTTTCCATTTTACGGAATAAAAAGAACACAAGTTCTAGGTCAGAAATGGGTTTGGAAAACCCTTGCAACTGTCTGCTCCAACTCTTCACTCATCATTTAGAATATACAATTATCTTTCCGCTTTGAAATGTCTATTGAGATCTCCTCTGCTTCTTGTTATACCCCAAGGACATATTTGTCAATTTCAACAAACCCCCCCCCCCCCCCAACACAAAACACCCAAAGAAAAAGACATGTACAAATTCACACAGCATGATCACCTTAGACCTATCATCATAATGATTTAACTCTTCAATCAAATGATGACTTTCAGAAGACTTCAATTTTATAGGTACTCCCAAGTGCAGGCAAAGTTGCTTGCATGAAATATAATCGCCAAATAAAACTTAACAACCAAAACAAGGAACATAGATACTTAATGAAAGAGTTATACTTCTTCATAACGGCCATGTACATGATGAACAACTGCATCTCCTAGCATCCGTGTAATTTCTGGACTATGTTTGTTTTTTGATCCCTTCCGCCTACCTCTTTTCTTAGACTGCAAAGAGCAAAGTATGTAGAGGATTGAACAAAACATGTAGCAATAACAACTAAGTAATAGATTGGCATGTAGCAATATAGAAATGCATAATCTACAAGCCATTGCCCTCGCTTTGATCAAAGCTATTTATTTAAATCATGCTACATGATCAAGGAACACAATTTTTTTCTCAAGTCAACTATAAGTAGGAGCATCTAACCAACTTAACTTAGTTTCCTAATATTGAATGGAAAAACAAAGAGGGAGTAAAAAAAAAGGAGCACAAATGATAGAATTGCCCTTTCCGTCGTATATAACTAGTCAGACTATCAATTTATGAGGCCCTAGTGCAGGACGTAACGGGTGGAACCTCTATTGACTTTTCACCATTTCAAGTTGCAAACACATGACAATGATACCATTAACATACCTGATGCGATTTTCGTCTAATACCATAATTCATGGCCTCCATTATTTCATCAAAGCTAGCACCAGAGATGTTATCTTGTCTAGCTCTCTTGCCTGGTTCTTCACTATTCCAAAAGAAACATTAAAGAGCAAGAACTAAAATCACTCTCATTTATAGAAAGCACATAGCATCTAACAACCATAGAATGAACATCACACATTGAACTCCACAATTTTTTGAGTTGATATGCATTTTAACCCAACAAATCAGTTAAAAAAAAAGAAGTCAATCTTTATCATTTGAAGTTTCCGCAATAGAGAGAAAATAATGAAAACAAAATAAAATAGAGATAAGACACAAAAGAAGAACAAGTTTGTAGAAAAAGGAAGGTTACTAACACATTAGTATCAGAAAGTGCTTTACGCTTTTTATCTGCAAGAGCTTGATACTCAAGGTGATTGAATTGTTGATAAAGTTGGACACCTGAAACATCCACTTCATCTGATTTTAAGGGATGTTTTCCCTCATCTTCTTCGCCTTCATTGTCGTTTTCTTCTTCATCACCGTCATCATCTTCCTTATCATCATTATCTTCTTCTTCATCATCATTATCCATATCAAATGCATGTTCCAAGAACTTATCTAACTCATCAAATTCAGCACTCTTGTTATTCATTAGAATCTGAAAAATGCACCCGAAATTACATCAAGTCATCAACCATGAATTAGTTTCAACTTATAAGCTAAACGAAATCCTTTGCAACAACAAAATTTTGTGTATTCCTACCTATGCCCATTAAATCACTAAAAAGGACTAAGTGTGGGAATCAAAAGAGGCCAACAATTGGGTTTGAATAAGAAAAAGAATTTGATGGTCGACAATGAGAGTGAAGCCGAGGTTTTCCAGCTTTTGATTTGAAGACTTTTGGAAATTCGAAAGCTTACCCAAATATTCCCGAAATCAAGAAATCGAATTGGTTTATGGCTTCGACCTTCCTGAGAAGAAGAACAAGTGCACATGTCGTTCACTCATAGGCAACAGGCAAGAGAGAAACAGAGACGAGAAGAGAAGAAGACTTCAAGATCTATCTCAAGCGTGACTTCAACCGTGACTTCAAGCGTGAATCTGGAGTAGAGAAGACGACTTAAGCGATGTGGAGGCGAGAAGAGAAGAAGACTTCAAGCGTGTCTTCAATCGTGAATCTAGAGAAGAGAAGAAGAAAGCTTCGTGAGGAGGGTCGAAGACGCGAAGACGTCGAAGGATAAAGATGTAGGATTTCGTGGAATAGAAAAAGATAGGTGAAGAACGTTAATTAGCTACTCTTCAAATTTAAGGAGTAAATATTCTGCTTCTGCATGATTAGTTATTCTCAGCTTATTTTTAACTAAACGCAAGATTAACAAATAAATCAGGAATACGGACGAAATAGAATAATTTTTCCGTCAAAGCAAACAGGCCATAATAGTTTATTACTAAATTTACTAATAAATATAAGTGATTAAAATAAAAGTAATTTAATTAATTTCCTATATTATTTATTATTAAATTATTTCAATAATAAAAATTACAGTACCAACCAAACAGATGACTGCAATAAGACTCTCTGGAATCCAACTTGAATGCCTAGAACGAACTCCTGACTCCTGAGGCCGCAAACAATCAAATCTTAGAATTTATGGACACAATTATACTTTGTAAGTTATAATTTGAAAAGATATATATTCATATGTTACTTGACTTAAAACTAGTTGACTTTGTAAAAACCTATAGTCTGTCCATTGAAACCTAGCAGGTGTATATATATAACATCAGCAACTACGGGTTGGACATTATCTTCAGGAATACAAATGGCGCCCAAATGCTAAATGAGAAAGGCAGGTGCACAAGATCAAAAATCCCGTCCTCTGAACACCTTGGCAGCATTATTATAATCCTGAAACAAATAGTGAATTTTGTGATCTGTACGTACGCAGATCAGTAATTCATGGATTCAATCAACTCCATCTCATTGAATTTTCCACATGTTCTGCTGGTGGCTCATCGCAAGAAATATCAGCTCCCCACAATGTAACAATGCTACTTAATACTAATTTGACCCGTGGTAAAACAAGATTAAGACTACAAATCAAGACAGCCAAAACGATTTGCTAGTAGTATACTGAACTATTCTTGCTGTGGTACTAGCAGGAAACCATCAATTTGTTGTGACATCTTCTGGTAATGTTCTCAAGTAAGATAATCAACCCTCAACATCTGCAGAAATCCACCCTCAAGAATCTAGCAGATATTTTGTCGTGGTTTTAGTAAAGACAAATGGAAAGGGATGGCATCCAGGCTACAACAACAATATTGCAGAATGCCTCAGCTCTGACCCAAATTCATCGCTTAAGATCATCAGACATTGCAGAAGGAATGCAGTGTGTTGTTAGAATATCTACAGTTGCTGCTTTGGCATTTTTGGTCTGGAGAACCACAATCTATATAAATGAAAAGATGAAAATATCAGGGTGGTAAGACACAAATAAGAATATAAATATATATATGTATATATGTATGTATGTATGTATAAAGTGAGAGAGAGAACCTGCTGATATTCTAGATCAAATTTCAAAAACTCATCATCACAGCTCTCCACCATATTGGCTAAGCTCCTTAAATTGTTTACAGGCTTACCATTGAAAGCAAGGACCTGTATACAATCATTCATAAAACAATATTCAATAGTATGCTACATCAATACTGAAATTATCACTAGTTACAGCCAACGGGTCAACCACCTGAGTGTTGACAATGTCCTCATACCCAATATTCACGTCTGCAACAAGCACCTTCAAGAAATCCTCCAGTAAGATTATAGTTTGGAAGCACAGATCAGTAAAATGAATAATACCAAATAAAGAGGGGAGACCTGAGAAACCACAACAAGCTGCTCATTGGGTGATCGTGGCATTGAATGCAGAAGTTTATCCAGAAGCTTGACAGGAGCTTCGTACTCATAATCTTTGCCATACTTCACAAATGTACACACAAATATTGTAACAAATGTAACACATGCCATCAAAGAATTTTCAGCAATGACAAGTATTAGCTTAAAATTCCAGAGTTTTATGAAAATCAGGTACAAGAAGTAAATTAGCTAAGTAGGTAAAACAGAGTCTGGAGATTTCATTTCTCAATAAGGGCATGGAAATAAGAAAACGCAATTGCAAAGAATTAAAAATTTAATCCTTAGTTCTTATATTCAATACTAGGCATTTTTCTGAAATAAACAATTCTCTGCCATATGTTAACAGTTGCAGTATTCTACCGTTGTTTCCATAGTTCTTATATTCCAGATCATGAAGCCAACAAATTTATAGTAGAAATGCAGCTACAGACATATGAGAGTCATAATCATCATCAATCATCTGTACTTCACAGTATCAAACATTCCAATCACAACTAAATTATTTCAGCATCATCAAGCAAATTTCATTTACGAAAAGTGATCATTCTCAACTTCAAGGAAATAATTCACACATGTTGACACTAAAAATAAATGACATACAGAAACAGATAACATAACTGAATCACACACCTCAGAACGCAGGTAGGGAACTGAGACTGTTGTGAAGACAAATCCAGCAATAATATAATAAGAAGGTGGTCTGCCCCTCACATGAGGTGGAATGAGCCTTTTGTGAGTTGAAAGTTTGATATCAAAACTTAAAGACTCAGAATCACGGAGAACTTGAATAGCCGCACTATCTCCTGTATACTTTTGGGAGATAAGGTAGCTGAAACCTATGCGCTCTCCATGTCGAAAGGGAACTGAAAATCAAGAAAATGAGGGGTCTTCACATATGATAGAGCAAGCGTCATGAAGTTCAAAATATGTGGTAATGCCAATAATCTCCATCAAGCAAATTAAACAAGCATTCATGCCAACGTGCAACTGAAAAAGTATCAGTAATCAGATATATGCCATGACATAAAAAGAAACTAACCAGTTCCATCATTGGCAATATTCACCCCATCAAAGGTGAGAATAATGTCTGAGGGCTTCAAAACTTCGGATTCTGAAGCAGTGGGATCAATTCTTCTGATACGAACACCTTTCTGATCAGGCTTCATACCCATTGCTATTCGCAAGTCTGGATTTTCCATTTTCTGCCATTCAATCCCAAGAAATGGGAATCCTAGCATGTACAATGTGATCGTCAGATTTAATCAATAGTCATCTGGATATAACATTACTCGGTTAAACCACTTGCAATTTATTTACAAGTGTCCATGTTGTGTTACACAGGCCACATCGATAGATAATAAGTAAGCAGACTAGTTACCTGTATATGCTCCATTTTTCTCATAATCTCGGATGAAGTGCAAAATAACTGGTGTGGGTATAACATACCCGATATTTTCAACATCTTCATGTTTAAGAGACTGGAATGCAATGCCCACACATTTGCCTCTATCATTAAAGGCTGGACCACCAGAATTTCCAGAGTTTATAGCAGCATCTATCTACAAATATAAGAAAAGGCGTATATAAAAAGCTGCATAATGCATCCACCATAAAAACACTAGGTAGTATTTCGTTATCTTGTAGGATGTTATGCAATAGACTAACCAAGGATATAATGGAATATAAAACACCAATAAGCAGTACATAAGTTGACCGATTTAATTATAAGTACACCAATAAAGAGAATGTGTGTGTTACAAATTTCATCCAACTATTTATGTATAGCAAATGAATGACGTACTATAATAGTAATTACATCCCATATAACATTATATTGTACCAAATAAAAGCAGAGAGTTACAAGAATATAACCTGCAAACCTAGAAGCTCCGTTGACCCATGAACATAGGACAAAATCTCTATACGTGAAACAACACCACTTGTGACAGAAATTGTGTCCCCTCCAATTGGGTAACCAACAACAGTGACAGCGTCTTGAAGTGAAGGCAGATCCCCAAACTCAACAGGTGAGACCCCCTCCCAAAACTCATCATCATTAACTGTTAGCATGGCTGCAAATTATAGAAAGCAAAACTTTGTTAAACATAAAATTCCATTTCCAAATCCGCACATCAGGACAAGGTAACAAAACTTCCACCATATAATACACACTAGATGATCAGCTTATCTAAGCTACATTACGAGAGTTATTCCTACATCTCTTAGTATAGATACACTCATTGGTTAGTCTGGATCCCTTACTCTGATATAATTCCGTCTAGATTACTTTACCATTAAAAGGATTCATCTTATCTTACATCTGCCTTCTTTGGATTCTTTCCTCTGTACTTCCCTTTTCCTGGTGGTTGGCTGTTGAGATTTGTTGAAATTCTTTTCATTCTGAATTTCAGTGTTATTGCATATTTTCACACAAAACAAATGTTGCAAATTGAGCAGCATCACAATTCAAAATCTGATTGAGATCTCAGTCCCACGAGTAACAATCAGAATCAGAATATGCTGCAGCTTATGCTAAAGAATATTCAGTAGTGTCTATGTTATTTGAACACATGATTTTTTGCCCAGCTGTTGTCCCTCAAGTTACGTCGCATTGGCTCTTCATTCATTATGAAACCCAATTTAAATTTTGTGACTTCAACTAGTGAAATCCGCTTAACCAAAACTTCTAGCACAATCACAACCAGTCTTACAATAAAGTAAAAATCCAAACCACCCAGTGCTGATATCAGAAAGAACCAGGTATTGAAAAAAGTAGCCTTTACCAGTCAACTAATAAAACTCCAAAACTACCATCAACAAAATATCTCAAACTGGGTACCAACAACATCAAGTTGTGAACTTCCTTCGAAACACAATTTATATAAACAAATTAAGGATCATTACCAATATCACATTCAGTCCCAATAGCAAGCACAGTAGCCAAATACTTAGTATCAGACCCACGCTTCTTGACCTTAACCTGAGTAAAATGCTCCACAGAATGTGCATTAGTCAAAACCCTTTTGCCTCCAATAACAAACCCGCTACTACTCGAGCTGTACTGCCTCTTTCTCTGCCACGGAAGCGAGAAATTGGGCTCCGTGTGAACGCAGAACACTTTGACCACGGCGTCCATCGCTGGAACCACCCTGGCAGCACCCTCCGATGATGGTCCTTCGGCGAGCACCTCGCCACCATTCATCAACGGAGGAGGCTTCTCGGGTTTGTCGGGGCTGTACCTGGACCGCTTTCTGGGGCGGCCCCGACGACGGTGATGGTTGTCAGTGGCGGGCGTGGTGGGATTGATGATTTCAACATTGGTGACGGAGAAAACGTCGTCTTCAAAGGAGGCGACGGAGTGATCTAGGGTTTGCGTTGGGGTTTTAGGCTTGCGACCTCGTTTCTTTCCCATTGAGGATTTTGTCAGTACAATTACAAATTTGGGAATGGAAACGAAATGAGATGGTTGATGGGTTAGGGTTTAGAGGTTTCAGAAGATGAAAGATGGGCTCCAGTAAGGAACGGAGCAGTTCTTAAACCAAAAGAAAACAAAGCAAAAACAATATGACCAAACAAAAAGTTCAGTGCAATCTCCTTCTCTTCGCACGTGGACCTCGCCTTATCTGACCCGTCACTTCCACTTCCTACCCCCGCCTCCTTGGGCCGACGCGATATGGAGGAAGATCCCATCGAACCCACTGGCCCCACCCTCACGTCTCCTCCACCTCTCGCTCCCGATGCCACTCCCCCTCGTCCCCCCGACTCCATGCCCGAGCCCAGTAGTGACGGGGCCTCTACAGGAACAAGTGATATGCTGGTGACGGAATCCTCCCCCGACCAAGCATCCCCTCAGTGTACGGTCCGGGATGCTCCCGGTGCTGATCTCTCGACTAGTTCGAGTTCGCTCCCCTATCTCATTGTTATGACGATTTTTATCTGGAATTATCTAGGGGTTGGAGGTCGGACCTTCAAGCCCATCATGCGGAATTGTATCCGACTTCACAGGCCTCATCTCGTGGTCCTGGTTGAGCCGCGGATCAGCGGCACACGAGCTTTGAAAGTTATTCGTTCTCTGGGCTTCAGTTCTTCTTTCCGGATCTAGGCGACGGGATATTCGGGAGAGATCTGGCTTTTTTGGAAGGAGAATATTGATGTTCATATCCGTATTGCCCACCGCCAATTCGTTCATGCTCGTGTGGAGTGGGACCTTCAATCGTTTGAGTTTACCGCCATTTACGCGAGCCCGACCTATGCGTTACAAAAATTCCTCTGGCATTACCTGTCTCACCTCGCAACGCATATTACCTCCCCCTGACTTCTGGGCGGGGATTTTAATGTCAAATTAGAAAGCGCAGATAAACGAGGGGGTTCTTGGACCCAACCCGTCGTTAACACTCCCTTTCGTGATTGTATGTTCCAGTGTCATCTGCAGGACCTCGGCTTTTCCGGCCCGCGCTTCACGTGGCGGAGGGGTTCTGTTCAGGCCCGGTTGACCGGGCCTTCGGCTCCCCTTCTTGGTGCTCGGCGTATCCTACTACCGGAGTTACCCACTTGCCTTTTCTTAAATCAGATCATCGACCTCTCCTGGTCACTTTCACCCCCCTCGCTCCTCTCCTTCCACGAGTCGGCCTTTCCGTTTTCAATCCGCTTTGCTCACTATGATTCTTTTTCCCAAGTGGTCGGGGCCAACTGACACCCGTGTCCCTCTGATTTCAGTGGCGCGACTAAATTTTTTCGGCTACACTCCAACAGTGGAATGCCAAGGAATTTGGAAACATTTTTTATCGTAAAAAGCGCCTCATGGTTCGACTCGAGGGTCTTCAAAAACCCTTAGAGAACACTGGTTGTTCCTCCCTCCAGGCGCTCGAGGCCTCCTTGCGGACTGAATTAGAACGCGTCCTATTTCAAGAAGAGCTCTTTTGGCACCAACGATCCAGAAGCTAATGGCTCGGCCAAGGGGATCAGAATACTCAGTACTATCACGCTCTCACCCGTACCCGGCGTCGTCAATCCCATTCCTCTTCTATATCGGACGATAATGGCAATACGATTACTGATCCTGCGACTCTCTGTGGTATTGCTCAACGGTACCTGGAGGATTTATACCGCGCTGATGGTCAGTCTACTACCCCTGGGGCCTTACATGGCACTTTTCCTCATCTCTCGCATCTGTGGTCTAACGACCTCACTCGTCAGCTGCGCTCCAATGAAATTAAGGAGGCGTTTTTTTCCATGACTCCTAATAAAGCCCCTGGGTGCGATGGGTATACAATCCTTTTCTATCAATCCCAATGGGAAACCGTGGGCCCTTCCCTGATTCATTTCTTGCAGCGTATCTTTCATCATGAGGTTTGGGATTCGGAAGTCAACCGCACCATCGTTGTCCTTATCCCTAAAATCCCTTCCCCCACTTCGGACGATCGCTCTTTGCTCCGTACTCTACAAAGCTCTCACAAAGATTTTAGCCAATCGGATCAAACCGTATCTCACTGAGCTTGTTGCCCCTACCCAATGTAGTTTTGTGCCTGGCCGCCTTATTACCGACAATACTATCATCACCCAGGAAGTGCTTCACTCCATGAACCACAAAACTGGAAGGAAGGGGCTTATGGCCACTAAAGTGGATCTCGAGAAAGCTTATGACCGTCTTGACTGGGACTTCCTCCACGCCACCTTGCAGCATGTGGGCCTCCCTGCCTCTCTTATTTCGCTCATTATGAAATGCATTACTACGGTTTTGTTTCAAGTGAACTGGAATGGCGAGCTGAGTGAGGCCTTTCGACCTTCTCGTGGCATTCGTCAGGGCGATCTCCTCTCCCCCTACCTCTTTGTGATGTGCTTAGAACAACTTGGTCATGAGATCACTCGTGCAGTCTCCACTGGACGTTGGCACCTGATCCGCTTGAGTCGTCACAGGCCTCCCCTAACTCATTTATTCTTTGCTGACGATCTCATTCTCTTCTCGGAAGCTTCCATCGAGCAAGTGCAGGTGCTTCGGCAAACTCTGGACTCGTTCTGTCAAGCTTCTGGCCAATGCGTGAGTCCCGCGAAGTCGCGATGTTACTTCTCCAGGAATGTCCCGCTTTCGACCCACCGCGACTTAAGCAACGCTGTAGGCTTCCCCATGACTTCTGACCTCAGACAGTACCTGGGGGTTCCACTCCTCCATCAGCGTGTCGGCAAGCGTACCTACCAATACATTCTGGATAAGGTTCATCACCGCTTATCTGGTTGGTCCCCCTCCACTCTTTCCTTTGCTGGCCGTGTCACCCTGCTCCAATCAGTCTTGGCGGCTATTCCGAATTACACTATGCAGATGGTCCATCTGCCCCGCAGTCTGTGTGCTGCCCTGGAACAGGCCATGAGGCAATTCCTGTGGGGCTCCTCTCAAGATCGGACGAAGATCCCTCTCGTCAACTGGGAGGAGGTTTGTAAACCCAAGGAGCTGGGGGGTCTTGGCCTTTTTCGGGTTCGAGAGATGAATGATGCTTTCCTGACTAAACTTGGTTGGTCCTTGATCGACAACCCTACCGCGTTATGGGCCCGAGTGCTCTCTGGCAAGTACGCATTTGACGTAAACAGTCTACCCCTTTCTATTCCTTCCACTGAGGGGTCGATGGTTTGGCGTAGCATCAAAGCGACATGGCCCATAGTGACACAAGGCTTACTCTAGCGATCGGCGATGGCACTACGACGCGATTATGGCTCGATCCTTGGATCAGGGGTGTCGGGCCACTCATTTCCCATGTTACTCATCCCGTTCCCGACACGCTTCTGAGTCTCAGCATCCTCCATTTTGTTGATACCTTAGGCACTTGGAATTGGGCAGCCTTCCAGTCTTTTCTACCTCCACATATTTGCCGCTCCATAGCTGGTACTTTTCCTCCCAAACCATATCTGGGCCCTGATAGGTTAATCTGGGGTGCCTCCGACCATGGTACCTTTACAGTAGCTTTCACGTACTCCCTACTCATGAGTCATAAGGTTGATGTTCCTCACGGGGTCTGGCGGGCCATTTGACAATGGCCGGGACCTCAACGGGTTCGTTCCTTCCTACGACTGCTAACGAAGGATAGGTTGCTTAGTAATCAACAACGGGTGCATTGCCACCTCACTCCTGACAGTACCTGCCCCCACTATTCTCAGGAAGAATCCTCGCTTCATGCCGTTCACGATTGCTCGACCGCCCGTCAAGTTTGGGCTACCTTCTCGTCGGACCTCGTCACTTCGGCTTCTTTCTCTCTTCCCACTAGAGACTGGCTTCTCCTCAATCTTCAGCAGCATCGCCAAGTCCAGGGACAGGATTGGGCACTTCTGTTTGGCTTGTCCTGCTGGTTCCTCTGGTCTTGGAGGAACAAGTCACTTTTTGATCCTGATTTTGTGCGACCTTCCTCACCCATTTTTCCCATTTTGTCCTTTGCAGGTCAGGTTCAGCAGGCTACAGTGAGGCAGCGCCTGGCCTCCTCCGGCTTCCGTTCCCACTAGGTACAACTCCTCGGTTGGAGCAGGCCGTCGTCCAGTTGGGTGAAACTGAACACTGATGGTGCTTGCAATCGTGCCCAATCCACGGCTATAGCGGGGGGGCTCCTCCGAGATAGGGCAGGTAATTTGTAGCACCCCCTTACCGTAGAGTATCCACCGAGACACCCGTAGGTCATCCCGGCACATATCCTACGATAAGAGAGC
>JAOSBK010000003.1:28103676-28139247 GCA_027568895.1 Erythroxylum shatona
AGATTTTATAAAAACAAAATTATTGTTAATAATAATCATAAAAATAATAATAATAACAAATTTTATAATGGGTTGTGCTAGTGTCGGAGACAAAGGCAACATGTCCCTGTCCTTCTTTTTTGGGAGGGATAAAAATCTTTGTCCCTGTCCACCGGGGACGGTGGACACAACTCCAAAGACAGGAACCAAACATCTCCGGAGATAGGATTTTTTTGTCTCCATCCCTGTCCCCACTAACGGAACAGGAACCAAACGCAGGGTAACGGAACAGAACTGAAAGAGGTCAACCACCCTCATACTTGTTCCTGTTGCTCTAAATCTGAACTTTATACCCAGAATCAGCCCTCTTCTTTGAAACTGAACTTGACCTAATTGAATAAAGGTTGAGACACACTATACTTGCATTTGAGCTTGTTGGCAAAAAAGAAAAAAACGCCAGAGAAGGTGAGCTGAAGAAAGTCGATGGAAGGCAAGAGAGGGAACAAAAGCAAAAGCCAAAACAAAATCAAGAAGAATATAGTGACTCGAATGAGAAACCAAGAAATTAAATAACGGGAGAGTATCAACCTCATGTTCCGTAGTCGTCATAAGTTCTTAAGCCTCCTTAGGAATTGAAACAAAACGGATTTGGCAGCAATTGACACAGAGAAGTTTCGTCGGGTCGTCAAGAAGCGGTACATAGGGCGTGAGGTCGTCAAGAAGCGGTACATAGGGCGTGATTTTGTCCTGGAACATAATCGATGCATGTGACGTCAAGAAACGGTACATAGGGCGTGATTTTGTCATGGAACATAATCGATGCATGTGATGCGACGACGGTGGTGAGTCAAAAGGATTCAATTGTCCGAAATTGACGAGGAGAAAGAACACGGAGAAGGGACAAAAAAGTCACTCTAAATGAGATTTTTATTTATTTGATGTTTAATTTTTATAATCCATATAGATTTTTATATCAATAATAATAATAAAGCAATAAATATATTTATAATAAAATGAAACTTTAAATATTTGATTAATATAGTTTATAATTTTATCTAATATTATAAAATTAGATAAACTTTTAAATTTAAATTATAATTTACCTAATAATATAAAATAACTTACTCTAAAATTATTTTAATGAGTACTAATTCAAAAAAAAATTAAATAAGTACTAAGTATTCCTAAATTTCTACTACTAGTTTAAACATACCATAAATAGAATAATAGAGTTGTTCAAAATTATATGGAGCAATGTTGAATGTCCAACTTGTTAACCACCCGAGAGTAAAATATTATTATACAATATCTCAACATAAAGCAATCAAATATAATTGATGTTATCCTTAATTAGAATAATAAAGTCTATACACAAAAGTTCAGGTAATTTCTTTTCTTTTTTTCATTTTTGAAATTATATTGACTAAATATATATAAATTAACTAACTTATTTACTCCCTTGAGACACAAAATTAAATAATTTAGATTTTAATAAATAATTTGAATAATCAATATGACATCTTAAGTTCAATTTTACTACTGATTGAAGCCTAAATTGTTAAACACCAATATTCAGCTATTGTTAATAATATATCTGTCAATAATTAATCCAAAAATTCATAACCTAAGATAGTCTTTAAAAAGATAACTCTCATAAATCATAAATTCAACTATCGTCAATTTCAAACCTATTGTTAATAAAACCACTCTCATAATCTTCAAATTTAAGCTAAATAAGAAAAAGTAGAATTCTAATTATCCAAATGCAACATCAATTACTACAAAAAAAAATTTATTTTTAGTTAAAACAAAAGTTGTCACTAAAAGCACTAATTTTAGTCACTACTATTAATAGTGTCCAATTTTAAAAATCGTCATATCCCGTCACAAATACCTCTGTCACTAATGCAATAGTAACTAATTTAGAAAAATGATAACAATTATGCAACACTTTTGTGACAAAAGTACTAACACAAAAACTATTAAATATGCAACAAAATTATATGGTCACCGTAACTTTACATATTTGTGACAAAAATACTAACACTAAAAATCATGGAATGTGTGACAAAATATATGGTCACAATAACTTTACATATTTATGACAAATTTGACGACACAAATAATGTAAAGTAACGACAAATAAAATCGTAAAAGTACTTCATTTTATTGTGACAACATTATCGCCACTAAAATAATTAAAAATAGTGACCAAATATTTGTCGCTTGTGTTTTTTTATCAGCTTCTATTACTTCTTGTCACTAATATTTTAAAGAAAAAGTGTCAACATCATTCTGTCACAAAAATGAAAATTTATTCTTACAAAAATATTGTCACTAATTTGTTTATTATTGTGTGTATATATATATATATCACTAAAATGTACAAATTTATAATTTCTAATATATAAAATTGAAAATTTTTTAATATCTAAATGATTATATTTATTACAGTCACTAGTCTTTGCACCAATAATTGTTGGGTTCAGCGACATACATCGTGCCTTATTCACCTCTCCATCAACTCGTATCCTTTGAGTTATTTCCACCTAGAAAACAACCAAACCCTTGTCAACTAGCACCCTAGATAACCATGTAATAATCTTTTTAAAAGTTAGACAAAAGGTAGCATTTTCTTAGCTAGTAATATCATTGAACGCTTCGAAGCCATAAAGCATATAAAGAAAATCAATCATAATAACCATATGTTTAACAAACTAAGACCAAAAGTAGCATTTTTAGATTTCAATGGACATCCACAAGCCATTTCTTGAAATTCCACAAAGAACTCACCTTAGGAATCACAAAATTTTTCGATTTCCCGTCAACCCCAAATTCCATAGCATCGGTGGGAAGCACTATGTCAGTAAGCATGAGGAAGTTAAGGAACATCGTTGGAGGTGTGGGTGTCGAGCACAATTCTGTCAGTAATATCATCGAACACTTCGAACCCACAAACCATATTCAAAAATCAATCATAATAGTCATATGTTTAACAAAAATAAGACCAAATGTAGCCTTTTCAGCTTTCCAATGGACACCCATAAGCCCTTTGTCGAAATTCCACAAAAAACTCACCTTAGGAATCACAGAATTTTTAGATATCCCATCAACCCTAAATTCCATATCGTCGATGGTAAGCACATAATCGGCAAGCATGAGGAAAGTTAGGAATATCTTCAGAGGTGTGGGTGTCGAGCACAAGTCAGTTGTAATATCCTAGCTCGATTATTATACTCTATAATGTGTTGTACATACATTTTATAGAGTATGCTCTATTTATGATGTACTAGAGTAATTTAAGCGTTTAATGTATTATTGAGGTTATGACAGAGATCATGGATAGATCAGAGATGGTTCTAAACTCGACCAAATTTTTTTTAATTATTATACTCGATGATGTGTTGTACATACATTTTAAAGAGTATGCTCTATTTATAATGGGCTAGAGTCATTTAAGCATTTAAATATATTATTAAGGTTATAACAGAGATCACGGATAGACCAGAGATGGTTCTAAACTCGACCTCAAAATTTATTTGAAAACTCTGAAAAGCTACGGAATGAGTCTGAACAAGATTTAAAAGCTCTGAAATGTGCTTTGGAGATTTAGGTGACACTTTTAAATGAAATCCAGACGATTTTGGTAACATTAAGTGATTTTCAGATTCAATCAAAAATTCTTCTGGGTAACTGAAAAGTTATCGAATAATTTCAAAATATGATGAAAAGCTCTAGAATTAGGATTAGAGTCTATAGGAACTGAAACAGGTCAAAACGGAGGTTGTTTGAGTAGAACTCAGGTAATCCAAAATTATTGGACTAAAATGCCCTTTTTAAAAAATAATGGATATTTATGATTTTAAGCCCATTTAAAAATTTTAAAAGCATCCAATCAATAAGTATTGACCTTAATTAGAGTATTTCATGGTCAATTTAAAAATAAGACAGTTGTGGAATATTTTTGGGATTTAATTCGATTAGATGGTCAATTAAATGCATTAAAGGGCAATTTCGTCTTTTTGTACTAATTAAAGGCAATTTGGTCTTTTTAAATGATATTAGTGGATTGATGTATTATTAGAGATGGCTAATGAGATGATGACATTTGTTTGATGAGTCACTAGTGATGACTAATAGGAAGATGATGTGTAATCCATTAAATGAGTATAAAAAACATAACTTAAGATATTTTGCTTCATTCTTTCAACATAAACGTGAGACTGATGAGAGAGTAACGTGAGAGACAAAAAAAGAATGGGAAAAAAAGAGAAGCCAAAGGTGAACATCAGCCAAGGAGAGAGGAAGAAGAGTGTAGTCATTTTTTATGGAATTTGATGGTGATTTGGAGAAATCTTTAAGTATTCATTAAATATTCAAAAGATTGAAGGAAAAGATGGTAAGTTTTCTAGCTTAAATTTCTAATTTTTATGGGTTTTCTTGAGAGAGGTGGATGTGTTTAAGATCAAAATTGTTTTGGTATTACTTTGATGTTTCTTTATAAGGAATTAGTTAAATATGATAAGAGAGGAATGTGTAGTGGAATTCTGTCTTTGGCCATAGCTTAGCCCATAGACCTCCAAATTGGGTTACTACAATTGGGTCTTAAACCTAAGACATATTACTAAAACTCTTTATAAGAAACCTAGACCTAATCGGGATGAATGATATTGAAAATTTGAGATTGAAAATGGTAACTTGATATTACCCCTGTATTGAGACAACTTGTGATATTTGGTACATTTTTTCATGATTTAGAAGTTAAAATGGCATGATTTTTGACGATATAGAAATTATCCAAATTTGAACGTTTTAAGGAACAAGTGGAGGTATGGATTCTGGACATGGGTCATTACCGTGACTCATCATGCTTGATTGTGATATGGTGAATTAAATTAGGTAAGATTGTGTTTTGAAGAAACTGGTAAGTTATAATGGATAAAATATGGTATTTAAGTGACTTTTGAAGTTAGATTAGGAAATGGTGACCAATAAGTTAACTTACGGAAGTAAGTAGAAATATAATTATCGTGCGTGTTACACGATCAGATACAAATCTTGAATTGGGTTAAACCAAATATATAGTTTTAATGCCTTATTTCCTAATTTGGAAATAAATGCCCAAACTAAATGTGTTTTGTGTAGGTAAAGGAGAGGCATCAAATGCATGAGTGTGCTTGGAGATAAGTTCGCAAAACTATGAGTGTATTTTAATTGCTTTATATGACTAAATTCTTTGCAAAAGAATTGAAACATATAAGAAGTGAATATTGCTAGCATAAATGTATCCTTTGGCAATATTTGAGTTTTAATTTGAAATTTGAATTTTATATGATTGGAAGTTACATTGAAATAATTTAATTATGAATCATCCCATACTTGATTTAGAAAATAAGATGATTCGTAAATGCAAGGGTTGCTTTTGTTTATAGTACACCACTAGGCTTTATATATGTTATTATACCAGTATATTTATGGTGGTTAACCTATTACGGATAAGCAATGTAGAACCAGCTCTGTAAATAATGGTTAACCAGTCATAGGTAAGCGATGTAGAACCAGCTCCGTAACTTATTACGAGTAAGCGACGCAGAACTAGCTTCCTAACTACTAGTCTATAATATTTAATCTATTACGAGTAAGCGATGCAAAACCAGCTCTATAACTAGTAGTTAACCAGTCACGGGTAAGTGATACAGAACCAACTTCGTGACCTTATACCTAAGAGTATCATAGTGTAAAGAATTTTATGGTGGGCTATATCGTATAAGAAGTTCATGACAATAAATAATAATATTGCCACTATTTATTTTTTAAAGTAATTTGGGAGGAACCTTATTGTACTAATCCTAGTGATCGACTTATTTACAGTATAAAAGTTTTCAGAAAACTTATTGTCACCAACGTTTATTGATTAAGAAAAAAGGAAAACGGAAAATGTAAATTCTTATATTATGAGTTTAATTTCAAAAAGGCATTTTGAAATAGTAATTTTAGAAAAATGAAGTTGTGTTTTACGACATGTTATTGGATTACCATATTTTATGATGCACGAGTGAATTGTTATGACAATTATTTTACCATGAGCTTTATAATTGTATAAGAATATTTTAGTTATGTTGTTATAAAAAGTTAACTTTTAATAAACTGATTACACTCACTGAGCTCGCTTAGCTTGCCCTTATTTTGTTGTTTTTAAACAAATCACTCCAAGCATGCGTATAGGTGCTGCAGTAATTAAGACTCCACCGTAGTATTAGTTGTATCAGAGTGCCATTGTGTTTGTCTTATCTTTTTTACTTATGTGTTTGCTTGAAATTGGCTTACTTGTTTGTATATATACTATAAAGTATTTTTCCAAAGGGTTTTAAAGTGTGATCTTGTAAACCTCTAGAGGATTGTAAATCTCTTTTCTTAATAAACTACGAGGGCTTTGATCTCGATGATGTTTTAAAAATGTTAAGAATTGTATGTTTGTCATTACTTGTGCTGTGGTCGAAATATTAGAAGTGTTTTAAAATATATTATGTAGGTTTTTTAGTAAAATGATAAAAAAAATTTCCACTATTTTCCACACTTTTAGTTATTAAAGTATAAAAACTTTTAAATAGTTAAACAGCTTGAATAGGAGCCCTTCGATCGACTCAGATATTGATTGAAGGGCTACTGTGGGGTCACCGACAAGGCTCCACTCGGGTTCTGGAAGGAGAACTTCAGGTTGCGTTCTTTCACCGATAGATGGTGAAAGAGGAAGGGTGGTTGAAGCAGGGCATAGGAGTGGAGATTGGAACTTGGACGGCGAGAGATGGCCATTCGAGCAAGTTAGAGATGACGAGGTCATAAAGGAACGACATGTTCTTCTTCCATACACTAAACTCCTGTTTAAGTTGCTTTGAACCCACTTCCTGTTCCTCAGTTGACGCCATTTCCCAAACATCATATCTTTGTGGATTTTCTGCTTCGTTGTGAACATCATTACAGAGTTGCTATTTTTAAAAAAAAGTTAAACAAAGTAACTAGTGAATGTGAGCAACATAAACATAAAGAAACAACATAAAAAAGAAGATAACTTTTCTTCAAATTCCAGTAAAGCAGAGCAGAGAAGGAGGGAAGGAAACGCGTTCAAGGAAGACAAGAGAGCAAAGAAGAGAAAATGATTTCTATTGCGTCTTAAAAAGTTAGAATGGAAACCTTAGTGGAGTGGGTTGGAATTTATTATATTCACTTGCTGGATACAAATACTGTTATCTTGGCCATTACCAAACTGTCTTGTCCCTTAAATTATATAATTAGTCAAATAGTAATTGTTCATAATTATTATTTCAATTTTTTGTAATTAAGTTAAAAATAAAGTTAATATTTTAAATTGAACTCATGTCAAAAGGAACGTAAAATATCCACTTTACAAGAAAAACTAGTTGTTCAAAAACTTTACTAGTATGATCGATTTTTTAGTTTGATTTTAAATTTTTAAATTTGATTTACTTTAATAAAATTTATTATAAAAAACTGACTAATTTATTAATTAATCGACCAATTTTGTTAATTAATTAATTTTATAAAAATAATTAATTAATTGTTATTTAAAAACCTCCTTTTTAAAAAACACGAGCCAAAACTATAAATACCCTACCCTTGTACATAAGATAACTTCTCTACATCATCGATGGTTCTCTGCGCGTAGTTAATTATGGCTCTGTAACGTTGTTGTAGTGGCTATAATGGCTCTGTAACGTTGTTGTAGTGGCTATAAATATATTAACACGCCACCATTTTAATTGAAACCTTGAGTTTAGGTTGTGTTAAAACATCTTATAAGTTTCGATGTGGTCATGCTCGTCTTTTTCCCCTGACACCGGGTTTTGATTGGTCAATTTCAAATTTAAAAATTTTGCTCGAGCTTCTGTGGCTTTTCTCGGTTGGTGTCCACAATTTTAAGGGTACATACATTAATGTTGGATTGTATAATACACAATTAATTTATTACATATTTAAAATAAATAACTTAAAAATAAATTCAATATAAATTATAGTGTATTTTCCCCTTTCAAAAGGATAGCATCTCCAGAGCTTGTGATTTTATTTCTTATAAAAATTATTCCTATATTAAAAGAAAATAATTTAGTTTATTATAATACGGAAGACTTTTAAATTATAAAATGTAAATTATATTCCAATTGCAAATTGTAGTAATTGTTAATATGAACGATATACTTATAATTATGATTATATTTATAATAAAGAAACCACATTCACAATATAATTCAAATTAAACCCTAACATGATATGACGAATTTAAAACCATGCCTAGTCCAATTTTGATATAATCGAAATTTGAATTAAATCAATATTGTTTTAATTATTTATTTTTGTGAATGATGAGACAAATTTAGTATTTGAAGATAACAAATTTGACGATGACAATGATTGAGCATTGGTCTGTTTTTAAATTTTGAATATGTTAAGAGTTTTACTTAATATTTTGGAACAAGATTTTCATTATATTTAAACATTTATTTATTTTAATGAAATTTCAAAGTTATATTTAGCAAATATCTATTTATATGTAAAACATTACTTTTGGATTATTAATTTATGTAGTTTGAATATTTTATAACAAAATATTTAAATTTGTTTACAAATAATATTATTAAAGAAAAATAATGACAAGAAGTTTCTAGTTCCTAAAATTTATACAATAATGACCAAATTAATCATTAGAGTGGTTAATTTTAATATATTATTATAATAAGAAATAATTATCATAATTTGTTACATTTATATTGACAATAACCTTTGCAATAAAAAGTTGATGATCAAGTGACAACAAAATTTCTTGTCACAAAAATTACGAATAGTAGTGACCATAGTGATAGTTTGTTTCTGTGACGATATTAAGTAGCCATTAACTAATTGAATTTTTATTGACAAAAGTTTTCATCATAAAAAGTAAAATATTGTGTCACAGTAAACTGTTTCGCCACAACAAGAGAAAAATATTAATGACCAAACTATGTTTTGTCACAATAAATAGAAAATATTAGTGACCGACATATATTTTGTCATAATTATAATTCAATCCTGCCAAAATTACATTGACGCCAAATTGCATATGCTTTTAGTGACAGAACTTAGAAATAAAAGAAAATTTGACACTATTAATATATTAATAATGACAATTTAGTTACTAAATTATCACAATTACCATTGTATTAGTGACAAAGAAACAAATAATCACAATTAATCCAAACAATAATGCCAATCAATTGTTTTGTCACAAAAAAATCTCATATTTGTGACGAAATAACAGTTAGTCACAAAAAAGTTATCACTAAATTACGAATAGTAGTGACCATAGTGATAGTTTCGTTTTTGTGACAATATTAAGTAGATCACTAACTAATTGAATTTTTATTAACAAAAGCTTTCATCACAAAAAGTAAAATATGGTGTGACGGTCAACTATTTCGTTACAACAAGAGAGAAATATTACAGACTAAACTATGTTTTATCACATTAAATAGAAAATATTAATGACCAACATATGTTTGATCACAATTACAATTCATTCCCGTCAATATTACCTTGGCACCAAATTGTATATGCTTTTAGTGACATAACTTAGTGATAAAATAAAACTTGACATTATTAATATATTAATAGTGACAATTTAATTGTGAAATATACTAAATTGTCACAATTATCAATAAATTAGTGACAAAAAACCATTATAATTAATCCAAACAATAGTGTCAATCAATTATTTTGTTACAAAAAATATCATATCTGTGACTAAATACTCCCTCCTATCCAAAATAAGTGTCGTTTTAAAGGGATTTTAATTATTCCAAATAATTGTCGTTCACGATTTTTCACATGTTTATAATTTTATTTCCAAAATTACCCTTCAATTTCTCTCACATCCTAATTATATAGATTACATTTTCAAGAAAATTCAACATGCAATTAATAAGAGTATATCAAACATTTTACTAGATTTCTTAATAAATGTGCATTTATCTAAAACAATACTTATTTTTAATAGGAGGGAGTAATAGTTAGTTATAAAAAATTTGTCACTAAATGCGTGAACTTTTATAGTCCTTTAAAAGTGGCTTTTGACTGACATCCTCTTCTATATCCCTTATCTCCTCTTTTAGTTAATTGTTTCCTTGACATGAACTTTTGTTATAAATTGTAATTATTAAATAGTGATGAATATTTATTGTCCTTTCTATTTGATATTCTGATGTAATTATTATTTATTATATGATAAAAGTGTAATATTTTAAAAGCTTTATATTGTTTTTAATTTTATATTTATATGATGATTAAATGATCTTTTTGTATTAATTGTGATTATTATTTATATGTAAAATATGTGAAAATATTAATGAAATAAATTAATTGTTGTTATTTAAAATTTTATTATTATGATTTTAGAGACATAATTGATGTAAAATTAAAAACTATACAGTGTAATATATTATTTTATATTTTTAAAAATTCAAGGATTACTTTATAAATTTAAAAATTATAAAAAATAGTATCCGGTATTAGTGCAGTACCATACCAAAACTAAAATTGGTACCGGTACTAGTGCGATATGTAAACCGTTATCAATTTCCCGACAAGAAAAATGAAGTTGATGAAAATTATCAATAGAACATCTACACATTCCATCGAAAAGCTAAGTTAACAACAAATTTTATAGATAGACTAAGGCGTCGGAGAAACAACCATAGGTAATAATTTGCGACGAATCACGTAATGTCCGTCTCAAATTTATCGACAAAAATTTTGTGTAACTATTCACTGACGGTTATTCTTTGTTGTCTTCGGTTAGTAAAGTTACCGACGGATAAGATATGTCCATCGGAAAACTTACTGACGGAATTGGTTATTCCGTCAGTAAATTAATGTTGTCATTACTGACGGTCATTAGTTATCCATTGGAAAATTAAATAGATTTTACTGACGAACTTTATGTTTTCGTCGATAAATTTACTAAAACTTTTTCAAAATTTCCCTGCATTAAATTTTATTTGATGATGTAAAGGTTGATGCATAATTTAAACAGTTATGAGTTATTTGTTGATAATATTTTGATTTGTTTCAAAATTTAATTTGTTAAAACAGAAAGTTGATTGATGATATAAAGTAAAAATTATCTTAATTGATAATAAAAAATTATTTTGTACATAATAAGTATTTGTAATTCATACAAAATAACTACACGTATGCTATTCATTTAGTGATTGTGGATGCTCTGATTGCTGCGATGAGGCATTATGCCTTCCTTTTAACTCATCCACCTTATTACGGAGCTGAGCTATTGTTGGGCACCATTTCCGGAACCCAACTCTTGCTCTGATACCATAAATTGTTGGGCGCCATTTCTAGAACCCAACTCTTGAACCGTGAAACGTGAGCGTGTTCTAAGAAATCACCTTAAACCTTGAGCTTGCGTATTACCTTGTAGGGTAATTCAAAGAACCCTAATTAATCCTCATCCCAAGAGTGGAGTGTGCCTACACCAGTCAAACACCAAAATCATATTTTGACTTCTTCAAGGAAATTGTAGCTTTAAGTCTCTAGTTTTCTTTGAAGAAAGAATCATCTCGATCGGAGCTCTACGGCTCAAGACATGCTTAAAACTACAAAATGTGTTCATACCCCAATCATGCTCTTCCAATCGACCTCTCAATTTCTTTCAATCACACTTTTTCAAATCAATACAAAAAGATACCAATTTTCATGTAGTGATAGATAAATGTCTTAAAAATCTATCGCTTTAAGAATTACTTCATTCGGAGGTCGGATGAGGAAGTTATGGACAAAAAAATCCAACATGTTTATGTCCTTAGTCATTTTGTACCTCTCTTGGCACAATTGTCATAACGTTCGCTACAGATGCCAGATTGAGTTCGTTCTTCGACCATTTGAAAGAAGACTTCTAGATCTTATGAAGACCACAAATTGCGATTCTGCTTTTAAAAGGGTCCAAATTTGTGATTTACTGTAGCTGTCCCGTGAGTATCCGTTTAACGGACATTGTAGGGGAAAGAAGCCCAATTTGACCGAGAAGGTCCGTTTAACAGACATATACTGGCTTAGGAGTGTTTTTCCACCCAAGAAGGTCTGTTTAACGGACCTAAAGTCTGTCTAACGGACATAGGGGTTTCCCAAACCCCTTCAAAGTCTCTCCAATGCTTCCTACATCCATTCTGACATCATGTTCACTCATAATCTTCCAAAATTCAATTGTTCTAATGCAATAACACTCCTCAAGCATTCAATTACCAAAATGATTTCATAAATCTCCCAAATCTCAAGTCAAATGATTCATCTCATACAACAATTCTCATCATTCACCATAGCTGTCATGTTCATATTTCCCATGCATCATCATCACTTGTAATGCTCATATATCTCAGCTCCGATATCCAAAAATTTACATGCTTTATAGCATCGGAAAGCTAAGAGGATAAGCTACAAGTTTCCTGAAGACAACTCTATCTAGTTCTACCTAGATTATTCCAGATTTTCCTTTGAATTCATAATATAAAATTAACCCTTATGAAATACTTGAAGTTTGTCCCAACTTCATTTCCTCTATTACACATCACTCATAATAACTCAACTACTAATTGGAATTCATCCAACTCTCATCATCCAGAAAGTCCTATCTTTCATTTCCATAATATCCCACTTATATATATATATATACACATCACTCATAACAACTCAACTACTAATTGGAATTCATCCAACTCTCATCATCCAGAAAGTCCTATCTTTCATTTCCATATATATATATATATATATATATCAATAGCTCATGTGCTAGATTCATCATCTTAATTTGGTACTTCCTCAAGTGCACCTCAATCCAACTTAACCTCATCTATAATTAATTCATATTTCAACTCCACCTCATCTTATAACCATTTAAGTTCCAACTTTACTTCATCCATTCTTAAATCTCAGCTAATTTGACTTGTCACATTTAACTACATCTCATCATTCTAAATTCCTATACATCTTTTCCCATAACATCTCACTGATATATATCAACCTTTCTTGCTCAACGTTCATCATGCTCATCCATACATCATTCATAATTCATTAACAACAAAATAAGAATTTTACAAAAATTTAATAAGCATTCCAAGCCATATTACATCATCAATACATTAATATTCCAAAATCTCCAAATTACACAAGATACTTGAAAGATAATTTCTCAAAATGCAATTACAGCTTTGTTTTACACAAATTACTCCAAAACAAAACAAAACATGCAAATTTGGATTTATGCCTTGATTCACTTTCACTTGATTTCTTGCTCATCACCTGAATAGGGGAAAGAGAGTGGGGTGAGCTTGAAAGCTTGTGGGTAATATATTTCTAACGGATAACAAGCAAAACCATTTATAAAGCTCATTTCCATTGAACATTTTCATAAACATAGTCATTCCGCGTTAAAATCACAAAACACTTATTTCTCCAAATTCTCAACCAATTCACAATAATGCAAATAATGTATGCATCAACTTAACAATTCATAAATGCAATTCACAACAAATGGCTCATGGGTTCCGTGGAACAAAACAGAGAAGTCGACGTTTACACCGTGAATGAAACGAATCCACTTTTCAGATCTCGTGGGCTACAAACGGGCAGCTGGGAGAAGGATTTATGTCGATGTGCACGTGGCTACGAAACGGTTCCTCTCTTGCCCAAACAAAAGCACATAATCATGCTCAAAATCAATCATTCACAATTTCATATTCTCATGCTTATTCTTCTTTCCATTCAAATCAAAATGTCATGACACAATTTAATAGCATAACATTATCATATATCACAATGCATTTTTCCACATTCATAACAATTCAAATCTAATCCATTAAGCATATACACACATAGAAGCAAATTCTTGAAATCGTTTAAAACAACATATGCACATTTATGAAGTACTTGAAACCATTTTATTCTCTTGATTTGGAAAAACTTTAATGGCTCATTATTCAATTAAAAACATGAAACCCACCTTATTTCGCTTGAGAATCCAAACTCAATTGTTCCCTTCCTCTTGCTCTTGGATAAGGTTTCTCTTGATTTCCTAAATCAAACCAATTTCCCATTCAATTCCAATTCAATAAAAATCCCAAAAACTTCACAATCATAACAAATGAAATCAACACAAATCAAACTCAAACTTAACCTACCCATAATCCATCTAGGCTAAAAAAACCAAAAACCTAGCTTAAAAACCCTAAAATCAAATGGATTCCCCTTAAACCATCTTCTTTCTCCATTCATCCCTAACACAAAACCCTATCTTTTCTACTTCCTTTTTCAAACCAAACAAGAAGAAAATAACATGGAGCTTACCTTAACAAGATGATTCTTCCTCTTTTCTTCCTCTTTTCCTTCTCTCTTTTCCCATGATTTTTCTTCTTCTTTTTCTCTCCCACGTTTTTCTCTCTTCCTCTCTATTTCATGTTGCTTTCTTCTCTTTCTTTTAATTTTAAGACACACTTTAGTTTATTCTTCCAAAATTGACCCTCGCTTACTTAGATTTTCCTATTTTGCCCGTTCTTTTGTCTTTTATGTCTCTAACCCTTCAATCCACTTAACACCACATTAATTCTATCTAAGTCCCAATCTTTCAATCAAATTTTCAATCTTTATTCATACTTACTAAATAAATGACTCAATTCTAAAAATAATTAATTCAACAAACAAACAAACATAAATAAATCATTAAACAATTAATAAGAAATTAAAAAAATCAAGATCCAACAACGCTAGGTACAGACAATGGTGTGTATAATCTATGAGGCATAACTTTCGACTTAGCTTATTTACACTAAACACAATTTGCACAAACACGTTCTACATCGCTACGTATATGCGACCAAAAGAAATGCTCATGCAAAATGTCCAATGTTGCCTATATACCAAAATGACCTATTAAACCTCCTCTAAGAGACTCTCGTTACGTGCAAAAAAAAAATTTGGCACACAGAGTCTATTTTCCTTAAACAAAAACTTATTGTGTCAATAAAACTTGTTGCATGCAGCAGTTTCACAAGTATCATACACATTTCCAAAATCAGTATTAGCAACATACTAATCCTTGATATACTCAAATCCTAACAACTTACTATTTAGAGTAGAGATTAAAGCATACCTGCGAGATAGTGCATCAACTACCACATTTTCTTTACCTTGCTTATATTGAACGACATATGAAAATGTCTCAATAATCTCATCCCACCTTGCATGCCTCCTATTCAACTTTCCTTGTCCTTTGAGATGTTTTAAGGACTCATGGTCAGTGTGGATGACAAACTCCTTCGGCTACAAGTAATGTTGCTATGTTTCAAGCTCTCTCACTAAAGCATACAATGCTTTATAATAAGTAGAATAGTTTAGAGTCGCCCCATTAAACTTTTCACTAAAATATGCCAAAGGGCATTTCTCCTGCATCAACATAACACCTATGCCTACTCTAGAGGTGTCACATTCAATTTCAAAGATTTTATCAAAATCAAGCAAAGAAGTTGAGCACAATTTATCTTTCAGTACAATAAATGCCTTTTCCTATTTAAGACCCCACTTAAATGCAATATTTTTCTTAATGACCTTTGTAAGTGGTGCAGTTACAGTGTTAAAGTGTGGAACAAACCACTTATAAAAACAGGCTAAACCATGAAAGCTCCATACTTCTGAAATAGATTTTGGTGTTGGCCACTCGTTAATGACTTTCACTTTATTCTCATCAACCTCAATGCCCTCAGCACTAACAATAAAACCAAGAAAATTAACCTTATCCATATAAAAACTACACTTTTTAACATTTGCATACAACTTTTGTTCATGCAAGACATCAAGTACATATTTCAAATGATGCATGTGTTCTTCTTAGCTCCTACTGTATAACAAGCTGTCATCAAAGTACACAACAACAAACTCATTAATGAATGCACAAAGTACGTGGTTCATCAATCTCATAAAAGTGCTAGGTGCATTTGTCAAACCAAATCGCATTACCATCCACTCATACAGTCTATGTTGAGTTTTAAATGCAATTTTCCATTCATCACCTTGGAACATACAAATTTGGTGGTATCCCCTATTCAAATCAATTTTAGTAAAAATCACAGCACCATTCAATTGATTTAACATGTCATCTAACCTAGGAATGAGACATCGATACTTTACTGTAATTTTGTTGATTGCTCTGCAGTCCACGCACATCCTCTAACTTCCATCTTTCTTTGACATTAATATCACAGGAACAACACATGGACTCATACTCTCCCTGACATGGCCTTTAACTATAAGCTCTTCCACTTGTCTTTTAATTTCTTAGTCTTTTTAGGGTTATTGTCATATGCTGGCCTATTAGGCAATGAAATTCCAGGCTCCATGTCAATCTGATGCTCAATCCCTCAGATGGGCGACAAATCTTTTGGAAGTTCCTCTGGAAAAATATCACTATATTCCTGCAAAAGAGATTTAGCAATAGAGGGCAAATACTAAAACAAGTTTCCTTGTACATCAACATTACAAATGATTTTTTGTCATGATAAGCATCTCTAAAATCTCTCCCTTTTGTATATAAGTTCACTTTCTTATCTCTCTTGCACTCAGTGTTTCCCTTTCCCATCTCACTCTCTCTAATTTTAAAATTCTCACTCTCACTCATTTTTCCTTTTTCCTATTGTGTTTGTTTAGCTCAACTTTCTATGCTTTTTTGTCTCCTCTCATTGTCTAAGCTTCAGCTGATCATTGTATACTTCTTTAGGAGACAATGGCTTGAGGGTGGCAAGTCTTCCATCTTTAGAAAAAGAATAAGTATTTAGATAACCATTAGGTGAGATCTTACGGTTATACTCCCAAGGTCGATCTAAAAGTATGGAGCCTACTTGTATCAAAATCACGTCACATAAAACCTCATCAAAATACTTGCCAATAGTAAATGACACATTTACCTGCTTAGTCACTTTGACCTCGCCATAATCATTTAGCTACTATAGCCTGTACGGCTTCTGGTGTTTCAATAACGACAATACAAGCTTTTCCACCAAATAAGTTCTAGCAGCATTAGTATAGTTACCTCCATCAATGACTAGACTGCATACCTTCCCACCTACATTGCATCTAGTGTGAAAAATATTTTCCCGCTATTCTTCTTAAGCATCATACTTAGCCTGCAAATTTAAAGCTCTCCTTGCAACTAGTAAGTCTCCATGCTTTGGATATTCTTCATCACTTACATCTTCTAAAGGTGGAATTTCTGGATCTATCTCCTCTCCATCTATTTCAACAACCCCATCATCTTTTATGATCATAGCTCCCTTGTTATGACATTAAGAAGCTATGTGTCCATACCCTTAACATCTGAAACACTTAGTTTTATTGCCGCTAGTCACTGGAGTGGTTTTTCTTCTAAAAAATTCCTCTCTTTTCTTTAGGAGTAAACTTGTTTTCTTTAGATTTTGGAGTAAACCTATCATTTTTGAATTTAGATGAATTCCTCTCTTCACTACTGCTCTTGTAGCCTGACTTCCAAGGCGATCCACCACTATTACTGAATTGAGACTGTCTAGCTAATTTTTTGTAACTAATTTGTTTCTCCACTTTCATGGCAACACTAACCATATCTTCAATCTCCATATATTGTTGTAGGTCAACAGTGTCGGCAATTTCTCCATTCAGCCCACACAAGAATCTAGCCATAGTAGCCTTTCGGTCTTCTATAACATCTTCCCTGATCATAGCCATTTCCATTTTTTATGATATTCTTCAACACTCTTAGACCCTTGTTTTATATTGTGGAGTCTTTGATGCAGTTCCCTGTAATAATGACTAGGAACAAATCTTACTCTCATAATAGCCTTCATTTGATCCCAAGTTTGGATAGGTCTCTCCCCATTTCTTCTTCTGTTAATTTGAACCTGATCCCACCAAACTATGACATAGTATATAAATTCTACAGTTGTTAATTTGACCTTCTTTTCTTTTGAATGGTGATGACAATCAAACCCAAGCTCCGCCTTTCTTTCCCACTCTAAATATTGGTCTAGATTACTTCGACCTTGAAAAGAAGGAATCTTCATCTTTATACTGCTTAGGTTTCTATCAACTTCTTCCCTAGCTCTCAGTTCTCTTCTAGGCATGTCACCTCTCCTTCAACCTCTTGTAGCATTCTCCCTAGTTTGATATCTATCCCACTCTTCCATGTTCATTTTAGTTTCAACATCCTCAAATTCAGGTTGGTTGGTCGGTGGTGGTGTTAGTCAACCTCGTTTTGGAGCCTCTAAGCTTTCTAACCTCTCTCTATAGCTTTCAAATGCAAGATTTACTCGGGTCAATTGTTCTTGTAAAGCCTTTAAAGTTGTGGCTAGGTCTTCTGAATCCTTTTCTTCATTTGCCTTAGAAATTACAAAGTAACAAGAAAAACAAGTATAATAATGTTAGTTAAAAAGAAACCTCACTCACTCCCTTACATGTTTCACTCGAATAGATGATGATTCACTTGTATTTCGCTCAATTTTTTTGGCCTTTTCTTTTAATATAAATCACTCTTGCCTTTTACCACTCTTGATTCTTTCCCAAAATTCTTTGCCAACTAAAATTCCAAACAAATCAAGGACAATCAAATTGAAAGTGACACTCTTACAAAAGAAATTTTGAAGAGATTAAAAGAAAGCAATAAGAGAGCAATGAAAAGTTACACGAACGAGTTAAGAACCAAAGAAATACAAAGGATCGAAAGAGAAATTTTGTAATAGGAATTAGCTTTTCAAAGTTTCATTGTTCAAGTTTCAAAATTTTCAATTTCAATTCAAGCAATAATGCAATACAACTTCTAGCAATCCACACAAATTTTCTATCAATCACCAAACTTCACAAATTCCAACAAACTTCTTTAGTTAACAACTTATAATTGCAGCAATACTTCAAGATGAACTATCCATAATCTTAGCAAATTACGATCAACGAATCAACAAAGAACTTTTTTTAATTTTTTAGATTTTTTTGGAAATTTTGGACCTTTTTTTGGACCTTTCTTTTAGGTTTTTTACAAGAACATTCTTAACAAAAACTAACTGCAAAAACAGCACGAAGTATGAATTGAAACAAAATTATGAAATAAGAACAACAAAGGCGATGTTAACAAACAACAATGGAATGATAATGATAAAAAATAGAGCAAAATAAATAGTAGAAGGGAAACAAAGACAAAAGTAAATAGAAATTTGAAACAACAAAGAAATAAGAAAAACAAATGAAGATGATAAGAACAATGGATAGGAACTTGAACCTGAGCTAAAGCTCTGATACAAAATGACACGGAACCCCTAGAATCAACTCGATTAGGAACCCTTTGATCGATCGGATCCAAGCCCCAACCCAAGAATTCAAAGTTGTCAAAAGATCCTTCGATGCCTTGAACCAAGATTAACAATGCAATTAGAAACCAAAAACGCATGAAGACATCAAACGAACGCCACAAGCAATCTGACTAATCACTTGATAAGTTCGTAAAATCAGTTTATAGAGAATTTTAGGATTGAATCCCGAATAAAGTGATCTAAAATTATTCTTAATGTAATCTGAATAAGAAGTGCAAAAAGAAACCTTTTTTAGTCTCAAAAAGTCAGACTAGATATGAAAAGCCTAACTAGAAAAATGAAAAGTCATTTAGGAAATCGTAACAATTTTTTGGCAGAACATCCATTAGTAAATCGAGCATATCTTGAGCTATGGACCTCCGATTAAGACAAATCTTATATTGTTGGAAATCCAAGACAAAAATATACAACTTTCATATTGGTCAGTTCGGCTTATTCGGCCTGAATCACTGTTAGAATTTTGGCCAATGTCAGAACACGTGAATAGTGTTACTGCCTTGATGTTATTGATTGAACTTGATTTCCAAAGGCCTTTTCTTCATCAACTATTGTACATATAAGCCCACCAAAAGCTTCTCTAAGCCTCTTAGCATTATCATGAGTAATTGGTCCTTTCAGCATGGTCAACTGGTCATCTGATAGTTGACTTGTCTTTCGACTCTCTCTTGAACTGACGCCAATAAACAACCAAAAAATTAGTTACTGACTCTAGGAACATTAACAACAAACTTGCAACAATTTCTCTGCAAAACTTTGACTCATGATCCTAAAATCTAGGCTTTTCCATTGAAAGACCAATTTAATAGCAAAACAAATTGAAATTATGTTCAATTCTCCTAACACTTGTAACATTGAGGCAATATTAACATGCCTTCTTGCCTTTAATGTTGTAAACTCCCAATTTGTCTCCTAAATCTTCAAATTTGGTTTTAGATAAAGCCTTGATAAATATATCAGTCATCTGATCTTCAGTTTGCAGTAAATTAAGGAGACCTACCGTTCCTTCTAAATCTCCCTAAGAAAATAAAATTTAATTTTGAAATGTTTTTTTACCATGAAAAACTGGATTTGATGAGATTGATAAAACTACTTGATTATCAACAGAAATCTGAGTTGGTTTTAGCTACACCATATTTAGATCTTGCAGAATTTTCTTAAGCCATATTGCATGGTTTGCTGCTGTAGTTGCAGCGAAAAACTTAGCTTCTGTAGTACTTTGAGCAACAATTTCTTACTACTTAGAACTCCAATTGATCATACCTGAATCAAAATTAAAGCAAAACCCAATTATGTTCTTTATATCATTAATTGAACCTACCTAATCACTATCAGAAAACTCTGTTAAGATAAAACTTTTGCTACTTGTGTACTTAATACTATAGTCAACAGTTCCTTTGATGCATCTCACAATACGTTTAGTAGCTTACATATGTTCCTCACTTACACAATGTGTAAATTTGGACAAAAGACTCACTGCTTGCACAATATCTTGTTTGGACGCAGTAAGGTACATAAGACAATCAATTAAACTTCTGTGGTGATTCTCATTCACCTTGGCAGCACCACCATCCTTGCAGAACTTCACTCTAGATTGCATAAGAGTGTCAATAGCCTTACACCCCTCTATATGAAACTTCTTCAAGATCTCACTGACGTACTAACGTTGGCTTATGAATAGTCCAAACTATGAAAGTAAGACATCAATCCCAAGTCTGTCATCTGAAATTCCTTCAACGTTGTAGCTTTGAAATCATCAATGAGCTCTCGATTACTTCTTATGATCAAAATATCATCAACATAAATATAAACAATAGTTAAGTCAGTGCTAGCCTTTCTCACATATAGAGTTGCTTCACTTAGGCTTTTAACAAAGCCGAAGCTTAGAAGGCAATCATTTATATGACAGTATCAGGCCCTTGGTGCCTGCTTGAGACAATATAGAGCCTTCTTCAACAAATAGAACTTCTCCTCTCATCCATGCACAACAAATCCCTCTAGTTGTTCAATATATATTTTCTCCTCTAAGAAACCATTCAAAAATGTAAACTTCAGACTAGTTGGAAGAGTTTCCAACCCTTTTGAGCTTTAATAGCAAGCAGTAGTTTAATGGCGTCAAGCCTTACCACTGGAGCAAAGATTTTAGAGAAGTCTACATTAAAGACTTATACATATTCTTTTACAATGAGCCTTGCCTTATGCTTCTTTACTGATCCATTAGCATTAAGCTTAGTCCTAAAAACCCATTTCACCCTAATAACATTTCTGTTTGGATGTTTTTCAACTAGCTACCAAGTATTATTTTTTTCAATCATTCTCTACTCTTCCTTCATGATAACTATCTATTTTTGCTCCTTCATTGCTTCCTTGATACCTGTAGATTCTAATACTACAACATTGCACTACATAAATGTTAGAAAGTAACCTTGTACCTTTAATTGGTTAGTCGTCCACATCGTCTACTTTGGGTTATAATCCACTAAGATATTGCTCTTCTTTACTTTTATTCTAATCCCATTGCTCCTTCTATACAAAGACACATCTTTACTGATAATTATTTTTCCTGTATGTTGCTGAAATATTCTGTAGGCTTTTGAAGTATTGATGTAGCCTATGAATATTCCAGGATCAACTTTCTTGTCCAATTCATCGATCTTAACCTGAGGAATGTAAGAGAAACACAAACAACCAAACACTTTTAAATTTGACAGAGAGGGTTTATGACCAAACCATCCTTCATAAGGTGTTTGATTGTGAAGAGCTTTAGTTGATAATCTGTTCAGCAAAGAAAAGCAATGTTGATTGTCTCTGCCCAAAATGTTTTAGGCAAGTCCTTCTCATGCAGTAAGTAACAAGTCATCTTCATGATGGTTTTATTTTTCTCTTGCTAACTCCATAAAAAAAAGGTTTTTGCAATGGAAATTACTGATGAAAAATAAAGTTTTTATGTTAGGAAAAAAATTAGGCAACGGAAATTACCAAGGAAAGAAACATTGGAGAAACGACTATTGGTAAATTTAGCGACGAAAGTTTATATATCCATCGGTACCTTTAGTGACAAAATTTTAGATTTCCATCGGTAAGTTAAGGTAAATTTACCAACAAATTTATAATATTCCGTCACTACTTTGAGGATGGAATCCTAATATTCCATCGGTGAATTTGAAATGATATTTTTCATCTGTAATGTACCAATGGATGGTATCATCCCGTCGCTAATTAGTGACGAAATATTGTAGTTCCGTCAGGAAATTTAACTTTGATAGATTTATACTAGCCTCACTTCCTACCGAGTTTTCTGTTCATAATCTTATGATTTTTGTATATTTAATTTATGTAAATAATATAACATTGGTTGATAAATATAAAATAAACATTATCCTAATTGTTAATATAACAAAAAATTAAAATATATATGAATAAGTATCTTGAAAATAACTATACATTAAGAATTTATACAAAAACTTAAGAGTAGCAAAACATCGATTACATTCAATTTTCCAAGTTATACAAGTGGTGAAGACGGATACTTTGACTACTACGATGAGGTCTTGTCCCTCCCCTTCAACTGATCCTTCTCATTATAGAGTTAGGCTATATACTCCATTAACTGTTGCAACTAAATTGCTAGCCTCTCTACTGTGCTCTCAAGCTAAATGACTCTTTCATTTGATGCGGACCATCTACTAGATGTAGCTATAGTAGATTTGGAGATTGCAAATGATATATGTTTGCAAATGAACCTAACCCGAAAATCCTTCCATAACAATCCCTACCACCCACTGCATCAAGATATGCCATACTCTCATCAATAGTTTCAGAGTTCTGCAACAATCATTTCCACATCATCTCCTCAAAACAAAATACATTCAAAATTGAAACAATCAATCAAATGAACCTAAGCCGAAAATCCTTCTATAGTGGTCCCTACCACCCACTGTATCAAGACATGTCTGACTCTCATCAACAGTTTCAAAGTTCTGGAACAATCAATTCCACATCATCTCCTCAAAACAACATACATTCAAAATTGCAACAATCAATTTTTTCAACTAGTAAACTAAGAACCCTAATAAGTTTCTTCATATTGTAGAAATTATCAACCATTATGTGATCAAGGCAATGATTCATTATACTAAGCAAGAAAAAACAAGAATTTTTTCCAAACTTTGATTAGAAATATGCCTTTCATACTTTATGCTCATTATTCGAGTAATTGAAGATAATTAAGTCAAGGTCTCACAATTTGGACATAATTCTTTGTTACCTAATTTTAGCAAGTCAAAATCTTTTTTGCATGTAGGTTTGGTTCTTCCTCAAGATTTTATATATTTGCCTAAAAGGTATAACTGACTACAACATAAATAATTTGGGTGTAAGGATTTTCAATTGCACCTACATTATTTGTTATATATCTAGCCCCCCTTCAAACCCATACACATTTATTGACGAGTTTACTTTATTACCACTTGAGGTGCTACAAATTAAATGCTCCCCATATCATGTTAACTCAAAATAATTTGGAACAAACCCTTTTATTAACATCAAAAAGAAGAAAATGAATATGTTTGCACTTTTTATATAGACAACTGATCTTTGGACCAACTATATATGCATGTTGAGAACATACATAGTGAATAAAAGCTTCAGGTCCCTTAATAAACTCAAGATTAATGAAACCATCGAGTGTTAATCATCTATACATCCAAGATCTATCAACATTACTCATTTCTGCAAAATTGTTATTTAAAAAAGTGATTTCATAGTTAATATCCTTCATTTCCACTAAGTTTATAGAACATTTAATCTTTACTTTACAAAACATCCCCTGAGTTTTTACAGGTCTCTGACCATTTCCCTACCAAATTGATACCAACCTATCCCACCATATGAGTTCACAATTATATAAACTGAACATATGTAAGTATCAGTCAAATAAAACATTATGCCAACCAAGCACTATAGTATGTGACATTGTTTACACATGTGAATCGAGAAAGCAAGTTCTCGCTGTGACTCCTAGGCTCGTGCAATTTTTCACCGATAAGCCTTATAGGAGCTACATCACAAGTTTCCATCATATATACCATCCTAGGGGTTTATTATACCTCAAATTATCCATAATTATACAAACTTATTTGACATGTAGTAAATACTTATATAATCATACATCTAGTCATCAATCATCTAACAATATTCCAAACAACATACAAAACCAAGATAACTATTTTTGAATCAATCATCTACAAGTTGATTTCCAAAGTTTGATTTTAAATAAGCATTATGGTACATGACTTTGTTACACCATATGAATCAAGAAAGCAAGTTCTCGCTATGACTCCGAGGCTCGTGGAATTTTTCACCTATAAGCCTCATGGAAACTACATCATAGCTTTCCAGCCTATATACTATCCTAGAGGTTTATTAAGCCTCAAATCATCTATAATAGATTTTGTTTCCTATAAATGAAGACTTGAACTAATCACAATAACTTGTCAAGTTTTTATGTTTCAATTTAACCAATACCCATACATAAATATTTAGGCTATTAAACAATTTAGACTACTCATCAATCGTTGTTAAAGGTAAAATTGCAAAGAAAACACAAAATCGATCACATTGTAGACATTACTTAGTTGAACGGCTTACGTTGATAGATAGACAATGCAAAACTACAAAGAAGACAAATGATGTCATACAATTCTTGAGGTTCTTCAACATAAAACATGATCTGCAAGAAAGACAATTCATATGTTCATGCATTTTTCATATTTTACATATGAACAACATAAAATTAAAGGTGAAAATAACAATATTAGACATTTGAAGACATAAAAAGGCATGCAATATGAGTAACACGATAAATAAGAACAATAAGAATAGGACGAGTGGACCCTCTTAACTTAAACAGGCTAATAAGAAGAAGTTATAAGTAGATTGTAGCACCACCTTACCGCAGGGTACACAATGGGATGCCCGGAGGTCATTCCGGTGCATATTTTACGTTAAGGGTGAGCTACGATCGATTACTACATTCACTTCATATGGTATCATATCATTATTCACTTATAAAGAATCATAAGAAAATCAAAATATTTTTCAATCCAACTTTTTCTCATTTCACTTCACAAAATCATTGACTACATTGTGTCTTTCACATCTTCCCTATGTACATCATCAACAACCTAATACAAAAGTCCTATATGAAAGAGGAAATGTATCAAATCTATCTAAGCCATCCAAAAGTCCCAGCTGACTAACCTTTAAGCCATGACTTCACTTACCAAATCACAATCTAGACGGCAGTAGAGCCCCTCAGTAATTAGAGTCGTCTCCCAGTCTTGAAAAGGCAACGTTACAATTTTGATGAGTTTTGCGAACTCAATGAGTGAACCATCATTGATGAATTCACCGGATCTTATACACATACCACATTTTGCAAAAATACTCATTTTAAGCATACACGTATTATTCAGATACTAACATATCATGGCATGTCACATAATCATTCAATATCACCTTACAAACCATTCATGATCTTCGATCTTATAATATTATATGCATGAGACTCACATTCGTTATTATTGTTATGACTGAGTGCCTATCACATACTTATACAAATACTGGCCCATAGGGCACAGCCGGAACAGAGTTCATGGAGCAAAGCTCTATGTGCAGAATCAGAATTCACGGAGCAAAGCTCTACGTGGAAGCGCTTCAAACTGGCTACTCAAGTCACAACGCCTTTATCTTATCATGTATTTCATGAAATGCATCAAATACATATGTATCATATATCACAATCACATATGATGCTCAAACAAAGCTCATAATCATCGGACCTAAGTCCGATATTCAACATTCGTTTAGGGTGTACAAAGCATTCGGAAACCATAGCAGTCAAAACTACAATCCAATCACTTCCAATACATTCCCGAATATTGGTCTCCTTAGACAAGTCAAGTCCGGAATTCATAACAAATTGCAAACAATTTTAAAACATTGGAAGATTTAACAAATTAAATCAAATCAATCCTAGGAAATCATCTAGGTTGACTCACAGTCACACTCGAAGCTAATGCCTGGAAGATCCGACAACGTCTGGAGGTTGATGTTTCAGTTGCTCCTCTATAACAAATAATATACACAATATCACAATTTGCACAATTATAAGTATTCAATAATGCACATGTATGAAATGAATTATGTACAATGCATGTTCATGATAATCCTGGGTATTCTCCAACACAAAAACCAATCTCATTTAGATCAATAGAGCTCCACAAATTATCGAGATACTGAAGTAAGTTCAGTGGATTAACACAAGTTCACATCCTTTAAGGCCACACTCACTGTACCCGTCTCACTCTTTTCACTCAATCTTTCTCTATTCATTTTAGATAGATATGATTCTTGATTTAGATGTAGCTCAATGTCTTATGAATCCAATGGTTCAAGAATCAAGTCATTTGGATGTCTAGAGAAGAAGATATGGCCAAAGGAATCAAACATGTTCATATCTTTTCTTGTATTGTACATGTCTTGGCACAATTGCCATAACTCTCACTAAATACGTTGGATTGACATCATTTTTAGACTAATAGGAAGAGGACTTCTAGATCTAAAACTTTTATGAAGACCTCAAAGTCCAATTCTAACTACTTACTTCTGTATCGTCTCATTTTTGCATCATCTCACTTTCTATCGTCTCACTTCCATCGTCTCACTTTCTATCATCTCACTTCCGTCATCTCACTTTCTATCATCTCACTTTCTATCATCTCACTTCCATCGTCTCACTTTCTATCGTCTCACTTCCATCGTCTCACTTTCTATCGTCTCACCTCCATCATCTCACTTTTGCTCCAGAACGTCTCCATTTATAAGAATCATAACTTTTGACTCCGATGTACAAAATTTTCTTAATATATACCGTTGGAAAGATAAAAGAAAGATATAAAACTCTCAAGAAGCAACTTTGCCAAAATATATCTAAATTAAGTCCAGATTTTCTCCTGAAGTTGGAACATGAATTTTACACTCAACTCTCAATGTCCTGCACCCAGTTCTCAACTTTATGACGACTTTTGAGATTCTTAGAGCAGAACTAAAATTTAAATGTCTTCATATGAAATATATCCATGTATCTCTAGTTTATTCCAAATCAAGAATCATCTCGTTTGGACAACCAGAGAAAAAGTTATGGCTGACAAACTGAAGCACACTTAGTGAACATTTTCCAGATTTTCAACCTTTCAATATTTTACACTATAACCAGATTTTTCACCCCCAACAATACAGTATTTATGAATAAACACGTAAATGCCATTTTCCATGCAGATGATAGTAACTTATCAAATTTATTTCATAAAGCCCAAACTCTAAAGGATTTCTTCACCACTTACCTGCTGAAAACTCCAAAATCTTCAAACTCTAAACTCCACACGATTCTCGCGCTTCACTAAGTACAATGACCAGCTTCTATTTTTTTTCTTAGGGTAGAGGACACAAATGGTAAAGTGGGTTTGGTGAAAGAAAGGAAAAACACATAAGTCTCTTAGAAAGTATTTGATGGAAAACTCTGTGTTTCAAAAGAAGGTTTGAAAAAGATGATAACAATGAAGGGACTTAGACAAGACTTAACTTGTCAACTCTCAAAGAATAGTAACCTACTTCTATAAAGAGTACAAAAGCCTAGGTGACACTTGTCACTTTCCCAATACCTAAACTCTAACTTAGTTTCTTTTGAAACTAACTCCTTTGACTTTCATCTTTACAATCCAACTATCTCAAATCTTCATTTGATTTCTTTTTCCTATTTTCTATAATTTCCACAATTTATTCCTAAATTCACTAAAATTCACAAATACTATATTTCTGCTAATCACTAATATTTCCATTGTAAAAACATTCATAACTTTCAAAAATTCGTAGATCAATCCAATTATACCCAGAATTAGTCATAAATGCATGTATAATTATTTTCATGTGCAAATACAATCATTATTCATGTATAAGTGTATGGCATATTATGCATGAGTATGGAAGTGCATTTCTAACTCTCATTAATTACTCATATTTACCATTCTAACCCTCTCACAAGTAATGGGATGTTACATAGATCAAGTAAAGTTGAGAATTAAAAGATTAAGGAAGTCATAAAATCATAAGTATTAACTAGTTTAAAGTCTTAAGATCATAAGTATGAAAAGAAATAAACTATACTCTGGGATCAAAAGAGTCTCAAAACTATTTAGATGTGTACTTAAGTAATACTAATATCATGAATAATGAATTGTATAATATAAAATCATGTAAGAATGTGGCTATTATTAGCAATCATAACTTAGGTGAATTAAAGCATAAGATTAAGACATTAATGAAAGAGGCCAATTCTTTCAAGGACTCATTGTCTAAATTCACTGAGGAAGTGAGAAACTAAATGGCATGGTAAGAGCATAAAAGAATCCAATAATAGGTATAAGATTAAATTTAATTATGGGCATGCATCTAATTATAATACTACATTTATCAAAGGAAAACATTTTCATATTGAATAACCTTTGCCTAAGATGAAAAATAAACAAAGTGCATCAATATCTAAGCATGCATGTAAATCATATACATATGCTTCACCCATTAGGCGTTACTCTAAAGGCAAGTCTTATACATTCATGTATGGTTAAAAATTTAGGCATAGAGCTCAATATTATTAGGAAAAAGAATAGTTATATATTCTATGCAAAGATATAAGGTAGCATGTAATCTCATTCACAGTCATCTAGGATTCAACATTATTTTAGAAGCAAGAATCATGCCCCCACACATAATAGGCCTTATATTAAACATAATGCCATAGCACACATTTTTGAAGTATATCACGTCTATTTTTTATTTTTAAAATTAAACCTATGAATATAGAAGAAGCACTTATTCATGAAAGTTAGATTTTGTTTCCTATAAATGAAACTTTGGCATTTCAATTTAATTTTAAGACTTAATATCTACCATTGGTATTGCATTTTTATTTTCAATCCCCAACCCCTAGGTAAGACTATAATTAATGTACAGTATAAACTAATTCTAACCCTACAGTATAAACATGCCAACTTCATATCCATCCTTTGTTTTGCCATGTCATGAATGATTTGTCTCATGTATTTGCTTTTAGTTCTAAAACTAATCAACTTATACTTGATTCACCATCATCATTACAATTTTTTACCTAACATATGTTTTGACCTTCTGTTATTGTTAACAATTAAGATTTGGGAAACCACATATATGCTAGTTCAATTATGTATTTTTTATAAAAGTATAAACATTGTATCTGAATCCTATCTACACTGTATCTGATTCTATTTAACTTACCATATTAAAACAAAGCAAATTTATCCCATTAAGCCTTTCATCGAACACTTTATAGGCATAACAAACTCATCCCTAGATATCAACAAATGCACTGGTACCTTGCATTCTTCCCCAACAGCAACACGTTCAGATGTCGAATGAACCACTAACACCTGAAATAGATGCAGAAAACACAAACGAAATAAACCTAAACCTAAACCAAAACCTTCCCGAACAACAACAGGAAGAAAAATGAAAAATAAATTACAAAGGAGGAATAACTAACCCTAATGTATGACTAATCGAAGAAAGTGACATCGACGATGGTGTATAACTAAAGAACACCAAAAGATGACGATGGCGAGGTTAAAGGGAAAGGTTTTCTTTTTTTTCACAAACTAGATGAAACACGAGAAAGAGGGATTGATCTGCGTCAAAATGTGTTAAAGAAATGACGTCGTTTGTGGTTGAACAAATGACATCACTTTCATTCGAATTAAGGTAAAAACTCAACATCGTTGAAGTTTGTTCCATCTGTAAATTACCAACAGACATAAATTTCATAAATAAATTTCGTCAGTATTTCTTACTTGGAATTATTGGCACCTATTTTTATGACAACTTTTACTGATTCGTCGCTAACTTCCGTCGGCAAAAGTTTCACCTCCTCCTTCACCTATAGAGTTTTTTTCCATCACAAAGCATTTTTTTCCGATAACTATACCGACATAAAGCATATTCTGTTGGTACTACAAAATTTTTCCCGTCAGTAAATTTTAGTTAGTAATTTTCAATTTTCTTATAGTGCTACATTTTTTTGTGGAGTATAAGGAGTAGTAAGTTGATGCTCAATCCCTACTTCTTCATAGAATTTCTTGAATTGATTGGAGTTATACTCTTTTCCATTATCAAATCTCAGCGTTAACATCTTACAACCACTTTGATATTCTACCCAAGCTTTAAATTTCCAGAATTTGTTTGCCAAACAGCCAAGTTTTGCAATTTGATACGCTCTCTTCTAGTGAACTCAAGCCTTGCAACAATTCTTTCTTCTTCATTAAAATGACTGCAGAATGATGATAATCACCCAACCTTTTGTGCCAAAGGTTAGTGGTTCTCATAGAGGCCTAGTATGCAGCTTGCCCGCTCTCTATAAGATCAAGTGAGAAGCTCTTGTCCTTCATTTTAATTGAAACACATCTAGTCCCTCAGCACCTTTTATCACACAAATTCTATCTTCAAAAATCAATTTATAACCTTTCTCAAGGAATTAACCAACACTTAGCAAATTTTGATCAATTTGAGGAATATATAGTACATCAGCAATCACCTTAATTCTAGAAAGAGTTTCAATTGCAACAAAACCTTTACCTTCCACTAGGATATACTCTCTATTACCAACTCTTACCTTAGAATCAGATGTTTTGTTAAGGTCTTTGAAGAAGTCAACATTGTTGGTCATGTGGTTTGTACAACCACTATCCATTAGTCAAGTTTTACCATGGTTGTTACTTGCATAGCAAGAAGCTACAAATAGTTATTCTTACTCCTCTTGATTCACAACATGGCTTCATTCACCTATTGTTTCCCTTTATTTATGCAAATCCCATCCATGTGACCCATTTGATTGTACTTGTTGCACTTTGCATCGGGTCTACTCTAGCACTTGAAATGGAGATGATTGGTTCTACCACAATGCTTGCAAGGAGGATAATTTCCTCCTTTGTATGCTTTACTCTTCACTGCACTACTACTATTTAATGTAGTAGTTTCATTATTATTAGCATCACTACCTGAAATTCCTTTTTTTTTCTTCCATTTCTTCCTTTTGCCTCTGCTAAAATCTTAAATCTGCACTATAACTTGCATGGCATATTCTAATGTTAAATCTTCTCTAAGTTGTCTTCTTTGATCTTGAGCTTCCAAAGCATTAAAATGCTTTGCCAATGTGATAGTTGTGAGGTCTTTGACTTCCACTAATGCAGAAATCTTGGCTTCAAACCTTTCTGGTAAGGTTACTAAAAGCTTCTCAACTACTCTAATATTAGGCATTGTTTCACCAAGAAGTCTGAGTTTGTTGACTATCTCCAAGAGCCTGTCTGACTATTCTTTAGCAGTCTCAGAATCATTCATTTTTTGTAGCTCAAATTATCTCCTGAGATTCAAGATTCACATGCCCTTTGTTCGAGCATTTTCTTGACAGTCATGCTTGAGATATTTCCAAAACTCAAATGTTGTATCCAAGTTCATAATTCTGATGACCAAAGTTTTAGACACAACTGAATGTAGACAAGTTTAAGCTTTAAACATTTTTTAGGTTCTCTCCTTATGATTCTTTATCTGCTGCACTATAGGATTTTTAGGTAGTTGCTGAATTTCGAACTCCTCTTCCACTGCTTCCTAGAGATCCTGTGCATGTAGATAAGTAGTCATCTTCACAGCCCACAATTGATAATTGTCACCAGTGAATATTGGAGGTGGAGCAGGTACAAAGTTGTTTGAGGCCATTTTGTTTCACTCAAGAGATATGAACTGGAAAATATTTTTGTCTGGTTTGAACACTCACACTCACTCTAAAAGGTTGGTGTTTGGTTTATACTCACACAATTCACTCTCAGTTTGTAACACAAATCCCTTAAGAAGTCTGTGCTTATACCAAATGTTGGGTTTGTTAACTGAAATTAATCAGTAAACATATTAAAGAGACTGGAAGAATTTATAAATCTGTGTTTTATTGAATTCAACTTCTTAAATACATGACTAACAGTAACAGAAGCTAAAATAATAGGAAAAATGGACCATAAACAACCAAAAAAATAGCTACTGACTCCAGTTACATTAACTTAAAAGCTAGGCTTTTTTTTTGAAAGACCAATTCAACAACAAAACAAATTCCAATCACGTTCAGTTATCCTAACACTTGTAGTATTGAGGCAATATTAACAAGCTCCTTTGCAATACAAAAGCTTTATATCAGAAGTGACATCAAACCTACGACCCAAAGATTAGATTGAGTTGCAGGTGGTGGTCAAAGCATTTGAGTCTGAGGAGGTGGAGCACAAGTTCATCTTCTCCTTGTCCTTTCTTTTGCGTTCATTATAGTGAAGAAATTTGTCTTTAAATCACTGAAAGTAAATCCACATTTTTATTGAATGTATCTTCTTTTTTGCTGTATCACTGAGCTTAATGGTGTTTTTGGCTTGTGATTTTAGTTTTGTTCCTCTTGCTCTAACGATGTGCTTGTTCTACTAGTTCTGGTTGATGATCCTATTCCAGTTTGTTGGCGACAAGCATAATATCGGCATTGACACACACATATACATTACAATATAATACCAATAAATTAATCACTAAAAGAACTTATTATTAGTAAATCACAGACAAAGATCTATATAAATAAAGTCAAACTATACTTTACGGTTTATCCCCAGATATTGTGCTCTTATGGAGGGCACCAAATTAAAACAATCTTCATTTAGGATGCTAAAACTTGTTCACTTGACATGTCAGTGGAACCTGAGACTCTACAAAAATACTTTACAAGCATTTCAAATGTGCAGGTCCATCACAGAGTTTAATCAAACAAGTTCAATATTATTACAGCTACCAAAGAAAATGGTAGTCTACTGACATATAAAGCCAAATAGGCTCTTGAGATTGATTATAAAAAAAATAGCATGGCATGCATGCATGCATATTGGAACAAGGGAAGCTCCTGAAATCCGGCTTTTATCTGGACTTCAAGATAGATGAAGATTCACTAATGTCCAAATTGATGGATTCGGGCCTAACTGGGTATAGATCGTAGCCAGATATAGTAGAAGAGTCCGTTTCTATTTTATCTAATGCCAAAGTTGAAGGTTGGCTTCCACTGGAGCTTTTGTCCTGCATTTGTTGATAATACCCTCTTAAAGACTTCATTCTCAAGTCATCGGCATAAATGCCAGGGTCTGAAGTGACTTCCTGTATTATGTTTTCGCCTTCTAGCAGACTAACAACTTCTGACATTGTGGGCCTCAGCGTAGGAGATGCATTGGAGCATAAGAGGGCAACCTTTAGCATCCTTTCAGCTTCTTTCTTATTGAATTCAGACTCCAAGTTTGGATCCACTATTTCCATCAAGTTTCCTTTCTGTTGCAACACAACAGCCTGCAGTCCCACAGTGAGAAGCATTAAGTATGGAAGATAGAGGAACTTGAATGCATCCAAAGTAGGTAGCCTTACCCAATCAAGTAGACAAACGCATTCATTTTTAGGCCTGTAGCTAGTGTTGCTCCTTCCAGTCACAATTTCTAATGCTACTACTCCAAAACTATAAACGTCTGCTTTCTCTGTTAAATATCCCCAAAGAGCATACTCCGGAGCCATGTACCCTCTGCACCAGTTGAAGAGCATCCATCGTTAGAACCTCAGAATGTTTAAAGATTATGTTTAACAAAAAAAGATAATAATAATGATAAGATTTCAGAATTGATTTATGTTGATTGTAGGTTACATGGTTCCAGCGACTCGAGTACTAATGTGGGTATTCTCCTCTTCATTGAGCTTAGCTAGTCCGAAGTCCGATATCTTGGCATTCAGATCCTTGTCCAGCAGCACATTAGTAGCTTTTATGTCTCTGTGAACGATTCTTAGTGTAGATTCATTATGGAGAAATGCTAGGCCTCTAGCTATTCCAACACAAATCTTATATCTTGTTGCCCAGTCCAACTTCACAAAACCTGCTTCTGAACCTATTCAACACAAAAATAAGACCACTGAAACTCCTTCATTGTAGAAGTCATTTAATGTGATCTGATGTTTACCAAAAAGCGAGCGTGCTAGGCTATTGTTCTCCATGTACTCGTATACCAGTAGCAGATGATTTTCTTCAATGCAACATCCATACAGCTTTACAAGATTGGGGTGTTGCAATCCAGATATCATGCCTATTTCAGTTACAAATTCGCGGTTTCCTTGGCCAGATTTAGGAGATAACGTCTTAACCGCGATGATAGTCCCGTCAGATAGCTCACCCTGCATATGATAAGTTCTAGTATCAACAGTTGAAATGCTTCATGTAGAAAGTACAACAGGAAGTTGAAAATTGTTCTTAAAATGTTTGATGTTGACAGTACAACAAGAAGTTGAAAATTGTTACATGTTGCATGTTAATTTTGAGTAAATGGGCTTGGGTTACCTTGTAAACAGACCCAAAACCACCTTCTCCAATCTTGTTAGCAGGATCAAAATTCCTAGTAGCTGCTCTGAGTTGTCGCAATGTGAAGGAACCAGTTTGCAGACTCAATCCCTTAAGATCTGTTCAATAAAATGTGCATAAATGATGTTGTCCATGCTACTTGAGTCTATAATAAATAAGTGAATTAATTCATATGGTTTGCACCTCGTTCTCGTGTGTTTTTTTGGGAGAAGAGTCTCCACCAAATAACACCTATTATGAAGAAAACAAGGCATACCACAGAAACAACAACTCCTACGATGATGGGTGTTTTGTTTGTTTCTTCAGATTCTGAAATCAAAAAGTCAATTAAAATTGGAAGAGTCCAGGCAATCAATGAATTTTTTTAGGCGTAGCTTCTTACCTTCACACCGAGCTCTGTTACCTGAAAAAGAGGCATTCTTAGTTGACTTATCAATATTTTATTTTAAACACAAGCTCACAAGAGAAAGGATAACAAACATACTGGAGCATACAGATATTGCAGAAATAAGAGGACCGTAATTGCCTCTTCTGGGAATGCAAGTGGTCCCTTTTCCTGCCCAATATAGACGAATTTCCAATGTATTATCTGTCACACTAACGTTAAAC
>JAOSBK010000003.1:28139347-28161912 GCA_027568895.1 Erythroxylum shatona
CGGTTTAATCTCGATCGGCCACCTAGCAGAGCGGCCCATATACTCCCATTTCTGAGAATCGAACCTAGGACCTTGTTCCAACTTTGTATACAAGAGTCCTGGTTGTATATTGATGTAATTCCTTTATAAATAAAGGTTGTAATGTAGAGGGAAGTTTATATTAAGTAACTGTTTTACCACAATAGCTTAAATTGTTGTGTGAAATCAACTTAATTAGTTTTATATATTCACTAACACACCTCTTTAAGTGAAAGTTCTTTGGGCTTGAAACTTGCACAGACTCATTCTACTTTGTGTGGAATAATAGGTGGGTAGTAGGATTTGAACTCATGACCACTTGGTCACAAAGGTTCTGATACCATATTAAGTAACCGTTTCACTCAAACTTTAATGGTGATGATCAAATTGAAGTTGGCAATAATATGGTTATTTCTATTTCATATATTGTGCAGTCTTTACTTAAAGGCTATGATGATTCTTTACTTCTTACAAATGTTTTAATTACATGTCCCAAAAATCATCAAAAACCTTTTAAGTGTATCTTAGTTTACTTGTGATAATAATATTTCCATGGAATTTTTTTCCTAATGTCTATTTTGTCAAGGACATGAAGGGAAGAGTAGTGTTGTGGGGAATGCTTGATTGTGGCTTATATAACATGACCAACAAATCCTCCGTGTCTTCTTCCAAAAATGCCTCTTTTTATGTTCCAGTTGGTGAATGAACTTCGTTCCAAGGGTGGCATAATCGTCTTGGACATTCCTGCTCAAAAGTAATTCATAAAATAATTTACAGCTTTAATCTTCCTGTAGATTCAAATAACGAATTGCCTATTTGTGGTCCTTGTCAAATGGGCAAGAGTCATTGTCTTCATCTATCTACTTCTCATGTTCATTCTGAACCTCCATTAAAACTAGTTTATTCCAATGTATGGAGATCAGCTTCTGATACCTCCAACAATAGAGATGGTTATTTCATTCAATCCTGAAAACGTCTGAGTCGAAATATGGCGGGTATTTTGTATCCATTGAGCAAAGATGGGCCAAACTCGATACCATCAAGAATTTCTTACCTTTTTTATGATTGCTCCAAATTTATTTGGATTTATTTTATGAAACCCAAGTCTCAGGGATATAGTATAGTTAAACATTTTTATGTCATCGTTGAAATACAATTCGGTTACAAAATAAAACAATTACAAACTGATTGGGGCGGGGAATATCGTAATCTTTCATCTTTTTCCAATGATTTGCAAATTGAGCACCGTCTATCTGCCCCATATACTCAAGAGCAAAATGGTGCTCCTGAATATCATTATCGAGATATTATTGAAAAAGGATTAGCTCTTCTAGCTCAAGCTTCTCTACCCCTTGCCTTTTGGAAATTTGCTTTTTCTATAATGGGTATATATGCTAAATAGGTTGATCACTCCTGTTTAATATATCTCCTAATCAGTTGTTAAACAAGAGAGCACTTGATTATCATTTTTTGAAAACATTTGGATGCTTATGCTATCCATTCCTTTGTCCATATAACAAAAAAAAGTTTGATTGTTGATCCCAGCCATGCATTTTTCTTGGGTATAACTCCAAACATAAAGCTTATCAATGCTTTCATCCTTCTAGCAATTGTATAAATATCTCAAGACATAATGTCTTTGATGAGAAGCAATTTCCCTATCTCTAATTAATTGAGCAACACTCATCTTTTTCGCCTAATCCCACTATCTTTGTCTCTCTTTACCTATTACAAGTCGCATCAAAGGTCCTTACTCTTAGTTTGTCTCCACATTCTCTTACCCCTCAGTGTCCCACTTTGTCTACAACTCCTACTCCACCCAATAATATATCCATTTCACCTATCCTTCTCCCAGTTGTTCACCATCTTCTACCTCCCTTGCAGATTCATCTCCCAGCTATTTGCTCAACCCTTCTTAATCCCCTGCACTACCACCCTATCTCAAACACCTCCTACCCTTAAATAATAGCTCTCATTCTATGACTACCCATAGAGATGTCCAGACATTTCTTTTAGAAAAACTTCAAAAATGACGCTTTTTTGGCTGACTCATGATCCTGTCGGGTCGACCATGGTCAGCCCGGGCCAAAATTGGGCCAGATCTTTTTTGATATCCCTAACTACCTAAGCCCATACTCAACCCTTAAAACCTTTTAGATGCCTCGATTATAGAGCTCTCACAATTACAAGATACCCTCTTCCTCCTATTACCTCTACGGAACAAGAACCATCGTGCTTTACCAAGGCTTCTAAACTTTCTCAATGGTATGCTGCCATGTAAATAGAATACCATGCTCTTCTACAAAATGACACATGGGACTTAGTATCACGCCCATCCAATGTCAATATCATCAAAGGAAAATAGGTTTATAAGATCAAACGACTTGCAGACAATTCAATTGAGTGATACAAAACACGCTATGTTTGGGGTTTTGATCAAGAGGTTGGTGATGATTATTTTGAAACTTTTAGTCCAGTGGTTAAACCACCCTCTATTCTTCTGGTACTTTCTAATGTTCTTACATATGGTTCGTCTTTGAAACAACTAGACATTAATAATGCTTTCCTTAATGGTGAGTTCTTGGAGATTGTTTTTATTGAACAACCACAAGGTTTTGTGAACTCTTAATTTCCTGATCGTGTTTGTTGTCTAAAGAAGGCTTTATATGGTCTAAACCAAGCACCATGGGCATGGTTCACTAAGTTGAAGGATTTTCTTCTCCAGTATGGTTTTTGAAGTTGCTACTCTTATTCATCTTTATTTGTTCATTCTCATAGTTCTTTGCTTACGTACCATCCGGTGTATGTCGATGACATAATGGTCTTAGGTAATGACAATGACTTCATAAATGTATTTATCCATAACCTACATGCAACCTTCTCACTAGAAGATATGAAAAAGCTTAACTATTTTCATGATGTTGAGGTTCAACTTTTTTCTAGCGGTCTTTGCCTATCTCAATCTAAGTATCTCACGGATCTGCTCCAGCAAAAAAAGATGGATAATGCTAAGCCTGTCTCTTCTTCAGCAGAAAGTTGTTCTCATCTCACAATTTCAAGGGAAGCCATGATTGAACCTCGTCTATACCGGAGTGTCATTGGCGCAATTCAATATGCAACGATAACCTATCCTAATATTTCATACATGGTAAATAGAGCGTGCCAATTTTTGAGTAAGCCTACCATTGATTACTAGCAAGTTGTCAAGTGTATTCTTCGCTAGCTAAAAGGAACATTACATTATGGGTTATTCTTTCGTCCGACTAATAACCCATGTCTTGTGGCTTTTTCTAATGCAAATTGGGCTGAGGACCTTGGTACTCGTCATTCCACAGATGGTTATTGTGTTTATTTTGGTAGTAACTTGATCAATTGGTCATCCAAGAAGCAACGGGTTGTACCTCATTCAAGCACTGAGGCTGAATATCGAGCTTTAGCCTCAGTTATTGCAGAAATTGTTTGGGTACTACAACTATTACATGAACTTCATATACCATTACGTCATTCACCCATGTTGTATTATGATAATCTTAGTGCTTGATTTATGACTAAGAACCCGTTGTTCCACAAATAATCTAAGCATATTCAAATTGACTATCATTTTGGGATAAAGTAGAACGAGGTGACCTTATAGTTAATTATGTGATGTCTTTTGACCAATATGCTAATATTCTCATGAAGGCTCTTACTTCGAAGCGGATTACTAGTCTTCACTCCAAACTTGATGTACTCAAGTTCTCCCTGTCAAGTTTGTGAGAGGGTGTTAAGATACCTTTACGTCATAAATCTATCAGCTCCTAATATTGCCTCTAATTTATCTATTTTTAGGTTGTTGTATAGACTGTAACATAATTTTGCTTTGTATACCACTACAAGGAAAATGAAGCTTAACGATGAAAATCACCAACGGAACATCTACACATTTTGTCGGAAAGCTAAGTTAGCGACAGAATTTACCGATGGACAAAGGCATCGGAGAAACGATCGTAGGTAATAATTTGCGATGAATCACAGAATATCCATCGCAAATTTACCGATGAAAATTTTATGTAACCGTCGACGAATATACTGATGGTTATTCTGTGCTGTTTTTGGTATGCAAAGTTACTGACGGATAAGATATGTCCATCGGTAACTTACCGATAGAATTGGTTATTACGTCGTTAAATTAATGTTGAATTACTAACGATTATTAATTATATTTTGATTTGTTTCAACATTCAATTTATTAAATAGAAAGTTGATTAATAATATAAAGTAAAATTTATCTTAATTGATAATAAAAAGTTATTTTGTGCATAATAAGTATTTGTAATTATGACAAAATGACTACAAGTATACTATTCATTTGGTGATCGTGGATGCTTTAATTACTGCGATGAAGTGCTAAGCCTCCCCTTCAATTCATCCACCTCATTACGGAGCTGAGCTATGTACTCCATCGAGTGTTGCAACTGAGTTGCCAATATTTGTATTGTGCTCCAAAGCTCATGGACTTCATTAGGCGTAGACCGCTTATTAGATGTTATTGTACTGGATGTGGAGGATTGTGAATAACATGTGTTCGCAAATAAACCTAAGCTGAATATCCTTCTACGATAATCCCTACCACCCACTGCATGAAGATAGGTTTGAGTGTCATCAATATCTTCAAACTACTGAGACTATCGTTGAATGTTTTCTTGTATTTGGTCCTATCATAAGACAATGTTTATACTAGTAAGTGAAAATTATTAAGCATAAATTTCACATACATTTAGTTCTCTACATCAAGTGTTGACGAGGGTCACATCGTCATGGCTCTTAGTGTGAGTGTGAAAAAGAGTTGACGGGGTATAGGTTTTGTGCCCATAGACTTTTCCTGCATCAAAATAAAATGTTATAAGTGAACTACAAATTATAAAAATTTTGATAAAAATTCCTCTATTTTTATGATATTTACCCTCTGTTGAACAAAGAAAATAACTCAACAATATAGTCATATATGACACCAAACATATATAACATTATCATTCTTCATAGTATCATATTTTTATTCCAAAATGCACATATCAAATTAAATTGAAATACACCAAAGTAAAAAATTCATAATATAAATGTAACGTGTAAATACTGATAAGTCTCTCTGCATGCTCGTGGTGGATAATAGATCCTCCAATATATAAGGGAAGACTCTCTTCCCCCAGTCCTCCACGTCTGTTGGTAGAATTACGCTTTGAAATAGACATTGTCTCGGGTGATGTCCAATACTATTGTCAACAATTCCATATTTTTTCAGAAATATAAGGCAGTTGTACACCAATCTTGTATACCAACAAAGTCTCGATAATGTATATATACTCGTCTCTCCCATACTTTATAAATGACCGCGTCAAATTCATAATCTCAAAAAAAAATTGAAATAAAAGGAAAAACATACGGTAAGTATTTATAATGTAATAATATTTATCTAATAAATTTATAAAATTAATTAAAAACAAGAAATAATTTTTTGTACCTTAAACTCCTAATAGTAGAATTTCTTTGTCGCCTGAGAGATATTCTTCCATATATAACCCTCAACATCAATCTTCTCATTGAATTTGAATGTCATGTTTCTTGAGTATGGTCTAGACAGAATCAACCTAATATTAAAACAATTAATTTTATACTATTTTTTAAATTTAAACCTATAACTTAATTATAAACATATGATATTTCGTGCATTTTCACTTACATATTGTTGGCAATTGTAATGTAAGTTCTTCCATCAGCTCCCTCAGCTCTAGGCTGGACGTTGTCTCCTTCATCTGCATCGTTTATCTCTGATATCTTTGTCAATATAGGGTTGGTGGATGGTGTAATAGCAAGTACAGAAGGTGATGCCTCATCTGCAAATATAGTATAGTAGCTGGAGGTACAGCATCTGATTTGGTTGCAGCTACAGAATGTGATGCTTCACCTGGACAATAACTGACTCCAAATCGTGGTCTGAACCTTGGTCGCATTATATTATGTTTTCTCTTTGGTGGCATATTTTAACCTAAAATTCATATCTCGTCCTTTGAATTAATATTTTCCATTTTCATCATTACCATTATCATCGTTTCGATTACATGCTTCTTGATTGAAATTAATATCTTCAATAACTATTAGAAAATTATTTCCTATATCTAGTTACATATCCCTTAAATGATCATCCAACCTAACATTTCCAAGTTAAGTTATATCATATTTCAAGTGATTGGCCTTAGCTTCTTATGATTAAACTTGATTTCAGTTCTAAGAGGACCATACAATAGATAACTTCCAAACCTTACCTACTCTTCTGTAAAAATTCTTTAATAATAATATGTCTAGATCATTCATTATAGTGTCAAATGTGGACAAATTGTCGAACTCAATACTAGTCCAATAGCCCAGTAGCTCTCTTGGTGAAGAGCTATAAGACCTCTTCTTCTTACTTCAAAGTAGTTCCATGAGTGCATAATATGTGAATCAAGTCCTTTTTAAAGAGAATATCTCTATCCTTCTCTTCAAAACTCGAAGTATCTATCCTCATCATTAGTATAACATCTTTGTTTTCCATTACTTTGATCATCATTTTCATTAAGAAGCCCCTAGGTAACCTTAATCCCATCAAAATTATCAACTATCTCCTTCCCTACAGCATATATATGTAATTTATTTATACTTAAAATAACCTAAAACATTCATTAGAAATAAAAATTAACCATTTAATGCCTAGCATTGGTCAATTAATTCCATCACAAACTTATGGTATATGTTATTAAAAGATTAATACGAGGAAACACAAAGTAATAAAGTGTCTTGACCCTTGAATCATTTAAAAAATGCACAAAATTAAAATATATTATGAAATATTAACAAAGACATAAATACTAGTAAATTAAATATGCTATATAATATAAAAAGGAAATAATTATGACTAATAGAAAGAGGAGAAGCCAACAATCTTACCTGCCAAAGAAAACTGATGTTCTTAATCTTAGGAAGCTTATTTCGTCACCTTAAAATTTTCCTATAGAAACAAATTCAATTATCAAAAACTAAGAACATCAATTTAAAATAACAAAGTAACTTTTAGAGGGAAGAATAACAGTAACTCTAACCTTTTAGGTAGACAAACGAAATGATACATTTTCAAACAAGGTGGTTTTCGAAGTTAGAGACTAAATTATATGGATTAAGTTATTATTTGAAACATAACAAAGAAAACTACCTACCACTAATAATAGAAAAGTATATTTTGTAAAGCATGTAATCTTATAAAACATAATAAAGAAAACTACCTATCAATGTTTATGATACTAAAGGTTTGCATTACACCTTAATATTTCAGAAAGTTCTAAATAAGCCCCTGTCCTTATCTATGATGCCATTTTTTGAAAGAAATAAAATATTTATATTTCATTGATGAGAACAAAAAACTATCAAATAATACAAAAGTAATTACAAAAATCCCTAAAATCATATGAGGTTGAAACCTCGGTTTAGTGGGATTTAGTGTAACTTTAGCCTAAGTAGTACTCATACCAAAATAAGCTCCAAAAGCATCCAATTGCTTGAGGATTTGTCAGATATTGAGAAAGTTCAGAGTCACTAGATACCTAATCTCTCAATTGTTTACTTAATGATGGGTATCTTTTATTTGTATTGATACAAATGAACTTCCCCTTCTTAGACAATATTTATTGGTTCTTCACCTTCTTTGACAAATTATCAACCAAATTACAATATAATGTTCAAATCATCAATTTCTAAAGCACAATATAATGTTCAAATCCTTAACAAAATCACAATATCAAGTTCAAATGCTCATCCAAATCACGACATAATATTTAAATTATTAATGAAATCATAATGAAATGTTTGTATCCATAACCAAATCCCAACTTGATGCTCAAACACGGTTCAATTTGTTGATTCACCAACTAAAAGATTAAGTATAATATAACATAAGTATAAATGTTTTTTATTCAAACCATTCAAAATATCTTTATTTAATATTTTAGGAATAGGGTTTGATCCTATTTATGGGGATTCTGTAAATATTCCATTAAAAAAAAAAAGAGAAAGTTCGAAACAATTGGGATTTTTTTTGCAGATTGGATGCAGTTACTAATTTATGATCTGGCATGTACAGAATGAAAACTTCATTCTCGTAGTAAAAAAAAAGAAGGCGTTAATTAATCATTAATCAAAGGTCCAACTGATCACCACGTCTGTATTGTAAATATGCAGTTACGAATAATCCAGCCAAAGTAATAGGAATTACTTTTTCCCTTATTTTGACAACTTATATCAAGATGCTATAATTTTGATTAAAAATATTTTTTCTCTCAAAAGTTGCTTTCTCCTAATATCAAGATGCTATAATTTATTTCTTTAATTATGTGTTCCTATCTCCTAAATAAAACTTTGCTTTTAAATAAGAAAGCCTATGATTGTCAATCGATTGCAAAAATATATTAAAAAATATAATCTAACTACAACCGATGCTTATACTATAATCTAAGCATAATACATTACAAAAATATCAATGTATGGGTTTTGTACCTTAACCGATGATTAAACCAGTACCTCAACCCAGTAAAAAATATAAACCGATGATTACCTATACAATCAAACCACAAACAAAAACCCAAATGATCAAAGCATTACACAAAACCAGTAAAAAACAAAATCCACTTACCTTAATCGATGAATAAATGAAGACGTAGAAGGAAGAAGGGAACAAAAGCACGCAAAGGAAGAAGGGAACTGAAGCATACGAAGACACAGAATGAAAACACAGATGGGAACTGAAGCACACAAAGGAAGAAGATGGATGCAGAAGGAAGAAGATGGACAGAGAGAAGCGAACCGAAGTACTCACGGACAATGATGGCGATGGAGAACCAACAACAACAGAGAAAACGAAAGAGAGGAGAAAATGAACATCAATGGGGGGTGTTTTATGGGTAAGTTAAATATTTAACCAAAATGACGTCATTTGGTGACGACGACATTTTTGATTTATCAAAAACCATTTAAATTTGAGTTTTACCGACAGAATAACTCTTCCATCCATAAATCAATGATGGAATCAAATTCTGTCAGTACACTCCGATTCTTATTTTTGTCTCAAATCATTCCCAGCAAATTTAATGACAGAAATGACTATTCCATCACGATATTCCGTTGTAAAATTTGCTGGGATAATTTCCCTCCATATTTACTAACGATAAATTTATTCGTTGTTAAATGCAAATTTTTTCAACAATTTTACCAATGAGAATTAATTTTTTGTCGCTAATTGCCTACAGTATTTTTATCGTCAGTAATATTCTATCGGTAATTTGTAATTTTCTTGTAATGTTTTGATAAATTTGTTTTATCAATTACATAAATTTTGGAAGTATACATTTAATCTTATCTTTCTATTAAGTGGCCCAAGTGATTTAATGGGATAGTAATAAGATAAGGATGATAGTTAAAGGGGTTAGAGAGAAAATAGGGACATTATCCCCATTTAAACAACTACCTTGATTGTGGGTGGTTATCAAGTTATTTACATACATATATATATATATATATATATATATATATATATAGTCCTTAGCCTATATGACAATGCACGTTTTCCATCAAGATGTACCATATGGAAACACAATAGGCTAAACTAGAATTTTGAATGATAGGGAGATTTTATTAAGTTTCAAGGCTTCAAAAGATTCTTCCTGGTTGTAGTTTTTTCTCAAACATTAGTTGGATAACATAACTGGTATTATTATTTTATATGAATCATGTTGGAATATTGCACTACTTGGAATATAAAGTTTACATTGGGTTATGGGCCCACCACGCTTCTACTTCGCATATTGTACAGTATGATTTTATATGTTGGTTTTAATGACTTTAGAAGATAACAATGGCCTTATACATGTCATTCAATTAGTATTACAAAATACATGTTTTGTTGTGAGTATTTGATTTGGTGTGAACAAGGATATATGTATGTGTTTTATATAGATTGAAATTCATTTGATGGATGTACATATAGTTTGTATGTATACTAAGATTTTTGCACATTCATTTCATGGTGTTGTTCAATTTTGTTCCATTTTCTTTTTTGATTTGATGTCCTTGAGAATCTGTGCGTGATTAAGAATAGCCATATCATCTTAATCCTTTGAAAATTTTGACATCAAATAAAGGGTTATTATTTGTCGTGTGATGATGTCTAGTTAAATTGTAATAGTTTGGATAAAATAATTACTTTTATACTAATGGAGGTTTTTTAATTTTATGCCTTAATTGGAACACGATGGTGAATTTAGATATTGTAATTTCCTAGGTCCACAGATATGGAGATTATATTTTGGAATCTATATTCACTGGTCTTGTTATTAATGTATAGTAAATTCTATGCATATTGCACCTTTAGGTGATTCTTACTACTATTTTTAGTAACTCAATTCCAATTTTAAATAGTGAGAAATTTTTCGATTGCAAAGATGCAGTTCTTCTTACCTTACGCTACATGGATCTTGATTTGGTGCTCCATGAAGAAGCTCCTCTTGTTCCTATGGAGGAAAGTATGCTAATTGCCAAAGTTGCTTATGAAAAGTGGGAGCGATCAAATTGTTTGAGTTTGGCGCTTATTAAGAATCATGCAAGCAAAAAAATTAGAGGCTCTATCCCTCAATGCACTAAAGTTAAGGACTTCATGAGGGCCATTGAGGAGTAGTTTGTGACTTTTGACAAGGACATGACAAGTACCCTAATGCATAAACTCTCAAGTATGAAATTTGACAATTCGAAAAGTGTGCGTGAGCATATTATGCAAATGAGAGACATTGCTGCACAATTGAAATCTCTGGAGGTTGAAATATCTGAATCATTTCTAATGCATTTTATTATTATTTCTCTTCCAATGGCATATGATCCTTTCAAATTTTCCTATAGCACACATAAGGATAAATGGCTTGTTAGTGAGCTCTTGACCATGTGTGTTTAAGAGGAAGAAAGGTTGAAGCATGAAAAGTTTGAAGGCTCAAACTTGACTAATTATGATAAAGGACATGCCAAAACTAGAACAAGTTTTGTTTTGTTTAAGCAAAAGGGAAAACAACCTATGAAGGCACAAAGGAAATAGAACAAGCGTTTCTTTTTCAACAAGAAAGGGCATATGAAGAAAAATTGCCTAAAGTACCATAAATGGCTTGAAAAGAAAAGTAACCTCTTCACCTTTGTGTGTTATGAATCTTGTTTTGTCCAAGTAACAAATAACACTTGGTGGATTGATTATGGCTCTTTAATTCACATTGCTAATAACATGCAGTGCTTTCTCAATCTAAGGAAGCCGAAGGGCAGTGAACAAGGCATCTATTCAAGAAATGGGATGCATTCAGTAGTGGAGGCTATTGGGACTTTTAGACTTGTTTTAAAATTGGGCTTTTGTTTTGGATTTGGAAAACACCTTTTATGTTACTTATTTTTCTAGAAATTTAATTTTGATTTCCATATTAGTTGCCTTAGGCTATGGATTTTATTTTTATGACTCTATTTTTAGTTTATCAAAGAATAAAGTAAGTGTTGGTTATGGAAATCTTGTTTAAAATCTATATAAAATAAATTTGGATTCTACTTTTGAGAATAGCCTCTTAACTATGCATGTTGAGAATGTTGGTATTAAATGAATGACTATTGATGAACATTCTTCTAAATTGTGGCATAAGAGATTAGGCTACATCTCTATTGAGAGAATTAAGAGATTGGTGAATGATAGGGTTGTACACACCTTTAATTTTACTGATTATGGTTTTTGTGTTTATTGTATTAAAGAAAAGAAACCTAACAATACCAACAAAGGTTCTAGAAGAAGTTCTCAAATTTTAGAAATCATACACACAAACATTTATGGACCATTTTCCACTCTTTGTCTGAATAGTCAGAGATATTTTATCTCATTCATTAATGACTTTTCTAGGCATATGTTTGTCTACTTATTAAATGAAAAAGGCTTAAACATTTAATGTTTTTAAGTTTAATAAAGTTGAAGTAGAGGAACAAACAAAAAGGAAAATAAAGATTGTGCGATCAGATAGGGGCGGTGAATATTATGGTCGATATACTGAACAAGGATAAACACCTAGTCCATTTGCAAACATCCTAAAACAAGAAGAAATTGTGGCACAGTGCACAATGTCAGGCACACCACAACAAAAATGGTGTAACTGAAAGGAGGAATCAAGCGATAATGGATATGGTAAGGAGTATGATTAGTAATTATAATCTACCATTGTCCTTTTGGATGAGGCATTAAAAATGGCAGTATATATCTTAAACAAGGTTCCAACTAAGGCTGTTCCTAAAACTCCTTTTGAGTTATAGAAAGGCTGGAAACCAATTTAGCATATATACATGTCTGAGGTTGTCCAGTTGCGGTTCAAGTTTACAATCCTCAAATTAAGAAATTGGATTCAAGAACCCAAAGTGGCTTCTTTATTGGCTATGCAACTAACTCCAAAGGATATAAGTTTTATTATCCTTCATACACTCCAAAGCTTGTCGAAGATAGAAATGCCAAATTCCTTTAGGAGTTTTCCATTAATGGGAGTGAAATTTCTTATAATACACAATTCAAGGAAATGAAGGAAATTAATTCATCAGTGAAACAAAATGAGTTGATTGTTCTTTAAAATCCTTTAGACAACATAGAAGAACAACCAATTCATGTAGAGCCACCCCATAAAAGGCAAATTCATGAAGAACCTCTTGTTCAAAACTTAGATGACTCTTTTGAACTCAGGAGATCTTCAAGGCTTAAAAGACTCGCAATTTTTAGCGATTATGTTATATACTTACAAGAGTTTGATTTTGAAATTGGACTTAAGGATGATCCTAAATCTTTTTTCACAAGCAATGAATAGAGACAAAATCCAATTTATGGTACAATGCCATCAAGGAAGGGAATCAATAGCTAAAAATCAAGTCTGAGATCTTGTTGAGTTACTAAAAGGGGCCTCATTAGTTAGATGCAAATGGGTTTTCAAAACCAATCGAGACTCCTCTGGTAATATTAAACGATATAAGGTTAAACTTGTAGCTTAAGGTTTAACTCAAAAGGAGGGTATTGATTATTATTAAACTTTTTTTTTTCCAATTTTTAAGAATTTTCTTTTAGAATCATTATGTCATTATTAGCACATTTTGATTATATCAAATGGATGTGAAAATGACATTTTTGAATGAGCGTCTTGAAGAAAAGGTATACATGAAACAACCTGAGGGATTTAATAAGGAACATGGTTCTCAACTAGTTTGCAAGATTGCGAAATCTATATATGGATTGAAACAGGCCTATCGTCAATGGCATATAAAGTTCCATAACATAATTCTCTCGTATGGTTTTGTTGAGAACATTGTGGATCAATGTATTTATGTCAAATTGATTGAGGGAAATTTTATTTTCTTAATCCTATATGTAGATAATATATAGTACTTGTATGTAGTTATTTGAGTTTGTTACATGAGATAAAACAATTTCTATCTTAAAACTTTGAAATGAAGGACATGAGTGAAACTTCTTATGCCATTGGGATAGAAATTCATAAAGATAGACTCTGAAGGACTATGGGACTATTCCAAAAGGCCTATATTGAAAAAGTTTTAGAAATGTTTCATATGTAAGAAAGTGTTATGAAAGGATCACCTATTGTTAAAGGGGATAAATTCAGTCTTTCTCAATGTCCCAAAAGCATTATAAAATAAAAGGAGATGAAAAATAAATCATATGCTTCAACAGTTGGAAGTATCATGTACACACTTGTTTGCACAAGACTTTATCTTTCATTTGTGGTAGGAATGTTTGGAAGATACCAAAGTAACCCATGTCTAATACATTAGAAAGCTTCTAAACAGGTTTTGAGATATCTAAAAGGAACCAACGATTTCAAACTCATATATAGTCACTCTAATCAACTGGAGATCATCAGATATTCAAATTTAGATTTTGTTGGATGCCAAGATACAAATAAATCTACTTTAGGATATTTTTTTCTTCTTGCTGAAGGTGTTGTATCTTAAAGGAGTATGAAAAAATCAATAGTTGCATCATTGACTATGGAGCCTGAATATATTGCTTGTTATGAATGTTCATCACATACATTATAGTTGAGGAATTTTATCACAGGGTTAAAGGGAGATTTTATTGAGTTTCAGGGTTTCAAGAGATTCTTCATTGATGTAGTTCTTCTCAAACATTACTTGGACAATTTGGCTGGAGGTATTATAATTTTATATGAATCATGTTGAAATATTGCACTACTAGGAATATAAAGTTTACACAACATTCATAACATTGGAAAAAGGCAATTATTAAAAAATGAATTGATTTAATTAGTTTAACCATAAAAACTTTAAAATTTTAAGTTTATAAAAATTTAAAATGTGCACTTTATCTTAATAACTCTTATTATTTAAAATCAATCGATTTATTAATTAATCGACTATTTTTTTAAACTAATCAATTTTTATAGATCAAAATAGACCACATAGTTTTCATTTTACAATCCCTTTTTTAGTTAAACTTAATTTTTAATAAGTAAAAATAGTATCTTTTTAATTCTATTTTTAAGTTTTTATTTTATTTAATTCCTTTTTAATTAAACTCAATTTGACAACTAAACTCAATTTTTTAATAAGTAAAAATAATGTCTTTTTAATTCTATTTTAAGTTTTTAATTTTATTTAATCTTTATTTTATACTAAAACATTTAACAATGTTAAATTTTTAATTTTATCTAAAATTTAAAATATCTTGTAAAGTTTAAGAAAAAGACAAGAAACACCATGATTTGATCCCTCAAACCATTGGATCAAGACGCATACAAACGACAACATATCCTCTATTATGATTATGGTGTTTTTATCATGTTGTAAATGTGTGGATGGGATTTAATGAAACACGGTTGAAACATCTTAACCAAAATAAAGAATTTTATCTGCATACAAACACAATGTTCTGTTCCTCTTTCGTTATCTCATTCCCATATAAGTTGTTGCATTTTAGTCAATCTTGTGTTCTTAATTATCATCTATCGACATCATTTTATATTTTCTTTCACTTTTTTTGAAAAATTAAAATGAATTAAATAAGAAAGGAGTTCAATACATCCATTATCTTACTAACAGGATATTAAAACAAAGACCAAATGACATCGTAATCTAAAGAAACGTCACTGTGAACAAATCCATCTCATTTATTCTCAGGTTTTCCTAAAATGAGTTAACAAAAATCCCCGTTTTAAAGTTTCACTAGAAGTTTCCAAATTAGGGCCCCAAATCTCCGTCATCAGTGACTCCAGATGGTTATAAAGGTAAGAACTTTCTGGTTTGATCTTCATTACTTCATTTTCCCTTTTCGTCTTCACTCATTTTTTCTTATCAGGAATACTTGAAGGGGCTTCCTGCATGTTTGAGCTTTGGCTACTCTCTCGCTTCTCCCGACTGCATGTCTTTAGCACCTATGAAGGGGTCTGACATAAAGATCTCATAGAGGAGGGACTTCATAAGGTAAGAATCTAACTTTAGATTCCTACAGAAATGTTATGTGTGTTGTATCTAGCTAGATTAAGTTGTAGAAATTTACTGCTCTACGTACTGGGTATTCTTGGATTCTCATTAGAGTCTCTAAGAAATAACTAGTCTCTCGCTGCATTTCTTCTCAATTTGGTTTATGACCAGTTGTTCTCTAATATTATTAGAGGTGATTTCTGTGAGGGCAAGTATACCTCTTTCCCTTTCTGCAAATCTTTTGTTATTCATCTCCCTCTAGATCTCTTGAATACATATTGTAAGGGCTACCACGTAAAGATCCTTGTCATGTTTAGGTGCATGGTTAAGTAGTATCTCTTGGATAATGTCATTTAAATTGCTTTGATAGCCATTGAGTGTACATAGAGATGCAACTTGCCTCTATACTCTATTAGAAAACTTACAACTGAAAAATAAATGGTCCCTATCCTCTTCATCTAGATTGCAAAGGATACATTTTTTAGGGGAGGAGAGGAATTTTAATCTTGTCATAGTGCCTAGTCTATCCTTCATAGCTAACTAGCTCAAGAAGCTGTCATTTGGCTTAATAGTGTTTCTCCATATCAGTTTACTCCATCCAACTGTAGGGTTTTTTCCCATACTTTTGTTGTTTTCCTTGCCTATTTATTATGTCCATTACTGCTAGCCCATTCCAAAAGTATATATCCTCTCCTTCATTGTATCGATACTGTGGTATCAATAGAGACTTGATCTCCTCTTGAGAAAGATCCCAGTTGCCGTTAGCAATTAATTCTTGGACTTTATCGTTTTTTGAAAATCTATCCAGAGTATACTTAGCAATCAGAAAGTGAATTAGAGCTCCCTAACCTATCCAATTGTCATACTGTCACAAAGGTATACTTTGGACTCGAACTTTCACCATAAGTCACACCCACCTTCATATGACAATTCCACTTAGATCCACTTAAGCAAGATTCAGCCTTCTCACATGAATGTTGCAAAACAAATTTGTTAGCCCTTGAACATCTCAGGCACACACAAATGTTTAAAGTGTTTCTCTCACACACGAAATAACACAAGTGTATAATAGAGTAAAGAAAGCAACAAGAGATATCTAGCTGAAGCTAATCTTTCCTTAACCCTTAACAAAATTTTAACAAAAGATACAAGTACCTCCTTCTCAAAGCCCTTACAAGGAACTCTCTACTCGAAGCCCTTACAATGAGAACTCCACCAAAAGCTCTCAACTCTCAAAGCTCTCTCCTTTAAGTGATTTCTCTCAATGAGTGAATGACTTAATGATTGAATGAATGGCTCTCAACTCTAATGAGCTATTTATAGGCATCTCTAAATGATTAAGCTAGAATCCTAATAGAACTATACTAGCTAAGATCACAATCTTATCCTTATCAGATTACATCAAACTAACTAATAGATGACATTCCCATCTAATTAGGACTCTATCTAATAGGATTAAGTTACATCACATTAACAATATAAAAGATTACCTTATTTAAGAACTATTATTATTATCTACAAAGATCTCCTCTATCTTTAGAAGATCCTTCCACATGATCTTTATCTCTTAATGCTGATGTTCATCCACTGTAATCTTATCCGCCACGTCATCATGTGCCACATCTTCCACAATTTCCACATTACTGCTGATTTGCACATAGGTCCATTAATGCATGTCTATAGACAAGTCCATCTTCCATGACCAAAAGCTCACTCATGGTGTAGTCTCGTCGCTCCACGACAAAGTACAAGTCATAATCTGAGTTAATATAAAAAAAAATCTGAGTTAATATAAAACCTCACATAATTTATATACCTTCGACCTACCTCACCGAAGCCCAGTGCTTATGCATATTTCCTCACTCGCATGCCTTCGCGCATCCTTGCGGGGTCTGGCATGCCTTTGCATATTCTCGAGTACCCTCGGGTCTCGCATGACTTAGTTCATGAACTTTGTGAGGCCTCGCATCCGAATTTCACGTCTCGTTGAAGATTTTTGTCAATGAGCACTTATGCGTATCAAATCTTGCATACTCTCGAGATCTTTGCAGATACTTTCCGCATCCCTTGCCTACTTTGCAAGTTTCTTAGGTTTTGCTTGCCAAGTCGCAAGACTTTGCCTTATTTCCTAGTCAACACGCCTTCCCCGTGCCGACCTGCATGCCAAGCATTGGTCAAAACTCGTCAACACCTGCACGATCCCACAGTCTGGACTTAGGGGTCTAACACATACCATAAGGAAATTCTATCCCCTCTCCCTATCCTGCAAGTAATCTGATGCTATAGTCTCTCCCTCAACCTAAGAATTTGGTTAGAGAACCAAAACTATCTTTAGGTCTAATTGCCTATAGACTTCCACTCCTTAATATATAGGTATCCACCTATTTAAGTCGTAATGATTCCTTCTCACTTAAAATTCTCCATAATCTTTTCAACAATAATCATTTGTTGCTTCTACCAATTGGTCAAAACTCGTCAATTGATAAATTTGAGTCCAATTGACTTTAGCCATCCCTTTTTCTCCTTTACCCTTACTCCATAGGAATTGTTTCATCATTTTTCCCCATAGTTTTAATCAGCCCCTTGGAAAGGAAAATGTGGGAACACCAATAAGTATTTATAAACCTAATAATCGATTTCAGGAGCTAAAGTTTTCCATTATAGGATAACATTTTGTTCATCTATGAATCCATTCTCCTTTGTATCCTTTCAATAAGGGTAGGCATTCTCTAAATTTGAGCCTTCTCGAAGAGATAGGGATGCCTAAATAAGTGATAGGAGGCTCTTAGTTACCCATTCTAGTGATAAGAGATATAACATTAGCTAGGTGTGCAACACTTTTCGATAAGACGAAGTAACTTTTGTGAAAATTGATGCTCAATCCCGACATCTCCTTAAAACTTTGTAAGGTATTCATTAATACCGTAATTAAGGGGATATCAGCCTTACTAAAAAATATTAGGTCATCTATAAAACATAAGTTGGTTAGTGAAAGCAAATTACACTTGGTATGGAACTTGAATTGTGGAGTCGAGGAGATCTTATATTTCAGATGAGGGTAAGAGCCTCCATGCAAATTATAAATAGGTAAGGAGAAAGAGGATCCCCTTGCCTAAGTCCCTTTTTGCCTTTAAACAACTCAGTAGGACTCCCATTGATCATGATCCTAAAAGAAACTGTAAAAATACACTCTTTTATCTAATTGATACAAATATGAGGAAACCCATAACTTTTATAATCTACAGTAAAAAACCCCAATTGACACTATCAAAAGCTTTATGGATATTTACTTTTTATATGCAATTCTGAAGGGATTTTCCTCTTGTTTACCCTTTTGGAAGTTCTTGCAAAATTAGGATGTTGTCCCCAATATTTTGCTTACTTAAGAATGCTCCTTGATTTTCACTGATGATGTAGTGTAGCACAGCTTTTAGCCTATGGCTAGTATTTTAGCAATGATCTTGTAGCTGAAGTTAGTGCATGGGATAGGCCTGAAATCGCTCTATGTAGTAGTGTTATAAGTTTTTGGGATCAACCATAAGGAAGTCTTGTTGATATCTTTAAGGAACACTCTTTTTTTGAAGAATTCATGCATTGCTTCTTTCATAATTTTCCCTGTTGCATTATAAGTTTTCTTATTAAAGAAACCATTCAGACCATCTAGTCTAGGAGCCTTCGAGCTATTCATTTTAAATACCACTCCTTCTATCTTTTAATCTGTAACCTACCTGATTAAAAGGTCTACTTGATCTTCAGGAATTTTAGTAGAAATAAACTTCCTACGATCTACACTGCAAAAGCTAGTATTACCCTTAAATCTTAGGATCTTTTGGAAGTGTTTCAAAGCATCTTGAGCAATTTCAACTTGCTTATACAAAATCTCCCCTGATTATGTTTTTATTGAAGTAATACTATTGACATTTCTCCTAGCCTTAAAGGTATTGAAGAAAAACCTAGTGCATCTGTCTCCTTTCCTAATCTAGTTGATTATGGACCGCTGTTATAATAAAGAGTTGTGGTTACCAACTGCTTACACGTAGGACTTCATGGCTTGCTTCTCCTCCTTCGCAATAATCTCATCAATAGGATTATCTGCTTGTGATTTCTGTAAGAGTGACAGTCGATGCCTAGCAGTCTCTAGCCCTTACATTGTGCAAATACCTCTTCTTCCATTTTCTCTATTCAATTCCTGCTTTATGGCCTTTAGTTTTTGCAAACAAATAAATTGTTTAGTTCCAATTACTTCTACCTCCATTCCCTTGTTGACTGCTTCTTGGAAACCTTCTACATTGATCAAGAAATTGTTAAACCTGAAAGGGTGTTTAAAATAAACCTTTTTGAATAAATTGTCTATCCTAATCAGGGTATGGTCTAACAATCCTGTGTTTAAAAACATGGCTTTACTATTTGGAAAGGTTATTAACCACTCCACATTCACCAAAGCCCTATCCAATTTCTTTATGATGAGCCAATTAGAGCTCTACTTGTTGCTCAAAGTAAATCTATGACTCTCATATTTTAAGTCAGAAATTTCCACATCTTTGGTGCAATCTAGGAAGTTGGTATTGTAGTTGTGCAAATTGCAGTTCCCTTTAGCTTCAGATTGATAAATAGTAAAGTAGAAATCTTCACTTATGATCTATGGACCACTAGTTGTTCCTTTAAGTATTCTCATAGAATTCCATAGGTTTATTATTTGAAATGCAGTATTATGACCACAAAAAAGGGGGCCAACACTGAAGTATGCTCCATTGTGAAAGTCATTTTTGTATATATAAATTGTTCAATTGCTTCCAAAACCTCCACCTCTATAAACTCATCATCATAGACTATGACGATTCTTCCATACCTATGGTACTAGTGATTGGATTTGATCTTCCATTGACTTCCAAAACAATCTAATTTATTCAGGTTTACAAGTATTATATTTTTCTAAAAGACAAAATAATTTAGGCTTCTCATGCTAAACAAACTCCTTTAAGGCATTGAGCTTTGAAGGGTTGTTTATTCCTCTGGCATTCTAAACTAGAAAGGTCGTGTAATAATAATTTTACCTTTTGAGCTTTTCCTACTAGTTTAATTGCTCTTTCTAGTTTGTACTTGTTCCATCTTTTCCCTCTGATTTTCCACCTGATGCAAAAGATCTTATTGTTGTGGCCCTTAGGTGGCAGCCTGTTGTTGAACTTCTAGGGGATTTCCATTATGCAACTCTTCTTTATTTGTAATACAATTGTCCATTTCAGCCCCTCCCTCAGTTTGTTATGCTTTCATAATTTCTGTTACCATCCGTATATGCTATTGATCCTCGACATTATAGGTTAGTTTGATCCCCCTTAGCCGCATAGGGTTGATTTCTATCTACTTGAATATCCAATTCCTGATCCATCGATATCCTTTCCTACACTTCAAGTACTTCAGTTTTTGTTTTCCTCTCTGTATTATTCTCATCTAGCCCCATCAATTCTCCATAATCACCTCTAATAAAAACTTTCCTTGTTGGTTTCCATGTTTTGCCCTAAAATTATAGGGGAGGTTTCCATTGATAAGTAACCATGACTTTATCCTCCTTTAGAGAATTTCCATATGCTAACCTTAAAATAGGAATATAATCTTTCATCTCCTTTGAAATATCCATGTTCACACATAATCTAGCATAACCAACCTATTTCCTTAAAGCTGTATTTTCATCCATGTAAAGTAGTTTTCCCAAATAGCTAGCTAACAAGCTTAGGCCCCTTAGTGGTCTAATACTCCAGTGGAATATTATGGATGTTCACCCATAGGGGTATATTCTTAACTCTAATTTTCTCTAGTTCCATACCATACTGCCAATTTTAGAGAAATAATGAAAGCTGTGAGATGTGTCATGGTCCTTCTTCTATCGCTTTTTGAGCCTCTAATTTTGAACTAAATGTAAAAATGTGTTGTCATTTTCTGTTAACATTACCTCTTGAATGCCTCTTCCTTTCCAATTTCTTTGAACCCATGCTTGTATTACAGGAAAAGGCAGGCGTTTATCCATGAAGAAGCCAATGATCGATGCTTCCCAAGTTTTTGCTCCCTCTTACAAGATGTTAAGACTTTGGGGCACCATCAACTTCCATCGGGGGGCTATAGAAAAGAGAGGATCCAGTGCTTTCCCCTACGACCTGTTTCCAGGTTCTCCTGGTTCCCTTAATGTTATGGTAAGCTATTGTTGCTGGTTTAGGTGGGTTTGGATGAGTAACTGAGGTGGATGCTTGCTTCTAGATATTAGGAGTAAGGGCCACGAGGTTTTGGAAAGTAGGAGGCTTGATAGAGGATGAGGATGAAGGGGAATGGATATCACGTTTTGTATTAGCAAGTGGCAGATCTGGGGGGTGATTCAACAGAGGAGGATGGTGAATTGCACGAGGGTAAAGGGGGAAAATCGACGAGGTTGGAAGGTGTGAGGTCAGACATTGTAAGAAATAAGCCTAATTTTGGTAAAGAAACAATAGTGCAGAGAATGGGTGTTGGACCCCACACTTTTCATAGAAGTTAGGACTATTATATGTGAAATGTTGGAAGTTGAAAGTTGGAAAAATGTAGTTGAAGCATGATCACGGAGTTTGCTTCGGTGTTTTGGCCATAACTTTTTCTCTAGTTATTCAAATGAGGTGATTCTTGATTTGGATTAAACTAGAGAAATAGGGATACAATTTATCTGATGAAATTGAGTTCTAATTTGGTATCAAAGAATTTCAATTTTTGTATCGAACTTGAGCACAGAATATTGTTTCAGTATAAGAATAGTTTAGAAATGTTTGGGATATAACTTTCGGATTTTTGAGCCAAATTGAATGATTTTGGTGTCATTGGAAAATTAAGACAATGAGAAACATTTTTCTAGAAGGAAGTATTATGAAGCATTATCAAATTCCTTCAATGTTCCCATGATCATTAGTCAAGAAGTTAGAAGTATAAGATGTTAGTTATAAAGACAAAGGAGGGTAAATATGGAAAGA
>JAOSBK010000003.1:28168314-28187750 GCA_027568895.1 Erythroxylum shatona
TCTGCAATTATTCCATGTGAGGTCAAATGAACAACTGGCAGATGTCTTCACCAAAGGACTCTACAACAAACAGTTTCATAATCTCGTTTGCAAGTTGGGCATGTGTGATATCCATGCACCAACTTGAGGGGGAGTGTTGACTCGAGATTTTGTTATTATTAGCATTGATACTGTTTCCATAATCTCTCCCATAATTAAGAGATTTCATAGAATTAATAGTTGGATTACTTCCTAAATAGTCTTAGGAATACTGTATATAAATACTTGTTCCTATGTACATATGAATTATCTTCAATACAATTATTCTCAAATGTTCATCACTTTCACATATAAATAAAGGAAATACAATGAAAGATCACTGCTGAAGAATGTTGATTTTCTGTTACTTTTTGTTGGTAAATTGGGAAAACTGATATCTAGTAGATAATGATTTCAATTGAATAGGAAAAATCTTATCTTAGATTCAGGATAAGATAAATCAGCACCTTAGTTAAGGTGCTGTAGATTAGTAGAGATAAGTAATTAGGATACCGTTTCTATGCTAGTTGTATTTTAGTTAGGATATTCATTCTATACTGACTGTATTTTTTCCTATTTATGATGCATCAGTCAAAGAATAAAAGGGGAAAACTTTAGTTGTGGTTTTCCTATTCAGTTTTGTTAAAATGGTATCAGAGCGTTAGGATTAGATCATGAATTTCAAGGCAGCCATGGTGGGTTCTAGTTCGACTTATTCAAATGACAGTAGTGAGACGACATGAAGAGGAAGTAGCAGCATGCCTGCATCTATTTCTCTCTCAAAAAATGCTCTCCAAATCACCATTCATAAGCTGAATGTATGTTTGGTGATCCATGGCAGGGGAAAGCTCGGATATTTAAATGAAGTCGAATAACCAGCTGCAAACGACCCTCGATATTGGCCACTGTGTTTAAAAAACTTAATGGTTACTGCATGTTTAGTCAATTATATGGAACCAGCCATTGGGAAGTCCTTCATGTTCACACCAACAACTCGTGATGTATGGGATGTAGTTAGGGAAGCATATTCAGATCTGGGTAACGGCTTACAGTTATTTGAATTAAACACCAAAATGTGGAAAATGCAGCAAGGTGAGAGGAATGTAACAACATATCATAATGAAATGATGTTTGTATGGCAGGAATTAGATTTGTTCAATGAAGAAAGCTGGGTAATCCGAGTGACGTTGCTTGGTACAAGAAGAAAGTTGAAAGAGGACAATATTTGTCTTTTTGGCTGGATTGAATGGAGACTTGGATGAAGTTAGAGTTCATATTTTGGGGAGAAATCCTCTAGCAGCCATAAGAGAAGTCTTCTCAAAGGTACGGAGAGAAGAAGCAAGAAGACAAGTGATGTTGCAGAATGCTAGTGAAACCAAAATGGGGAGGGAAGGTTTAGCTTTTGTGACTCGAGGAGCTGACTATGATGGAGAAAAACGTAGTGGACAACAAAAGTCTTGGTGTGACCATTGTAAAAAAATCGTGGCATATTAGGGAAACTTGCTGGAATTTGAACGAAAAACTAGCTAATTGGAAAAAGAAACTAGGCAATGACACCAAGATAGGGGGAGAAGTTAGAGCGTTCCAAGTGAGAAATTCTGATTCAGGACAACAATCATCTTCAAAATCTCTTCCTTTCACTAACGAACAAATAAAACGTCTACACCAAATGTTTAAATCTCAAAATAATCCTATTCCATCTTGTTCTGTAACTCATTCAGGTAATACTTTACCTATGTCTTTGTTCTGTACCAACACTAATTGCCCCTAGATATTAGATTTGGGTGTCATTGATCACATGATTGGTATTCTGCACTTTTTTTTTCATAAACTCCATGTGTAGGAAATCAAAAGGTCAAAATTGTTGATGGTTCCTTTGCTTCAGTTGCTGGAAGAGGAACAATGCCTATCTCTCCTTCCTTAAAACTCAAAGATGTCCTCCACGTTCCTAACCTATCATATAACCTCCTGTCGAGCAAACTTACTCTTAATCATAATTGTTGACTAATTTTCTGGTCTTCTCATTGTGAATTTCAAGATCTAACCTCCAGGAAGATGATTGGGGATGCTGAACATAATAGTAGCCTTTATGTTTTTCACAAAGGACAGACCTTTGGAAAGCAATACCATCAAACTTGTTTCAATTTTATTTCAGTTTCTAGTAATAATGAAGTTATGTTATCGTATTGTCGACTAGGCCATCCAGTTTTTCTCTATTTAAAGCATTTGTTTCTGAAGTTATTCATAAATAAAAATCCTTCAACGTTTCAATGTAAGTCTTGTGAGTTCGCAAAACATCATCATGCGGTTTTTGCCCTACCTTACAAAACTTCACAACCATTTACCATGATCTATGGTGATGTTTGGGGGGCTTCTAGAGTTACTACATTGTCTGGGAAATATTAATTTATTACATTTATTGATTATCATAATATGGTCACTTGGGTCTTTCTCTTAAAAGAAAATTTTGATTATGAAAGAGTCTTCTAAACTTTTATAACATGATTCAAACACGATTTCAGAATAAAATTAAAATATTTCAAAGTGATAATGGGAAAGAATTCTTTAACAATATGTTGGGAAATTTTTTGGCCGAGAAAGGAATAGTTCATCAGAGCTCATGTTATAATACACCACAACATAATAGGCTGACTGAGGAGAAAAAACAAACACCTTCTTGAAATAGTCAGAGCTTAAGTTTTCAAACTAAGGTTCCTAAATATCTTTGGGGAGAAGCAGTTCTAGCAGTCACTTACTTGATAAACAGATAACCGATTTGGATCTTTAACTACAAAACACCAATTCAGGTTTTTATTGAGCACTTTTGAACTACTAGACTCATTACAGTCAATCCCCTGAAAATTTTTGATGGCTTGACCTTTGTTCATAATCATGATTTCAAACTTTCAAAACTAGATCATAGAGCACATATATGCATATTTGTAGGTTATCCCACTAATCAAAAGGGGTACAAATGTTTTGATCTAATTTCAAAAAGGATGTTTATGTGTATGGATGTTACTTTCTTTGAAGGTAATTCATACTATGATAACTACCAACGTCAGGGGGAGCAAAATATCAGTGAAGATTGGTGCTTAGATTGTTCAGATCTCAAGTTTGAGTTTGTTCAAAGTGATAACTCTAATGATCATTCACAAAAAGACATCACAAAGTTATTGGAAGCAAATGAAGTAAATATTGGCAATGTTGAATCGATTAGTAAACTTGTGACAATGCCATCACAAAATGATAATACTAGAAACATGGAGATATATGAGAAACAATACAAAGGTCTTATATGTCCATAGGAACACCTAGCATAAAAATGGAAGGATCTTCATGAGTCTAGCCAAAGGTTAGATCGATAAAATCATGATTACCACAAATGTTCATTTTCTTGAAAGTATTCCTGTTTAGTGATTCTAAGCTAAACTCTTCTTCCCAAATTGATCCCTATAGCTCTTAGGAAAGGTTTTAGATCTTCTCTCTTTAACTTTGTGTCTTACAAAAATATTTCACCCCATTAATTTTATCTTTATCTCACAAGCATCTAGTATTCCTATTCCTAACAGTATTTAGGAGGCTCTAAAAGTTCCTGAGTGGAAAGAAGTTGTTCTTGAAGAGATGAAAGCCTTGGAAAAGAATGCAACCTGGGAAGGTGTCAATCTACCAAATGGAAAAAAGTTTGTCGGATGTAAATGGGTATTTACTCTCAAATTCAATTCTAATGGATCCTTAGAGAGGTACGAGGCTCGGCTAGTTGCTAAAGGCTTTACCCAGACTTATTGCATAGATTATTATGAGACTTTTTCACCAGTGGCAAAATTAAACACTATTTGAGTCCTTCTTTCAATTATTGTTAATCTTGACTGGCCTCTAAATTAATTAGATGCAAAGAATGTTTTTTTGAATGGAGATCTTGATGAAAAAGGATAAATAGAGCCTCTCGTTGGATTCTTTCAAAAGTTTGGAGCCAAGGCATGCAAATTAAAAAAAATCCATATATGGTATTAAGCAGTCTCCCGGAGCCTAGTTCGAAAGATTCACACAGTTTGTTAAGGGTCAAGGTTATTGTCGAGGACAATCTAATCATACTTTGCTCACTAAGAGATCCATCAAAGATAAAATTTCAGTTCTACTTGTCTATGTGGATGATATAATTTTAACTAGAGATGAGATAAAAGAAATGAGGAAACTTAAGCTAAGTGTAGCCAAGGAGTTCAAAATTAAGGACTTAAGTTAGCTAAGATGTTTTCTTGGAATAGAAGTAGCAAGAATAAAAAAGGGAATTGTGGTTTCACAATGGAAGTATATTTTAGATCTCTTAAAGGGGACTAGAATGAGTGGATGCAAGCCTTTTGACACTCTAGAGATTAATGTCAAACTTGGAGATGTTAAAGATGGAATCCTAGTAGATACAAGAAGGTACCAGAGATTGGTAGGGCAACTGATCTACTTGTCTCATACACGACCTGATATTGCCTTTCTTGTGAGTATGGTTAGTCAGTTTATGCATTCCCTATACGAGGAGCATCTAGAAGCGATGTACAGAATCCTTCGTTATTTAAAGGGAACTCCTAGAAAGGGACTTTCTTTTTGAAAAAAAATGAAAGTAGTGAAGTGTAGGTCTATACTAATGCAGATTGGGCAGGATCAACTACTGATAGAAGATTAACTTTGTTGAGACTAGATTTCAGCAGAAGTATAGCAAGAGGAGGGGTGGAATGAAAGATAGGAATAAAGGTAATGTGTGAAGGGCCGTGAGCGTAAAATAGAGAATGTGAGGGAGAGATGAATCATGTGGGAGTTAGTTAGGGTGAGAGAATATAAGATTGTTATGAGAAAATGATTGGCATTCGGTTATGACATCTTGAGTGACGATTGTAGGGAGGATTGGCTAGCCCTCAAAGCCTAGCCAGTGAATAACAATAGGCTGCATCCCATTTCCAATATTCATCTCTGTTCCATTTCTGTTCCTATTTTATTGCTGCTGTGTGTGTGTGTTCTTTGGCTGTTGCGTGTTGATATATAGTGCAGGACAGTATTGTTTGGGTTGAATCACTGTTAGCGCAGGTGGACTCTAACAAACTTCTAGATCTTGTACATTCCTTTGGGGTAGCTTAGTCACATGGAGATGTAAGGAACAAAACGTAGTTGCTGGGAGTAGCGGTGAAGTAGAATTTAGATCAATGGCTCAAGGTGTATGTGAAGTTCTATGGCTACAAAGAGTTCTGGAAGATCTTCAAAGTTCAGTGAGCTTTCCTATGAGATTGTATTGTGACAATAAGGCAGCCATTAGTATTGCCCATAACCTAGTACTTCATGACAGGACAACACATTGAAATTGATATGCACTTCATTAAGGAAAAACTTGAAGCAGGAATAATCTGTACTCCATTCATTCCAACCACACAAGTAGTTGCAGACATATTTACTAAAGGATTACTAAGACAACCATTTGAACTTCAAGTTAGCAAGTTGGGCATGATAGACATTTTTGCACCAGCTTAAGTGGGAGTGTTGGTAAATTAGGAAAACTGATAGCTAGTAGATAATGATTCCAATAAAATAGGAAAATCTTATCCTAGATTCAGGATAAGATAAATCAGCACCTAAGTAGTGAAGGTGCTGCAGATTAGTTGAGATAAGTAGTTAGGATATTGATTCTATGCTAGCCGTAATTTTGTTAAGATACTGATTCTATACTGGCTTTATTTTTTTTCCCTATTCAAGATGCATCAGTCAAAGAATAAAAGGAGAGAACTTTAGTTCTGGTTTTTCTATTCAGTTATGTCAACACTCTTCGTGATTCCTACTTAATTTTTAAGCTAATCCCAATTCTTTGCTTAACAGTATGGTGAGAAGCCAATACAGGTTGCTGCAGCTAGGGGCAATCGAGCAGCTGTCGAAATCCTTCTTCGTTTGACCCCAAAAATTGATGCCATTCCAGAGTGGACTGTGGATGGAGTTCTTGGACATATTCAGTCTGAACTTAAGAAACAGGAGGTATTTAAGATACTTGGGGCTATTTGTTGTTGTGTTTTCCTTGAAACTTTTACTATGCTAAGAAAAGGAGAGAACCCAAGTTTCTTCTTGGTAGTTTCCCTGGCTGTTTCTTTTTGTTTGATTTATACTATTGAGCTTTGCGGAGTTCTTTATTTATTCAAGTTAAATTGTTAGGAAGGATCAAGGAAGGTAAAGGAGGCTAATGGTTCAAAAGACACAGCGGTACCAAAGCGAGATCTTCTTGAGGTATCTCTTTCACTTTGTCTTTGCTGTTGATCTGGTCTTCACTCGACATCCATAATTGTAATTACTTGATTTTGATGTCCCTTCCTCTCCTTTTTCTTTGTCAAAATGGACTTCTAGGGCTCTCCATGATGTTTCGTACAATTGAAATAACGCAAACTGACTGTTCAATACCTTCCAATTATTCTTGAATACCTTTCCAGTTCTCCAAATTAATAACTTACCAAAATTGCCATAAACTTTACAAACTTGGATATTCTTCACAAGTATAAATAACCAGTCTTATATACAAGAAAAGTTGATCCGCAGAGCGTACTATATGATTTTAGATAATGGAGAGGAGCAAAAGAGTTGTTCAACAGTGCTTTGAGTTGGTAAATCTAAACAAATGAATATTGTTGTTTCCTTTGTGGCGGATCCAGAGTGAGTTCTGTTTTAATCATTCTCTGAAATCTTGTGGAAAATTTTATTGAAATTTGGCATCCAGGTGTCACCTGAAGCAAAGAGGAGGGCTGCAGAAGCGAAATCAAGAGGAGATGATGCTTTCAGAAGAAAGGATTATCGCATGGCTGTGGATAACTATACACAAGTATTCCATCATCCTCTAGCTGCATAGAAAGAATAGTTATTCTTTTCTTCTGTCCTTTCCTTTCACGAAATTTGATTCTTTTGCTTGAGATGTAATGTTGGATTGTGATCCTTAATTAGCCCATATTACACAAGCCGTTGCCACAGACTCATCAACTACCTATGGGATTCAACTTGTGCTCATGATTATTTTCACCTCAGCTGAATATGATTCTCTAAAGTATATGTATGTGTAGATAAATATATGTGCATCATTTCCCAAAATATGGGAAGTAGATATTGATAATTGGTTGTAGCAATAAGGATAAGGTTAGAAGGATGATTCAGGGGAAAAAAAAAGAAGAGTTGAAGCCCCATGAGGTTTACAGATATATGTGAGAATCTTCTGATGCTTTTACTATGGACATTGTTATGATACTTCATGTCTAAGATTGGTTTGGTTGTTTAGCTGGCTATCATTTGACTAATTCTTGATTGTGATTTGCTGCATTTGCAGGCCATTGATCTAGATCCTACTGATGCGATTTTACTTTCAAATAGAAGTCTTTGTTGGTTACGTTTAGGACAAGCAGAGCATTCATTAACTGATGCCAAAGCCTGCAGGGAATTAAAACCAGATTGGCCAAAAGCTTGTTATCGTGAGGGTGCAGCCCTGCGCTTGATGCAGGTTTGTTTTTCTGCCCTCTTTCTCTTTCTTTCTCAATAAGTTTTTGAATTATAGTGTTAATGGTGTGTTAACATGTTCAGAAATTTGAGGAAGCGGCAAATTCTTTCTATGAAGGTGTGAAGCTCGACCCTGAGAATAAGGAGCTGGTGAATGCTTTCAGGTTTGTGATAAATACTGCATATAGTTTGCAATCACATGGTGCTTACGATTATGCCCAGTGCTCTTCTTTAATTCCTCACTTTACATTCTCTTCTAGAGACCTCGTCTCTGCACGCGATTATCTAACTATAGATTTGGCACGAATTCGACTTCCATTATTACAGGGAAGCCGTTGAAGCTGGAAGGAATTTTCATGGCACAGCCGGGAAACACTCGTAGAGAAGAGACATATCAAGGGAAGCAATTTGGTTGAGTTGATTTCCATCTTCCAGTGTTCATTTTTGTTTTGTTTTGACTTCATTTAGTGTTAATGACATATAGCTGGAAAAGAGAAAGAAAATGGGACAAGGAAAGAAACAGGAGTTGGTGTTAAAACATGGAAAAGTTGGTGTTTTATTAATCGATGAGCTTTTAGGAGTACTTGGTTTGGAAACATGGCAAGTTTTTGCTTTATTTGTTGGTTGTTAGTTCTTATTAATCCATGAGCTTTTAGTTTTAGGAGGTGTTTGTCTTTGTTCTATCGTAACTGATGGATATCTTACAAATACATGTTAAAAAGCTCAGTATGCAGAATGGTGAATGTTTCATTCAACGTTAAATAACATATGCTATCGCCGATCAATTGGCAATGTAATATTCACCTTTAAATTTTTATAATAATTTGGGTCTTGATATTGAGTTCTTGGTAATTGAGTAATTTTAGTTTTACTATGACGAGATTTTAGTTCTCTATATAATTTTTAAATTGTCCTTTTTAGATTATGACTTGAGTTGTTAATGATTATGAGAATTTAGTCCTAACATTTGTAACCATCTTTGATTATAATAATGAGTGATTTTTTAATTTTTGTTATATGTTGCTTTCTTTAAATATTATATTAATTAAAATATAATAATTCTTTTGTTACCTCATAGGTATTTGTTGACCAATGTTATAAATATTATATCGAATTTGGTGCTGAATTTAGTTTTAGTACGATACAATATCGATATCGGTATTCATTAATATCGAGTACTGTTTTAAGTAATTTTATAAAATTATAAAATAGTTCTTAAATTTTATAAAATTGCAAAACATTCTTCAATTTATTGTTTTATATAATTTTTAATTTTATTTAAATCTTGTCTCAAAATATCATAATAATATATACTTGATATAATCCTCTTTATTTTTATTAATATTTTTCATATGTTTTTACACTAATCATAATTAATATAAGAAAAAGATTGTTTAATTTTATACGATATAAAATTAAGAATAAGATAAAGCATTTAAAATATTACAATTTATATTATATAGTAAAGAATAATTATTAAAACATCATAGTAGAAACAATATATGTCCGCAAGTATAACAATAAGAGTTTGTGTCAAAAGAACATAGCAACGTATAATTGAAACCTAATATATATATATAAGTGAAACTAAAAGAAAAGAGAAAACAAAATAGTTAGAATTTCATTCAAGGACATGTGCTCAAATTGCATCGATCTCAATTTATATTTATTAGAAAATCTTCATTATTAAGAAGAGTTTTATCGTTATTATCATTTAAATTTATTACACCAAATAACATGTCAGTATTTTGTCATTCAAATAGTCCAAAGTCACTTCAAGACTTAGTCTCATGTTTGGATGGAGGTTTTATAATGAAATGAAATGTAATATTATTCCATCGTTTAGAAGGAGATTTTATAATATAATGGAATGGAATGAGATAGAAGAGGAAAGTTTCATATTACATCTCATTCCATTCTAAACAGTAAAAATGAAAAACTTCCGAATTGGACGGTTTAGGATGAAATGTAAAATGATAAACAATTTTATACTATATTATATTATAAACTCTTTATTCAAGCAACATTTTACTACATTATATTATGAACCCTTTCATTCCTCCCAAACAATAATTTTCTAATATTACATCTAGTTACGCTCCATTCCTTCCTATTCCATTCCATTCTATTAAAAACTTTACGTCCAACTAAACATAGCATTAAAAATTGAATCCGCTGAAGGATTGATATATTCAAGGAAAATTAAACTTACATAATTATTTGTTTTATTAAATTATTAAGAAATCACAAATTGTATTCACTTTAGTAATGATAATAACATATATTTTCTTGAAGTTTCAAGTTGTAACGAAAAAATAAATTATTTAATCTTTATGTTCAAATGTATTTTTTTTGGATGAATTTAAATGTGCTCCAATTTTTTTAACATCGAATTACAATCTTATATTGATTTAGAATTTGAATTCCAAACTTTTTCTTTTTGAAATACCACTTTTGAATTAGTTCCACTAAGAAGCTATAAGACAAGAAATGTAATCTTATAATAAAAATAAAATGATGATTAATTTTAAACAAGTAACAAAAGTTAATAAATATATACCTAGATTAAGTTTGTCTCTTTGATGAATTGTAATAAACATCTCAAAATTACAGTAGGTGTCATTGTATGCTTCCCTTTTTGAGCTAAGGAGATTTTGCACAATCTCATGTGAAACAATTATTGTGATAATTAAAATAATTCTCCTATTAACTTCAATTGCTGTCTAAAATATAGGGTTTAAAAATGTCCCAACAAGAAATAATAAAGAGTAAAGTTATCTTTCATTTCTTTTATTGATAACTACAAGCTAAGATATATACAAAAAGAGTGTTTTTCATATTGATCTTGATTATTTTCTTCGACGTCTTCATAACATCATAAAAACAACTTATTGTTTCTATTTCATCTTTATCATTTATACGAACTACTTTCATTAAAGGTTTACAAATTTAGATGATATTATGATCAAAATTCATGATCTTTTAATATAATTCTGGAAATCTCCATTCTAACATTAGACCTGACATACTGAGATATAACTCACTTTATCACTTGCAAATATTTATCTCATCTTCTTCTTCATTATAACAAATCACTAAAGTAATAAGAAATTAGTTACAAATCTTGTGATTGTAGGATGACACAAATTATTACTAATGGTGAATTTTTTTCTCATCAAATTCAAAATTCATGCATAAGTATTGATGAACTTAGTCTTTTTTTTTTGCTTTCTACATAATTTCATTAATGATAGAAAGTATTTAGCATGTCCTATATTTTTCAACATCAGAGTTACTTCTTTAGATTATAAGGGAACTACCAATTAAAGATTGAGCTTTATGAGTTGTTCGTAGAGTAAAAAAGATAAACAAGTGTTTTCTTTTCTTTCCCATTTTAGTTGTAGCAAATAACAATACCTTTTTATTAAGTAGGAATACTACCTTTAATATTGCCAGTATCATCTAACCACTGTGAAAAAGAACTTTCATTATCAATTTTATAGTTCTGTCTTTGCATTCTTTTTTTCTCATTTCAATACTTTTCAAGCAAAATTTTCATGTATTATTTTGTATCATGTCCAACTTTCTTACAAGATTCTATCTAACTTTTGATATTAGTTAAATGTTGATTAATGTGACGATTGTCTTTCCTTCCAAATGCCTATTATAATACAAACAGATAGTATGGTTCTTCATATTAGCAACCAATCAAGTATGAGCTTAAGCTATATAATCGAATATTCCTAAAGAGAATGAATTATCATAAATACTTGAATTTCCCTCCAATTATCTGTAAAAATAAATAAAGGCATCAAAATTAAATTAATAATCTCGTATTAAAACAAAATATTCTTTCAACTTAATTTCATTATCAATTGCAATATACTGAATACAAGTACAGTTACTACTTGTATATATGAAATGATCATTAAGTTGGAATTGAATATGTGAAAGTTCATTTAAAGTGTATGATCTTTAAATTCTTTTTACTAAGTTAGCATTTTCCTCCGAGCAACATTTTTATCATGACATGTTTAACCTTAGAAAAAATAAGTATACATAAGAATTTAAATAATTTTAATCCCATTGGATCATTTACACTAACAAATAATAATTGATTCGATTTTATGATTAACTTTTCCACAAATAAATTAAGACATGATTATGACATGTCATCTCCTAACTAGTAATAATGGCCAAGAATTAAAGTGAAAGATAAATTTAAAATTTGTTATGAAATTAGAGGTGAAACTCTTAAGTAATCGTAACTCTAAGTTAATATTATTGACATAATTAATAAGATGACCTATAAATTTAAGTAACAAGGCTATTAACATGGAACTAAGAGATATTATTGAATACTCTTTGGACACCAGAGTGATGACAAATAATTTAGAGTAAAGCACTGAAACTGGTATGATCATTGATGAGGAAAATAATTAAACTTATAGCAATGAAATTGTTTGAAGGTATGCCCAGAGAAACAAAAATGTTTAATTTATAACAAAGTTAGAAATACAAATTTACAAGATCGTAAATACTAAATGCCCATCTCAATTCTCAAACAACATATTATTAAAAAATGCATCTACACAAGTCTCAAACAACCCATTCATTAATGAGAAATCAGGTACAAGTATGGCCACGATTAAAGGGGCCATAATTTAATTTTAACACCACTGGTTAATTCTTCATAAATTTTGTACCATCATGCATCATACAGACGCTTATTAGAATTTAACTTGACCAATGTCAATATACCGTCCGGTGGTGTTGACTTGAGCGATCATTTGTTTTAAAAAAAAAAGGTTAAAGAGTGGAAATTTTCAATCTTCTCATAGAAGAATCACTTTAGTGTTCAATTGGCATAATCACATCTTAAAATCACTTGTGAATTGTAAATTGTAACTAAATTCCCTTTTCCAAAACAAACTACTTTCCCGGAAAATAGACCACTGAGAAAACGCTTCAAATAATAAATTCATCGTCTCCTCAGAAGGGAAACAAGAAAAGAAAACAAAACCCATCATCGAAACGTTAGTAAAGTGGGTGCTTTCTCTTTGTATTGATTTAGTGTTCGTACCTACGTGCACCAATCAATGTCGCTCAAGTCATCGGCCGGTTATGGCACTGTGTCTCAGACGACAACCACCGCAACTATCACAAGACCTCCGACGAACCCGACTTCTCCAAGCACCACCACACCATTGACTTTCATCTCACGCGCCAGAGCCACATCCCAAGCTGTGATGACGACGCGCCGCCCATGGTCTGAACTTCTAAAAATCACGTCTTTTTCACGCCCTGTCAATTACGGAGAAGCCATGACTCGCGTCAAGTTCAATTTCAACTATTTCAGGTTCAATTACGCTATGGTTTTTCTAGGGATTCTCTTTTTAAGCCTTCTTTGGCACCCTGTCTCAATGATAGTGTTCATCGTGATTTTCATTGGGTGGTTCTTCCTGTACTTTGCGAGGGATGAGCCTTTAGTGTTATTTGGTAGAACTTTTGATGATAGACTTGTGTCGTTGGCACTTGGTTTTGTTACAGTGGTGGCATTGGTGTTTACTAATGTCGGATTGAATGTGTTGGTGTCTTTGATCATTGGAGTTGTCGTTGTTGGAGTTCACGCTACTTTCAGAGGCACTGAAGATTTGTTTCTTGATGAGGAAAGTGCTGTTGAAGGTGGGTTGCTTTCGGTTGTGAGTAGTCAACCTTTGCGACCCACGGTTGGTTATACGAGGATTTGAGCCCGTCAAAGTTTGTAGTTTGTTGTTATCGGGTTTGATCTGATTGGGGTTTTGGGTTTTGGGTTTTGGGTGTTGATTTTTGGTTTTTGGTTTCAAGAGATTCAACAATCAGTTCTTTGTGCAAGATGATGAGAAGGGTTGGTAGCTTGGGTTTCTTTGTTGACTCTTCTCAAACACAATGTGGCTGTAAGATACAATTGATATGAATCAATTTGTAACATCTGTAATAGAGGTGACGTTCTTCTTTCTCTTACCCGAATTTTGTATCTTGGAGTTTGTAGTGATTCAAGTAGGTTGCTTATTTTCCAGATTCTTCAACCTTGTTGAAAAGCTACATGTTTTTCTTGTTTTCAAGCACATTCGAATCATTGGAATGATCAAACAAGCTTCAAGTACTTTTTTATTTTTTTTTTCCGACTGAAATATGGATTGTGTTTGCCTTATGTTCTTGATTCAGATTACGCCTATTGATCATAACTTATTCACACTCACTTAATTTCTCTTCAGTATTGCCTGCATCTGGAAAGATGGGAGGCTTCCTGAGAGACCATCATTCCACACTCTGCAGGAACTTGTAGTTTGAGGGAACTCCACTGTTGGAGATCCTTTTTGTTTATATTTCATATAAAAATTTGCAAGTAGTAGTATCTATAGCACACAAGTTTTAGATAGTTGGTAACAGGTACATGATAGCTTTCATCCAACGGTAATCCGTGTGCTAGATGGTTGTTATCTATTGTCCTTGTCAAGGGTTTAGTGATTATGAAGAACATTAGCCATTCTCCCAAGTAGATGGTTACTTCCATCTGATGCATGTTGACAAGAGTTGTTGAAGTAACTCTCTGATTTTCTGTTTTTGACAAGGTTAAATATGCACTTAGTCTTATTGCACACTAAACAGATGGATTGGAATTAATGGTCAAGCTCTCGATCTAAGTGGCGGAAGGAAATTATATGAATGTTAATGAGTTGAATTAATGACATTTACAGCTTGTAAAAGGTTTGAATCCGTATGGTTGGAAGCTTCTGTAAATCATCCAATTCCATCAAAAGGTGGTTTGGTAGGAGTAGGACTAGTCCATGTACGACATCTAACGGTTTCTACCCATTCATCAGCTTGAATACATGAAAAGAAAGCCAGTCTCTTGGCGAGTAGCTGGATCATTTACTTTATGATAAGGACGAATGTAGGTCTATAGCAATTAACACTCTTATACAGAGGTTGGCAGGTGCCTTTCTGTCGAAACTCCTTTGTTTTCTCATTTTTGGCTAATTGTGACGCGACAGTGTGTAGCCTAATAATGCATAAAGATCCGCACTTATGGGGGCCGTGTGTTATGATTCTTTTGAAGCTGTTGTTCCCACGGAAAAGGAAGATTGAGATGAGTTGGCATAGGATTGGTTTAGAGGTAGCAGACAAGAGGATCAGGTCTCCTTTGGTTCACTAATTTTGGATTAATTCTGTGTCAACTCATCTCAATCATCCATTTATCTGAAGGATGATGCCGAGTAGTGTAAGAAAATAATAATTATACAAAATCGTTAGCATAACGGTGACATGTTTTGAGAAAAACAGAATAGTACAAACAAATCTGTTCACCTAAATGCTAAGAAATTGAAATACAACACCTAGATTGTTTGGTGATGATGCTTCAGCACCTTGAGAGGCAATCGGTGGCACAGGGAATTGGTATCAAAATTTGCTCAAAACATAGACTAAAAGTTGGATTCACAGCTCAAAACACTTGATATTTTGTTGAACTAAGGGTAGCAGTAGTTTATGATGATTTTAAGACAAATATGTCAGCTTTGAGATAGTTACTTGACTGTCTAAATTTAGATGTCCTTCTTATATAGTAGATTCGGACAACTATATCTTCTTTTATTTGTTGGTTATTATTATTTATTATTTTCCATAAAGGAAGTTAGAAGTAACTATTTTGCAAAAACTGTTGTAACTATCCAGTAATTAAGTTTGGTTAGATCTACATATAAATGTCATTCATGATGTCGGTCATAAAATAAGGTGTTTATTAAAAAACAGTACTAAAACAAGTGTGAGAAAACTCGATTATTGGCTGTTCACTTAGAAAAGAACTTGCAATATAGTTATATTTATAAAGGAAAAAACACTTGCAATGTAGTTATATCTATAAAGAAACACGTCTCTTCATCTATACTTTATTAGTTTGTTGGCCTCACTAAACTAATTGAAACAATTAAGTACGACATAGAACTGTTTGTGAGCGTTTTGTCCAACCTCAACTTAGATCCTGTGACAGCGTGTGTAAGTGTTGGTTTTCAGGTATCATCAGCTGTTCAGCAAGTGTTGGTCAAAGAAGGAAGCTTAAAGGCAAAAGACATCCTACATGTTACAAACCGTCTACTCTTGGTCAGTTCAACAAAGGCACCACCACTAAAACCAAGTGGAACTCCACCTTTAAACTCTTTCTCTGTTGCTTTCTACGAACAGGATGAGGTTGTTTACAAGCTTAACAACTCAACTCCAAACAGGTGTTCATTGCCCAACACCAAGTTACTGTCTAGAATATAAATAATGTTAAGACAGCAGTCAAACCATACACTCGAAATAGTTCATACTGGTTCCATAACACAAATTAGCAATTTCACTTGTCGTTAAGCACTATATGAAAAAAGTTGCAATTCCCTAGGGGCACAATCTGTGATCTGCAAGTATCTTACTGAGAATTTGGCAAACAAAACTAGTTGGTTCTTTCAGCATTTGAAGCAAATTAACTTGCAACCACCAAAAGACCAAGACTTTCACATAATTAATCCTTCCGAAGAATAAAATGTGCAGAAATTTTATGGAAGAAAGAGAAAGAAACCATTTCAAAATGGATACGTACGAACTTAACAACAATGTGTAAACAAACAAATCGATCACCAGTTGAGATATAAAAGGACACATGGTAAATGGGTGACTTCCAACAAAAAAGGTACAGGCTGAGCCAACAATTAATAATACAACGCTAATGTATCTCTAATCCTCCTCTAAGTTGATGGAGTCTCCAAACTTTCCATACAAAATCTTCTTCAACTCAGCCATTTGAGCTATCACAGAATCCTTCTCTTCCTCAAGCTTTACCAAGTTCTTGGTAGTCACTTCTTTCATCTCCTCTATCCTAGTCTCTACTTCTTCCCTTGGAACATGAGCAAAAACTTCTCCTATTTGAAAGCGAACTACCTCTTCATCAGTAAGAATCAACTCATTTCCTGCATCCTCTAGATTATCGTTTGTTTCCTGAAGGTTGTAACCATTTAGTTAGTGAAGAAACAACAGCAATCCAAGCACATTCTATGCTTTTTAACAGAAAAGATGAGAATGGAGTTGACTTGTCACAATGATACCAAATTATGGGTACCCTCCAATCAATATAGAGGCAATGAAAAGGAATTGTCAACTTAATAAGGGAGAATTCATCACAATCCTTGCACTCTTTCCTTGTTCAAATGCAAATTGAAAATCTGACAGCTACTATACACAAGTAAAGAGCATAGTTTAAGGTGGAAAAGGGATGCAGGGTCATATGCATAAAAACACCATATACAGTTACAATAAATGAACACCATATTCAGTTATAATAAATGAATAGGTCCCAGCCGAGCAAAATAACCACCGACTCCAATATCTTCCACAAGTTTACTCTTACTTCTATCATTTGATCATCACTATTTCAATCAAGACAACAAACACAGTTCAACATTCATCGTTCCTTCCCATTTCATCTTCAGAAACGGATCTAAGACCAGTCTTTACCAGAAAAAAAATCCAGAAACCTTCTTGCACTCATCATTCAGTATAAAATGCACATAGTTAGCCCTTCAAAGGAAAATTTCAGATTATCCACACACTAAATAACCACAAGCACCAATCCTTCTTCCACGGCCATATGCAGAGGTAACACCACCGAGCATACAAAACACAAAAACAGTAACTAGCAAACAATTGTTATTAACATACCCATTCGCTAGAAAATAAGCATAGCACCAACCAGATATACAATGCATCAAACTCTTAAAAAAATATGTATATTACCTTGGCAATCTTAATTTCGTCTTCAAGCTCGTGGAATCTGTTGTTTAATCTACCAAACTTGTTGATATTCTGTTGGTCCTCCCAAGTGACCTCCGTTTCAGATCCTCCACCCTTCACATCCACCAAAGATTAGAGAACTGAAAAAATTTTGTGGGCTTAACGTAAATTAGGGTTTTTGATTACCTGTTGCATGGTCGATTCAAGAACGATTGTGCTAGGAAGCTAAGGAAAGCACAAGTTCAATCTCAATACACACCGGGCAACACAAAAAGCCACACCACCTACACTTTTGCGGTGACGAATCTACCCTCTGTTTTATTTTTCCAAAATGAAGAGTGACGGAGTAATTTAAACCATCCACAGGGCCGTTTATTTTTTTGTGTGGATTTTAGTTTAGATTAGTCACCGTAAAAGTGTATTTTTTGTAATTAATTATCTGTATAATTAAATATGAATAAAAATTAAAAATAAATTATTTTTATTAAAAATTTAGTTAAATAATTTTATAAAAAACTTGTGTTATGTATATATGAATAAAGTGTATTTTGTTATTATTTTTTACGAAACTTTAAGAAAAATAATGAAAAATTGTGAATAATTTTTAAAATAAAAATTTAAATTATAAAAATTGATGTATTTGATCGATCAAAACAGTTTTAGTTAAAAATATAAGAAATAAAAAAGAAAATAATCCAAGAAGAAGGAAAGGTAAGGTTGAATATTTATGAATTATATAAGACTCTGAAATGAGAATATAAAAGTAAATAATGAACAAATGACTACAATTAAATTTATAAAACATTTTTTATTAGTTATTACTCTAAATTAAAAGTACTCTAGCTTGTAACTTTAACTTTAATTTTATATCACTTAAGAAAACGACTATACGCGAGAAGAGAAAAGTAAAACACTGATCATCACTAGATTTTACACGACACAAAACAAAACATACGATTTAAAGGTATTAAAGATAAGTTTTGATATTATCTTATGAGTTTAATTAAGAATCCACGAAAATTTAGGTTATACATAAACTAATCAAATATTATTAATATAATGATTGAACTTGACATTTAAACTTGACATATATAAGTCAAATAAGACCTAAATTAATAATTTTTTAAAATAAAAAAGAAAATATTAATAAATCCTTGAAGATGGGGATTTAGCCCAAAACACAACTTAGGATGAGACCATCTTAGCAATATATAGACAAAAGATATCCTGGCACTTCATATATAGTGCAATATCATACTACTAGAATATATTCCTATGACTGCTAATAATACACAAAATGTTGCTCATTGTTTCAAATTAGAGTTAATCTCTATTGTAACCTTGTTAAATGTTCCATGCAACTGTTTCTTCTTAGCTTAGTTTCAACTTCAAGAGTTGGTATTAACCCAAAGCCATTACCTCATCCAATCCAAGTCCTCAATTTGATTGTCTTGAAAAATTCTTTTGTTACTATCTCTCCAGATCATGTGGAGGCTGCTACTAATTTCCAGCTAAAGAGGTTCTTTTGGGATTTTGTAAGAGATATGTGGGAGTTGGTCCGTCTAGTTATATATTCAATGTTTATTTCAAGGTAATACAAATCACTCCAATTCACAGCTTGCTCCCATATGCTCTTGCAAACTACGTACAAGAAAAGAAAAAAAAAAAAAAGATGATTAGATGATTCCTGCTCTAGTTTACATAAGCAACATATGTTTTCTGTCCCGATGCCTTGGACCCTATCCTTAGTTGGCAGCTTGCTCTTAAAATTGCCATCCACGAGATGAAACTGACTTTAAGGATACTGTATTTTGAACCATTTTACCTTGTTGTAAGGTGTTTTTAAGAGAGAAAGATGTGATTTATAAGTGAGTGCCCCTAATTCCTTAGCTTTCCAGATTATAGAGTCTTGCTTTATTGGGTTTGGATTCTAATTAGGCACATTAGCCATGATTTTAGTGAAGCCCCTAAGCTTGCATTTTCTATGTTCTTTCACACACTTTCTCCTTATCTTGAGTAGTTGATATAGAGGAAGCTTGAATAAGGGTCCAAATCTATGTTAATTTTCAAACCAAAAACACAACCATTAATTAGGAATTTCACAACATTCT
>JAOSBK010000003.1:28235901-28248482 GCA_027568895.1 Erythroxylum shatona
GTGGTGCATTTGGTGTACTAACAATTAAGTGGTGCATTAACAATTAGTGACACACTATATTATTTCTATCTTTTATAACAGTATGTACTTTATGCCTAGCAAGAAGATTACATTTTCTAATCTTGGCACTCAACTGGTTTTTTTCTCTAATGACTTATGCAGGCATCTTATGGGAGAACATGCTTTGAAGGTTGGATGGCATGATAAGAATATCGAAAACATAACAACTTTTAACCTTAGACTGAAGAATGTTTGCAAGTTATAAGATCAAATTTTAGAAAATTTTCAAATCTACAGTATCATTTTCACATAAAATTTACATTATTCACGATAAACAGAATTGCACATGCTCGATGGATCATTTGACTTCAAATAATTTACATGTTCATCTCAGCATCTTCAAAATACCGATTTGTTTTGTACAAGTTTACTAGAGTCAAACGTGGAAAAGCTATACATGTACTAGATTGAATATTTAGCAAAATTCATCGAAATATTTCTCCTGCTAGTCAAGAAGGAAACAACTAGATCATCATATCCTCCTACAGAGGAGGCTAGATGTATAGATTTGCTTTCTTCAATATCCTTACACAGTACATCCCAAGCCTCTAGCTTCTGATCCTTTCATGATTCTTAACCTCTTGCAGGAGTTGATGAACATACTGTAATCAAGAGAGACATAAGACTTCTTTTAAGTATCTGTTAAAAGAAAAGAAAACTATACGAATCCAAGATAACTAAATGATACGAGTTAAGAAACTTACTCCCAAGGAACATCTCCAACCAACATCCAATCACCATCCTTATCTTCATAAGTTGGAGCATATTCTGAACCATTGTAGCCTCCCCTATCAGAATACTTTCCTGCTAATCAATAACCAAAGTGGAAGATCTTTAGGTTCATGATCATTTTCTTAAAAGCATCATTAATTTATTCATATTCTTTAAATATAAAAAGAACGATACTCACCAACTTGAAACTTGAACATGTCTTCTAATGCTTTAAGGAGTTCGGGATATCCTTCGTAAATGTTCAAATCAATCTTTCTGAGATATGGAGCACCGTCCATGCTAACTTTTACATAAATCCCAGTACCTTCAGCCTCTATTTTCTTTGCTTGAACGCAGTTCTTTCTGTACGATCGAATTGGTGGCCATCCTACCACTTGTGCCCTGTAATATCACACACAACAAGCGTCCTATATGTCAGTCCTTAATCTTAGCCATATATAGACATTCCATAAACAATTAGGGTTTCCTTCATATAAAGATAGCATCAACAGTAACCAAAGCTAACTATATTTACAAGATCTGCAAAGAAAGGAAGATATTAAATAAGATGACCACTTACTTGGTAGGTGGAGCAGTTTCTAGGTCACCCTTTATGCCATTTAATCTATTACACTTATCTCCAGATCCTAAAGAGTCCTCATTCATTTCAGGCAACGATCTCTTATTGCTGTTAAAAGGAGATACTTGTCTTTCGGGTGACTCTTGAGCGTTGGTGCCCGGAAGACCCAACCTGAGCTCGGTGGCTTCAAGATTAAGCTCCTTTTCAAATACCATAGCTGTGTTTCTTCCAAGTGACTATTGCTAGAGCCTTTAAAGGGGCTGATGAACTATCTCTGATCAATCAACACTTGTAAACTTTCCTTGGAAGCGATTGATCAGACTTGACCCTTGATGATTCCACTTTTCGGCTAAGATTCAGCTAATATGGCCGTCCTTGTTCTTGTGAGTTTGTCAACTTCTTTTAGAGATGGGAACTGAAAGCGTGTGAAAGATAGCTGATGTTAAGTTGCATTATGCTTTTTTTTTATAGATGGGAGCTGAGGGCATCTGTTTGTGGAAAGCGTAGCAAAATAACTTTCATCACTCGTCGAGCGTGCACTCACGATAACATCACTTCAATGCATTTTGTTAAATCTTATTCTTGTACCAATTACAAATTATACATTACAGATTTGGTATGATGAAGATAGGAACATCTTTATATTTGTAAGTTCAATATGATAATTAATGAGATAATATTTTTTTTTGGTTTGGCTACACAATAACACTAATTGAATTGTTGAAAATTTGTTGGATACAAGAAAATAAGCTGGAGAAAACTTTAGATAGAAATAAGAATAGTGTTAAACAATGCAAATTTTTTAGCCTAAAATTTTTAAATTTCTAGCATTATTCTTATGTATAATAGTGTCAGATATGATTTTAAGTAGACTATATTTTAATTAAAATCTATTTATTACTAACATAATGAAATTTCTTACACTTTTGTCTATAAATTAATTTAAATTGAATTAACGGATTCTCAACAATTTTTTGCGTTTGTCAACAAAGTTAGTACAATATTGCTACAACTTGTTGACTTAATTTCTTGGGGGTAGAGTACGAGCCACGCACACGTTGAGAGAGAGTGGACTTTGAATCTTGGGTTGAAATGTTAGGGCACGAGCACCATGGAGTGTTTGTCTAATAACAGCAAAAAGTAATAAGTTCGCCTACATAATTGGGGGACAAGCTTGGGACAAAGCTCACCCGTCCATAATGAAGACCGTGTCTCCAAATTTTGACGGTTAGGATAAGCAGATACATGTCCCAGGACACATGAGAAGCGTTTGATGGAGGGTGGAGGTTGGGTGCCGGTCATGTGATTTGAGGACACATGGGTTGTCGTTGATGCTGTGGGTGACCTTTGGTATCAATTTTGATCAATATCTACTCCTAACTTTATTAGTTTTGGGCCAAGTCCTACGTTGCTTCCCATTTTGAGGGTCGATGTGCTTAATTAATGCATCTCTAGATGTAAATATTGTTAGAGAATATATAAAATCAATCGAGTCGGCCTCACACAACAGCTTAAATTATTGTGATGAAATGGTCGCTTAATATGGTATCAAAGCCAGATGCCGAGTCGATAGGATCGGCTGGAGAGTTGGACTTTTCCTTACAGACGCGTTTTCTATGGCCTAACGCACAGGATCCCATCAGAACTCTGAGGTTAAACGTGCTCGGGTGAGAGTAGTTCTAGGATGGGTGACCTCTTGGGAAGGCCTCGAGGAAAAGGAAAACCGTGAGGGCTTGACTGGGCCAAGGTCCAAAGCGGACAATATCTTTAAGCGGGTGATCTGGGATGTTACAGATATAACATAAAAAGAGAGTTAAATTTAATTTAGTTGACGACTAGATGCTCTGCTTAATGTTAGTAAATTGTATCAATAATAATTTGATTCATTACTATATGTAGAACCTACCCCTAAGTTAAAGGGAGACATAACCTATTGCGATACTAGCATAGAATATGTTGGTGAATTTTCTCCGGCATGAATGTAATATAGCGTTGATCATATTTAATCTAATCTTATATTGCCGACAGCATTCATTTGAGTTGCATTTAATACCTGAACCAACGTTAGGAGTCTTGTTTTACGAACTGACATTTCAAGAGATGTGAACTTCACCCAATCCAACAGACCAAACATAAACTAATATGACATTATATAATAATTATTGAAGATGGTAATGGAATCTTTATTATCATTCATCTACTTGATGTTATCATTTGTTTGTTCACTCTTTAGCTCGTCTTTTCTTTTCTTTTCTTTTATTTCTTTCTTTCTTCTCTCTCTCGGGTGATGGATATATATAATGAATGTTCTTTGCAACCTAATCTACGCAAGGTCATAATGCATCTTGAGAGTATCTTTCTGATGTGTAGTGTAGGATAATGCCTAATTAGTCCCAAATAATATGCAACATATTAATTATATTGTTCCACAGACAATGACAACAATCGTTGCAAAATTGGGATTTTCAATGGGAAACTTTCAAGGAAGTTGGATGAAAAACTCTAGCTAGAGAACTACTACTAAAATAGTTCACTCTAGATTTGATATTCCGATAAGATTCCACAACTAATTATCAAATATTAGTCAATTATGGTTGTTTCTATGTTTCTCAAAATCAAAATTGTTAGTTGGCAATTGTAAAGAACAAATCTGTAAGAAAAGACCAAGCAGACATGCGTGTACGTATCCATTATATGGCTTCTTCATCCGACATTTTATTTCCTGCCAACCAAAGAATTGATAGTATTTTACTTTTGAATCTTCCCCAATCTATCATCTACTATATCTAACAATTTAAAACTTGAAGTTAGTTCTGTTAATTTTCCAACTATAACTTGAAATTGGAATGAAGCATTTATGCCTATTAATTTTTAAACTATGAAAACTGTTCTCTGGCTTCACAATTTATTTCCAGACAAATTAAAGTAATTGTCCTAATATAACTGGCGCCTCTACTTAATTTACGCCTATCCTATTCCCGAAGAGAAGAAATAAACACAAACAGGAAAATTGTATATGCTTATATCGTATCGGGACAGTGAGGTATACTGTACCTACAAGCACAAAATTGGCCCAACGTTGCGGCTATAATTGTAATTTGGAAGCACCGGAGACACAACGGGTCCACTACTCTTGATGCTGATTTATGCCCTTGAGCACAATTATGAGTTCCTTCAAAGCTCCATCATCCACTTGCGGCACTGGCCAGCCAATCAAAGACCCCACGTCCTCTCTCAGACAAGATATGTCCCTCGAAAGCACCTTCCAGCTAATCACACCATCTTTGCCTTATCTACTTCTGTTGTTATAGCCCAAATATATTCACTTTAGTATAGATAAACCTTTTCTTTTTCTTTTTTGCATAAAAGCATTTTGGTAGAGAATGGACCCAATCATGTAATTCACATCGTCAAGTTAATGGAGGTTATGAGTTATATGATCCAATATATTAATGTATCCCTATTAAGCATGCATAAACAGTCAGAAAAAAAAATTTGCATTACAAATATGAAAAAAAAAAGTCATCAATTTGTAATTGGAAGGTAGAATTCCAAGAAAGTCATCAATGTTCCCGTCGACTAGAGCGCATGAACCAGCTTTCAATAAGTCAATAACATCGGTTGCTTAGCTTTGCGTGTCTATCAATTGCTCAATAGCATCTTGATAGAGTACGAAGGAGACAAGCCACTCGTGACCCTCAACACCTCCACGTTAAGGTTTTAATTACCAACTTTGTCCGTGGGATTTGATTACCTGATAAAGAAATGTGTCGGGCAACTGTTAACGCCTTAATTGTTTGGTTTATGTTCATACACCTGATTAATTAGTGATGTTTATCCTGACCGTACCTCTTGTTAGCATTCCTTGCTTTCTTCAATTATTTGACTACTGCTGATGCTGATAAGGATGTGAGAGAGTCTCTAGGCTCAAAGATCTAAATTACGTTGTCTCGTGTACGTCTTTTTCGATTTAAGACTTTAGAGAGCAAATGAATTTTTAAAAAAGATTTCCCTGTTTTTACCTAACCTCCCAATCATATAGTACTGGAAACGTTATAGTATCAAGAAAGAGTATATGTTTCAACAAATTGGACAGACTGAGAGGCTGAATATTGATTTATGTGCAAGGAAGACAAAGAAAGAAACTTTTAATTTCAGAGTTATTGTGTAAAAAAATTATGAGATATTTTAATTATGTTTTTGTCTATATCTAATATACTTTGATATTTCAAAAATCTAGTTCTAAATATAACATCTTATTTGTATATACGTATCGTGGCATGCCAAGGGTGAAGTAACTTCTACATGTATCATTGTAAGTTCTTGTTATGAATAACAGAGCTGAGCTTTAGTTTCCATCTTTTACTTTTTTTTCCCTTCCAAAACCGCTCGGTATGCAAAAAGCCAATGGGCAGCTAGGTTGCGTTAATTAACATGCAGTAAGCACACCAAACACATGCAAAGGACAATTTAAACCACATTTAACTTCAGAAAAGGAGAGACTCCTAAAGAATGGCTTCTGAGTGGTTTCGTCACAGAGGACAGTACGGACTTTAAGAAGGGTAATGTAAGAAGCAAGGACGAAAGAAGGCTTGTGGCTCTGTTGAACAGTGAACTGAGATATGCCGCATCTTTTCACTCGCAAAACCAAGAAGCCAACAGCTGATGAAAGTATATTAATGCGCACGCACGTGTGGTGTCCCTTTATACATAGAAATCGATACTCTTGCCATGTCCGGTGGTACCCAACCTCTGTGTGTGTCACATGCATGGTGGGTCTCCCTTGAAAGTGACCAGCTTTGTGGTTCTTGGACGAGAGGAAGATAGCCCACACGAGGGCACATACGGGTATTAAGGTAAGTTGGTATTGACCTCCCTTATGTCTCGGTCTCTTTCTTGTAGTTTGTTTTGTTAGGACCTTTTGGGGTTTGGAGTAGTTGAGGCCAAGTCCTCATATCATCCTTCCTTTCTGTGTTTTGTCAGCTTTTTGGGGTAATTAAGTTCTCATCTGTCAGCTAGTTGGCTATGCCATGCACATCGTTGGCAGTATGTGTGTTACAGCTGCATAAACATACAACAACAAGGCGGTCCTTTTATCCACCTGTATTTCCTAAGTTTGTCCATTTCATTTTTTTATTAAAAGAAAATGTCATAGCAAATTACAAAATAGTTCTGAGAATACAAATCCCTGACTGATCCTCGAAGAGGAAATGATGGCACCCGGAAGGTGCAGTATCAAAAAAGGTAACCCCAACAGCTAAGTGGTCCGCCTGAGAGACCAGTCAGTCAGCGCATCTATTACTCTCTCGGTAAACGTGCTGATGAGCAATAATCCAGTTCCGTGAAAGTAACTCGTGAATGCCCATAACAATAGAGTTGGCCACCCGTGTACGGTGAGCAGCGAAGGTGAGCAAGGTGTGCACCGCGATCAAATCTACCTCCATTTCATTTTCCCTACTCTTGAATCAAATTACAAGCTAAAGATCCGGTACAATAATTAGTTCCTTAGACCATTGTTTCTTAAGCAATGCAATCTTACAAATGCAAAATGCCTAAAAGCTTGGAGCTCAACCAGTAGGGATCAAAATAATTGGTCCTTTCCAACAGTACCAATTGTAACACGTAACAAGGCATTAATTACATATTTTAGATTGAACATAAAAGGGCAATAAATGAAGAAATGCAGAAAATACTTGATTTTCGTTCCATAACTTTAAATAAGCTTTTCGAAGCAGAAACGAGAGTGTGAATCCACCGTCGTCTTTACGAAAACTGCTCAACCAAATGCGGTCAACATCTTTCTACAATTTTCTCAAAACGTAAGCTTTCTTAGCGGGTTAGAGAATCCTTATACTTACGAATGATACGAGCAATTGTGAAAGACCTTAACCTTTATATATAGCTTCCATATCGGGTATTCCCATCACAAGCTCGATACGGGTTCGATCTATACTGATCGGAATCTATTTTTCACTTGGACTTTAACCCATTGATTTAGATCATCCATTAGAGTACTCTATTATCTTTATTCGGATCAAATTATGTAACTTTACGGATAAATTATTCAAAAATTGAAAATGTAATTAAATGATGTCCAACTTTATGAGAAAAGTAAAAAATATCCAACATTCTCCCCTTTGGATAATACTTAATTGTGGTACTGACTCAAGTTTAAAACAGTTTAAGAACTTGGTTAAGCTACGTTGTTGTATTAGTCAACTAGATTTAAAAACAAAACATTTAATCTAAAGATAACGAAAGTCTTACATTCCATCCTGTAAGGCTTTCGATATTGAAAAGTATCAAATACATATGTCATGTGTGACACAGATCCAAGACAATCACGCATATCTAATACCTCACTAACATGAATGGAAAAATGGAGTGTGACAAACTAAGATGATACTTATATAATATAAATTATATCATCTTCGTTTATAGGTCTCGTTTTCTCAAACTTTATGTTAAACTGCATTAAAGAAATTATGCTTTCTCTCATCGAATGCTAAACAACATTAAAGAAAACTTGTTTTCTTTCACCGAATGCTAAACAACATCAGATAAAACCATTATGTTCTTTAATTGAATGTTAAAATGCATTAGAAAACCTTTATGGGATAAAGACTTATATCCCCAATGTCATGTCAAATTTTATGGAAATGTATAAAATCGTATGCGTCTAAATGACATAGGCTTAAGATCAATCTGTATATATGTCCAATGACCTTTAAATGCTTAAGATCAACACAAATCTTAAGACTTTCATACGTAATATGACAATGTACGATAACAAGTATTATTGAGGATAAACGATGATCATCTTTATTGATAAACCATCATACCATCATAATACATCAAATGTATTAATGTACAAATGTACATGGAGAAAACATAATGATCCCCTAACTAATAGTATCTAAGGACTTCAAAACACCTATACTGTATACTTGTCATAAACGATGATCATCTTTATTGATGAACCATCATACCATCATAATACATCAAACGTATTAATGTACAAATGTACATGGATAAAACATAATGATCCCCTAACTAATAGTATCTAAGGACTTCAAAACACCTATACTGTATACTTGTCTTTCAAACACAATTGGGTGAAGTCCCTTAGTTAAAGAATCGGCTTACAGTTCCTTAGTCCTTAAATGCTCCTAACCTTAATGCCACATTTTCATATCAACTCCTTTATGGTCAAATAATTGACCTCCAAATAATAAGACCCTATGATATTCTTTGTTGTTATTAAACAACAAGGCAGTAAGATTATCACAGTACAATTAAATGAGTCTAGCCACTAAATCAACCACAGACAACTTAGAAATCAAGATTCTGAGCTAAATAATTTATGAAGCAGCCCCATAGCATACACTCTGCATGCATGGTTGAGGAAGTCACCCATGTTTACTTGACACTCTTCTACAACATTGTATCATCTGTAAATAAAAAATGTAACCTTAAGTGGACTTTCGATCATCCAAACACATAGCTAAAATTTAAATATGAATTCCCTGCGAGGTTTAGAATATTGATTTTTCTAAATGTCAATATATAATCCTTGATTCTCTTTAAGTATCTCAACACTTGCTTGACTGCATTTCAATGGTCTATACCTGGGTTAACTAGATATTGACCAAACAGTCTAACAATAAATGCGTCCCACCTAATACTTACCCGAGCATACATTAGGCTATCAACTGTACCAATTTTAGGAACATTCCTCATAACCTCTCTCTTTTCATTATTTTTTAGATATTGTGCCAAAGATTATCTCTCACTATGAGAGATATGTGCTACGACAGGTTTACAATTAACCATATTAAACCTTTGTAACATATACTCAATGTATGCAGTCTGTGAGATTTGATGAGTGTTAAGATATGTCTTGGTGAATTTGAATACAGAGAACAAAAGATGTTAAGCCAAGATCCTTCATGTTAAAGTTATTGACCAAAAGTTGCTCAACCTTATACAATATGGTCAAGTAATTTGACTTGAGCAATATATCATCCACATACAATAATAGGAAGATAAATTTGCTCCCCCTGACCTCATAGTATAAGCATCTTTCTAACTTTATTTTCCATGAAGTTGAAAGAGGTCATAACCTCATCAACTATAAGGTATCACTTTCAGGAGGTTTGATGTAAATCATATATTGATCTACTTAACATACAAACCATGTTAGTTCCATCTGGACCTTGAAATCCTTCAAGTTATACCATATAGGCTTCTTCATAAAGGTCTTTACTCAGAAAAGTGATTTTGACAGCCATCTAATATAACTCTATATCATCATCAATTACAATTTCCATAATCACTCAAAATGTAGCCTACGAGAATACGAAAGAAAAGGTAACATTAAAATCAAGCTTTTTCCTTGAGTGAACCTTCAGGCAATTGAGCGAGCCCATAAATCGCTAAACTTTATCCCGAAATCCTTTAGGTATTAAGCTTATTTACAATTGACGGGTTTACAGTTCCGTTGTAAATCAACTATCTCCCATACCTTACTATGTTTCATGACTTACATCTTATTAGTCTTTGCATCTCACCATAAATTTGCATTAGGTCCAGAAACAACTTCTGTAAAAGTAACTGGATTCATAACATATCTAATATCATAATCTTGCTCACATAATAGACTATGTTATCAAATAGGATAGTAGGTCGTCTCACTCTGGCAGATCTACATAACTTCATTAGATCTTGTACCCCTAAAAACCTCTATGTGGACAAGTATGAGTTCTTGTTCCTGTTCCTGCTCCTATATAGGTACGATATAAAGGCCTAAATCGATCGAATTTAACTATATGAGTAGTGCGTACATAATAACTGTAATCTCCACCTTGCTATCATCCGAAGGGTCAACAAGCTCACTATTATCATAGACATCGTATCCTAGAAACTTAGTTGTTTATGTTTCCACTATTATGGTCCCTCATTTGCTACAGTAAAATTTGCAGCTTTAAAGTGGCCAGCATATCTGACTAAATAGGAATGAGCGTAATGAGCATGCAATTTTTCCTTATAAGGATTATATTATCCCAGTAGGGAAGCCTCATATACAAATGTGTGCAAGGCTAGATTTCCATACTTTTAAATAATCAGGTAGATTAGTCCTATTATGCATCGACTTCTTCAAGTCCTTTAGGGTATATTTATGACTTTCGACAACCCACCAATTTGCTCAAGATTACCTAGCATAGTGAACTTAATCACTATTCCAACCGAGTTCATATATCTAGAAAATGGACCTTTTTATATCTTGAAACACCATGTTTGCCATGATATTCTCCTCCACGTTCAGATCTGACACTCTGAATGGATTTTGATTAGTTCTCAACCTTTAATCTTTAAGCAAGAACACATACCCATAATGGGAATAATCATCAATAAATGTCATAATATATTTGAAATTGCATAACGCAACTATATAAGGTCTACCGACATCCATACGTATTAAACCCAAAAAGCCAGAAACATAATTTGACCTTTATATCCTTATTTCAGTCAAATTACCCTTGCATCAATCAGCACATATTCTCAGATCATCTTAATCTAAAATAGAGAAATGTTTTCCTTAATCAATCTCTCAACCCTAGCTTTGGAAATGTGGCTTAAACTTTTATGTCACACTATGTATGACTTTTCATTCATTAGGGTTATTCTTTTCTTGACTTGTTTAATAAGATACGAAGAAGCATATATTTAATTTAGGATAAGAGACATTCTATATAAACCATATGACAAGAAAGTTGTACATTATGTTTTGCATTAAACAACAACTATACAACATAAGCATTAATACAAAACATTAGCCTTCTTTGTCCAAAATTGATACAAAGATCATATATAAAATGTGTCGCTTAAAATCAAAATGAACGTTGCAATAAAGTTCAGTACATACATTCATATGTAGATATTACATCCGCTTCTTCATTGTTGTGAACCATCAGTTTCTCCTTCCCTTTATTTGACCCTATCCTAGATATGAACCATTGCATTATGGAAGCACCTTAATCACATACTCTACTATCTAGTTACCAAGGACTTAACGCGACTATTGCAAATTAGATTAATAAATTGATAAGCCAAGGAGTTACATGATGGTCATATTCTTTCATTCTAGGCCTCATACGATTGCCTTTTTTATGTCATGTGGACATTTACCAGCATTAGATTGACCGACGTCAGCATGTGGAGAAGATTTAGTCTTTCTACCTTTGAACTTAGCAGGCTTCATCTTTGCCTTCCCATTAGTTGCTTCAAGGACTGTAGGAGTAGCAAGCTCGAGTTCCCCATCCTCAGCAATGCAATGAGAAATCAAAGCATTAAAGTCCCATTCCTCATCCAGCGAGTAATATGTCATCACTAGATTACTAAACGTTAGAGGGAGTATGTTCAGAGTCTAGAGAATTATAAAGACATCAGGAAGAGGAATGTTTAGCATCTTTAATCTACTGTGAAGATGGATCATTCTTGATATGTACTTCATTACTCTCCCTTTTTCCATATATGTCATAGAGAATAATTCTTTTATCAAGGCACCTATCTTAACATTAGGTGAGATCGTGTACCTCTGGGAGACATTACCAAGAAACTCCTTTTCTATGTCTAAGTTTGAAAGTCCACTCAACAAATGGTCAAGTATGGATCTCTCAATGGTCATAAAATGAAATTTATTAGACCGATCCTAAGCTGCATAAGCTACTTTATGAGCTCTCGAGCTTATGGATGTTGGTGGAGATGGCCTATCTGACCATATATCCATATCAATTTTAGCTATCTACATAGCATTCAATACATACTCTGCCCACTTCTTCGTATTAAAACCGGACAGTGTTTGAATGGTGATATTAATATTGTTGACCAAAAACATGACTGCATAATAACAATTTTTAAATCACCACAAATGTAGGACAACAATGATACTCAAAGCCATTAAATAGTATCTGTTCTGAAAATTTAGTCACATATATTTTGAAACACTTGTAGACTGAATACATGATAAATGCAATTAGACCTCTATATAAAAGTGATCAGAGTACAAACCATCAATTCTCATGACATTACCACCTGTGGATTGTTAGCGATCTAGAAGGGGGGGTTGAATAGATCTTTAAACTTTTTGTATCTTTCTACAATAAAATCAGAAGTTAATACTCAACACAAACAACTTAAACAAATATAAATGTAAAGAGTAGGGAAGAAG
>JAOSBK010000003.1:28248582-28263535 GCA_027568895.1 Erythroxylum shatona
TCTTAACCAATTCTATACATTTTATTATTATCAAAACATAAGTGGAATTAATTTGTCAACCACCATTGGTCCAACATGGACGAATAAAACATTCAAGCAATAACTTTCCTCTATCCAATGCCTTTATGCACATCTCAAAATCTTATGTAAGGTCAACACCTGTGAGCAAAATAACCAAACATGAGGTTAGAGACATCCCCCAACGTGCAAATAGAACAATTCAAAATACTAATTGAAAAGGTCATTGTGGTGACTTCATCCTCATTAGCACTCAAAAAGTCTACAACATAAGGGATACATCTTTATATTATCCTCACATTCTTTACGAGCATATAGTATATGACAATGCAACATCAATAAATGCTAAACCTAAATGCACGATATCATTGTCAGACACTTGTGTTGAAGACATTCTCTTAAAACTTCTTTTGAGACTTTTTAAAAAGGAAAAATCTCATTAGAGCGACTATCATGTGTTATTGGACATTGAACTGACCACCCGAGATATGAGAACTTCATGTATCTCCCTTATGGCAAGTTCATTGCACGAAAATTCACTTAAAAATGGCTTCAAAATGTCTTAAAAACCTTTTCCGGGTGACAATTATTCAATCCCAAACACTATACATGAGACTTGAGAAACGAAAACTTGAAGTATCTCCCTCATATGATGTCCAAAGAATGAAAATTTATTCAAAATCGGCTTTAGAATGCCTTAATTCATTTTTTGCAGTTAAACTTTAATTTATTACTAATATAACAAATCCAAAAAATGGAAACTTTCACTTTATAAATTTTTCGAACTTGGAAACTAACCCGAAACACCCTGAGACACCCTTACAAGAAATTTGAAATTTTTTTTTATTATTTTTAATTTACTGTAGCCCTGACATCAACACTGCATCAATGCATTGTAGTGCTAACGTCTGCGATGACAAGCACGTGTCACAGAACGACGTGTGTCCAACATATACAATGTGTGCATTGTGGGCTAGACTTGCGCCTACCCATGCTTATCAACTAGTGTGTTGGTTGCACACATCAACACGTGGCACGTTCCTGTCCACCCATGTGTTGACCGCATGTCTGGGACGTGACATACTGCCCTACAAGCGATACTATTCACTTGTTAGGCGCATGTAGCATACGTGGCCTATGATCTCTGTCGCCCCTTCTAGAAATGACAAATTTTGGTAAGTTTTCGAGCTTGTTTTCTCCCCATTTCTCAAGGCTAAACACATGTATACTACTTTCATGCAATAAAAAGCAAGGAAAATTGAGAAATAGGACGAGACCTTAGTTACATATCAAGCCACCACTCTGATATCACATGTAACACATAACGAGACCTTAGTTTCGTATCACTAATCAAACATAAAAGGGAAATAAATGAAGAAATGTGGAAAAATACCTAGTTTTGGTTCAATAACTTGAAACGAGCTTTCTGAAGTTGAAAGGAACACGAATCTGCAGCCGTCTTCACAGGAATTGCTCATCGGAACACAGTCAACGTCTTTCTATAGTTTTCTCAAAATGTAGTTCTCTTAACAGATCAGAGAATCCTTATGCTTATGAATGATATGAACAACTGCAAGAGACCTTAACCTTTATATATAGCTCCCATATTGAGCTTGTGATGTGGGTCCGATCTACACTAATCGGGATCTATTCTCTACCCAGACTTCGACCCATTAATTTAGATCATTTATTAAGCCACTTTGTTATGTTTATCCAAATCAAATTATGTAACTTAACTAATAAGTTATTCAAAAATAAAAAATGTAATTAAATGTTGTCCAATTTTATGGAAAAAATAAAAATATCCAACACTAACTGCCATGTCTTTAACTTTTGATATGATTTGATAACTGAAAGTGATTTGGAATGGAACATATAGATTTTGGTGTTAGTGGCAAGTTTTCAAATTGACCAGTTTTAATGTGAATTTTACGTTATAAATAAATAGTGTAAAAATACTGAAATTAATTTAAGTCTAGGTGTAAAATAAATTCAAATAATTAATGTTCTTATATAATATGGAATCTTCTTCTGATTTAGAATTTTTATAGGATAGCTATTCAATTATCTAATCTCTCTATACTTCTCTATTTTTTGTATTGAAGTACTTTCTTTTCTTATCTTTAAGGCAATTGTCAAATGTAGTGGTTTTATATATCATCTAAAGTGCTCAAAAATTAAAATATTGAGATATTACCTTATTTAATCACTTATTTATAATAGCTAAAGGCGTAGGTAGAAGACAAAATAATATTAACACGACGGAGGTACTTTCGTGGAAAATGAGCATGTTAGAACCTCGTGTTATATCTATATCTAAGACCTATGATTTAGGACATGATTGTGTTTTAGGTTGTATCTATGACACTCAATCTTATTTGAAAACAAAATTTTAATGTATTTTCCAACTTTAAAAGGATTATGGAACTTATTATAGTCATGATTAAATTACGTTAAGTTTGGTAAAGGGACTATTTGAGTATATTTTTATCATATATTATTTACATATAAATAAATTATTGTAAACCAAGTTTACTGTTATCATCATTATAATTTTTCAATAGTAAATTAGTTAGGCTTGGCTCTTAAGGACATAGGCATGCTTAATTGGCCAAATTTTGTTTAAAATATTTTGATTTTCCTATTTGCATTCTTTCATTATTCTCTCCATTAATATCTATTTTCTCAATACGTGGTATTAGAGCATCAATGAGGCAATATTGAATCTAGTTATAAAATTTAAAGTGATAAATTTCAATAGAACTGGAAATTTTGGATTATGACAATAGAGGCACGAGTAGTTGAAACCATATGAATTTGTCTAACAAAAGAGGTTGTGTACCATATTATGGAAATTGCATCTCTTGTGGAGATTTAGAAGAAATTAGAGATTTGTTACTTATAAAAGTCTTTTACAATTAAGTTGTATCTAAAGTAGAGACCATGTAGGCTAAAGATGTAGGATGGAGCAAATTTGGAACAACATATCAATGCTTTTAACCAAACAGTCAATGATTTGTCCAAAATCAAGGTGATTATTATGGATGAGGATAAAGAAATGATTCTACTTTACTCCTTGTATCATATGCACATCTAGTGACTACATTCACATTAAGTAATAGGATATTTAATAAAGTGGACATCATTATTGTGCTATTGGCTTACAATCAATAGAGGTTCAACACTGATGACAGTTTTAAAGGTGAAAGCCTATTTACAAGGTGAAACCAAGACCGTGGGAGGAAATAAAACAAAAGTGATTCATCTATAAGGAGTTTTGTATTGAACTTCAAGGGTAACAGATAATCCATTGCTATAAGTATGAGCAAATTGGAGATATTTAAAGGGACTGCCTAAATAAGAAGAGGTAGAATGATTAAAGGAAGTTTGATCATTTGACAATTTATACTAATATAGTGTAGAGAAAGGATTCATATTGTAGTGAAGGAGATATAGTCTACGTTTAAACCATTCAACTTCAGAACTCATAGATACTAGATATATGATACTCACATCCTATAATACTAGACAAAGTTTTGTTTACATAATACACATTGGGAAACTTTAAGCTTTTTGTTTAAAAGATGGTAAAGCTTGAAAAACTGATGGGACAAGATAGAATAGGATTAAGATAATTAATGGCATTGTCAGGGCATTATGTGATGCTCAATATGTATCAAATTTAAGGAAAACTTAATTTTATTAACAACTTATATGTAAATATTTTTTTGCTATAAAACCAAAAGAGTTAACATTAATATGGTAACGGGTGCATTAACTATGATTAAAAGATCAATATTGGTAAAAAAAAAGTCTACAAACTGATAAGGAGTACAATTGTAGGTGTAGAAGCTACTATAGTAAGGTCAAATGATGATAGTACTACATTATGATACATAGGTTATCTTAGTAAGCAAAAGATGGTAGAATTATATAAGAATAGCATCTTAAAGGGTGTCAAACACTACAAGTTAGCTTTTTATAACTTTTAGGAGCTTAATAAACATCTTAAGGTGACATTTAAGAAAAGAAAGCACCAAAATAGAATAAATTTTATACTATGTGCAAACTAACATATAGGAACCTACTAGATAGATATCGGTGGATAGATCTTAATATTTTATAACATTTATCGACGATTTTTAAGAAAAGTTTGGGTATAATTTATGATGAAAAAGTTAAAGGTCTTTGCAAAGTTCAAAGACTGGAAGACTAAAGCAAAGAATCATATAGGCAAAAAGCTCCAGTACTTAAAATTAGACAGTGGTATTGAGTACATAAATATAACTGCATAAATTCTATGAGGAGCATTGGATTTAGAGACACTACATAGTTTTGAAAACACTATAATAGAGAGACATTTCAAAGAGGATAAACAGAGTTATAACATAAAGGTTAGGATGTGTCTATGGTATGTTGCGTTATAAATAAATCACTAAACATCACAAGATGGGATAATGGCGAAGGAAATGTAGACAGGAATTATGTTGTATTTTTCTATATGAAAAGACTTTATTATCTTGCATAAATGCTTATTTGTTGTAATAAAAGGTTTAAATTTGATCAGTCAAAGAAGTTTATCTTCATTAGATACCCTAAAGGTGTGAAAGAACACAAGTTTTAGGACCCAACATTAAGAAGATATGATTAATATAGGGATATAGTATTTGCCAAGTAATATATATTAAAACAAATATATAGAGAGGATATGCCATAACCAACAAAGGCAATACAAAGAAGGTAAAATTAGAATTAGGTCAGCCTATAGTAAATTTAAAAGAGGCTAAAAATTTTAGTTTAAAAAATAGATCAATTTAAAAAGAAAAATATCAATTTAGTATAACCACAAATAGAGTGAGATGTACCATTAAGCTACCAAAAAGATATGATTTGAAACACTCAGTATCCTTCAAACTCAATATAAGCAATAGAAATATAACTAACTTTCAAGATGTTATGCATAATCAAGAGAATTATAGATAGATAGAGGCCATGGTGGAGTAGGTGGAATCTTTAAACAATAGAGTTAGTGTAGTTTTTCAAAAGAAAGTGACTTATAGGGTGCAAGCAGATATAAGAGGAAACCAGTAGTCATAAAGAAATGGGAGGAAAAAACTAAGTACTTAATTAATATTAAAAGGTTACGCACAATAAAAAGAGATTGATTATGAAGAAATCTTCTTTATATTGATTGGTTATTATTCCATTAGTATGTTGACGATGTAGTAGCTAGTTTGGATATGCCTTTAGAGTAGATCGATATAAAGAAAGAAAAGTTTAAGGCTCAACTCTATTAAAAAAATATACGCAATAGAAGGAGATTGATTATGATAAAATCTTTTCTTTAGTAGTTGATCATACTTTCATAAGTTTTTTTTATATAATTAGTATCTAGTTTTGATATGCTTTTAGAGCCAATAGACATAAAGCCATCTTTTATTTATGGTAACCTAAAGGAGAAATTTTACATAGAGCAACGTAAGGAGTTTAGTCAAGTTAAGGAGGAGTATCTCGTATAGTAATTTGAAGAAGTCACTCCTATATGACCTAACTTGGCTTCATGTAAGAGTAATGTGTATAAATTAAGAGCCTTGATGATGGAATGTTTATTTTTTCATTACCATATATGGATGATATATTGATTGCATAAAGAGTATAAATGATATGAATGAACTAACGACCTTTTTGTGAAAGGAATTTTGGATGAAGGATTTTGATGTTGTTAAGAAAATACTCACCATGGAGATTCACAAGGATATAAGCTCTGGAAATCTATGATAATCTCAATTTAGCTACAATAAGAAGGTATTGGAAAGACTGAGAATAAATAAGGAAAAACTCATGTGCGTTCTACTGTAAATCACTTTATAATATCCTTAGCATAGTTTCAAAAAATATGTGAAAAGGTTTATGGTGTGTCTAAACTACTAGTTTTGTTAGATATTTAGTATGTAATATTTTATATACATCAAATTTGGCTCATTCTGTTAGTGGATTTAGTAAGTACATGTCAATACCTGGAAGATAACATTGAGAAGTAGATAAGTGGATTAGGTACCTGAGGGATATGTCAAACTAATGGATTGTGTTTAGTAATCAATAAGGTAATTTATTAGTTATGGGAAATGTAGATGCAAACTACATAGGAGATTTGGATAACATTAGATCTATTATGTAGTATGTTTTTACTCCTTATCGATATCATATAAACATTCGGTGACTACACTCACATTAGGTAATATGATGGTTATTTTAAAGGACTAAGGATGGCAAATGTAGCCCAACCAACTTGACCCAACCTGACCTAGTCCAACGGTTGACTGGGTCAAGAGCCAAGCCACTGACCAAGATTGCTTGGCCTGTAGCGTAATAAGAAAGTAAAAAATGAAGTCATTTTGGAAAAATGACACATCATTTTTTTATTTCTTTTAAAATAGCTTGTGGCCCTTCATGTTGAGGGCTGGGCCATAAGCTAGGTAGCCCTACCCTTCCTATAAAGAACATCACTATAATGTTATTGGCTTACAATTAATAAAGGCTCAATATAAATGAAAGTTATTAAGGTGGAGGGCTATTTATAAGGCAAAACTAAGATCGTAGGTGGAAATATAGCAAAGATGACTCATCTAAAAAGAGTTTCAGATCAAAATTTAAGAGTGAAAGACAATCCAATGCTATAATATAAGCAAATTAGACATATTAAGAGGGATTGTCTAATTAATAAGATGTAGAATGATGAAAGGAAGTCTAATAATATGTCAATGTAGAGTAATATAGTATAGAGCAGGGACTCAAATTACAGTGAAAAAGATATACTCTATGTTTCAACTAGTCAATTTTAAGACTCATGGATACTAGATACAAGATGCTCACATCATATAATACCAAACAAAGATTTGTTTGTGTCATACACGTCAAAAAACACTGGACTCTTCATTTAGGAGATGATAAAGCTTGTAAAATTTTCGAAACAAGATGGCTTAGAATCAATATATTTAATGGTATTGTTATGACACTATATAATGCTCAACATGTACTAGATTTAAGGAAAAACATGTTCTCTTTTAACACCATACATGCAAATAATTTTGGATATAAAACCAATAAAGAAAATATTAATATAGTAAGGGGTGCATTGACCATAAAAGGGTCAAGATTGGTATAAAAATATACAAACTTATAAGGAGTAAAATTATAGGCATAAAAGTTAATATAGTGTAATCTAATTTTGATAGCACTATGTTATGACGTATATGATTAGGTTATCTCAGTGAACAATGGATGATATAACTTCATAAAAAAACCTATCAAAGGGTGCCAATCACCATAGGTTAGATTTTGTAAGTTTTAGGTGTTTGGTAAACATACTAAGGTGAATAGGATAATAAAACACAAAATTGAACAAATTTTATATTAGTCCAAACTAACATATGGGGACCTAACAAAGAGTTATCGATGAATAAATCCTAATACTTCATTAAATTTATTTAAAACTTTTTTAAAAATTTGGGGTATATTTCATCAAGAAAAAATTTAAGGTCTTTGTAAAGTTAAAAGAGTGGAAGACTATGTTTGAGAGCCAGATAGGCAAAAAATCAAGTACTTAAAATTTGATAGTGGTTTTAAGTACACAAACATAATTTCTTAAATTTTGTGAGGAATATAGGACTCAAAACTACATACTTCATAAGGCAATATAATTGGAGGATGAACATAGTCACAACATAAAGGACTAGGAAGTGTTTATAGTATGTTACCTCATTAACAAATCATTATGGATATCACGAGATGGAAGAGTGTCATAGGAAGTATAGACAAGAAGTATGGAAGAATTTTTTAGACTAAAAACCTTTGATTGACCTACATTTGTGTGTATTTCTAGTGATAAGATCAGTTAAAGAAGTGTATCTTTATTGGCGACCCTAAAGTGTGAAGGAACATGAGTTTTGGGACCTAACATCAGAAAGATGGTGATTAGTAGGGATGTAGCATTTGATGAGCAATATGTGTTAAAGCAAACATATAGATAGGGCCTTTCATGATTAGTAAGGTTGATACAAAGGAGATAAAAATAAAACTAGGTCAGCTTAGAGTAGACTTAGAAAAGGCTAGAAATTCTGGTTTAAAATATAATCAATGTATCAATATAGTATATCCCAAATAGAGAGAGAAGTACCATTAAGCAACCAAAAAAATATCATTAGGAAGACTTGATTTACACTCATCATAAGCATGGAAATCCAACTAACTTTTAAGAGGTTATGGACAATTAAGAGAATAACGGATGGATAGGAGCTATAGTGGACGAGGTGGAATCTTTAAATAAGAATCGACATAAGAGTTAGTGTAGCTTCTCAAAGGAAAGAGACCTATAGGGTGCAAGTAGCTACAAGAGGAAACAAATAATAGAAAAAATGGAAACAAAAAGTTGAAGACTTAACTAGTATTAAAAGGGTAAGCATAACACAAAGGGATTGATTATGATGAAAAATTTTATTTGGTAATTTGTTATATTTCTATTAGGATTTTAATGATGTTAGTAGCTAGTTTGGATATTCATTTAGTATTAATATAAAGAAAGAAAAGTTCAACACTCCACTATAGCAAAAATGATGTGTACAATGGAAGGAGAATGATTATGATAAAAATTTTTCATTACTGTTTAATCATACTTAATGGTATTAATAGCTAGTTTGAATATGTATTTGTAGCATATAGACATGAAGCCACCTTTTCTTTACAGTGACTTAAAGGCTAAAATTTACATATAGTAACTTAAGGGGTTTAGTTAAGCTAAAATGGAGTATCCAACATGTAAATTTAAGAACTCACTTTAAATATTGAAGTAGTCTCCATGATAATGATATAAATGGTTTAACTCTTACATAACCTAAATTGACTACATTTAATATGAGTTTCATTATTCTGTATAAGTTAAGAACCTTGATGATAGACTGTTTATTTTTTTGCTACCATGTGCAAATGATATATTGATAACTATAAAGAGTATACATGATAAGAACAAATTAAAGACTTTACTAGGAAAGGGAATTGAGATGAAGGATTTTGGTGCTACTAAGAAAATACTAAGAATGGAGATTCAAAGGGATATAAGCTCTAGAAAACTATGGTAATATCAATTTAGTTACAATGAGAAGCTATTGGACATATTTAGAATGAATAAGAGCAAACTCATTGGCACTCTATTAGTAAATCACTTCATAATTTTTTCTAAAAAATTGTTTAAAAATAGATGAAGAGATTGGTGGTATGTCTAAGGTACCATATGCTAGTGTCTTTAGATAGTTAATATATTCAATATTTTATACATGTCTTATTTGGCTCATTCTATTAGTAGGGTTAGTAAGTACAAGTCAAAACATGGAAGATAGCTTAAGAAATAGTTAAGTGGATCAAGTATCTAAAACATATGTTAAACTAAGTGATTGTATTTATCAGTCAACAAAGTAATTTTTTTTAGTTATAGGATATGTAGATTCAAACTATATATGAGATTTAGATAATATGAGATTTATTAAATATTATTTCTTTACTCTTGCAGGAGGGCTACTTGATGGAAATCAATGTTAATGTCTTTAGTTGCATTGCCTACATCTGAAGTAGAGAATATGACAATGTTTAAGGCTCCTAAGGAAGTATTATGACTTATAGAGCTAGTGAAAGAAGTAAACATCAATCAAGGTGGAGTTCAGATACACTATAATAGTCAAAGTGTCATTTATTTGACAAAGAATTTAGTGTGTCATATAACGAATAAGCATATATATTTGAATTTTTATATGATGAAGTAGTTGATTACATCTAGACATATCTTGTCAGAAATGTTTTACACTTTGGAGAATGGAACTAGCATGTTGATAAAGTTGGCTACCATGGAAAAGTTAAAGAATTTCTTAGACTTGATTAGTACCTCAAAAATGTAAGACATATTTATCTAACTTATATAAAGTATATTCACTAACGTAAAAATTATTGTATATGACTTATGTAAATGAACATCTAATCATATGGCTTTAGGAAGAAAATAGATGTTTCTTAAAAGTCTTATAGGTGAATAAGACTTAGGACTTAGGATTTAGGACACGAGTATGGCCTAGTGTGTATTCCTTTATGAAAATTAAGTGTGAAGGCAAGAGCTAAATATATGGGCACATTGGAATGGAAAAGGTGTTTTCATATAAGACACACTCCAAGACATGGTCCTATGCATCGAGAAGGTAGAAAAATTTATAGCTTAGGACACAATCATATCTTAGGTTGTGTCCAAGTGTGCAAAGAAATAAAAGGATCCATAGTCTAGGACATGGGGACACTAAAGCCAATGTCAAGTTCTAAAAAGAGACAGTAAGATCTATTACTTGGGCAAGTTGTGTCTGCAGCAATCAACCTTATCTAATAACATATTCTTTATGAATTTCAAACTCTAAAATGATTTCAAAGAGCTATTTAAATAAAATTTTATTGCTTTAATTTTGCATATTAATATATTATTGCAAACCTGGTTTGACATAACCATCATCATAATTATTTAATAATAAATAAATAACTCTTACCTTTTAAGAACATAAGCACACTTAATTAGTCAAAATTCATTAAAAATCTTCATATATTCTTGTTTGCTTTTTGGTTATTCTTTATTTTTATATCTATTTTCTTTTCGAAATATCTCACAGTAAAATCTTTTAATGCCTCTTAGAGGTCCTTCTAATCTTGTCTCTAAATTAAATTCTGGACTCTCATCATGTTTTAGTTCCAATTAGTGGGTTAATTTAGGATACTGACCTTATACTAAAAACCAACTTATGTAATTCTTGTTTATTTTTTGAAAGCATCTTTTTAAAAATATAATTCATTTTTAACTTTCAAAATAATAAAGTATTGAAAACTTTTTTAAAAATGACTAACAAGAAGATAAAATTTGGTAATGAATGATATGGACAATGAAAAATTTTAAACCTCATAAAAGTGGAAAGATATTTCCTAAAATATAATGAACATAAACCTTGTCCACATGGAATGTGAATCGCGTATTAAGAAGGAATAGAGAAAAGTAGAGAAATAAGCCAACAAAACAAAGTTGGGTTCAAATTCTCATTTTGTTTGGATAACCACAGTTCCATTATTAATTAATCAAACCATTAGTTCTTTTAGTAATAAACATCTCATATACTCATTTTTAGTGTTAAACATCACATCAATGAAGTTTTTTAAATAATGAATTTCCTTTAACTGAGGGACTTTGTAAGGTGAAAAATGTTGGAGATATGATTCAAAATTTGTTGCGGAAAAGCACTGCAGCAAACTCTCAAAATTAGTTGATTAGTTAGCTAGTTAATTAGAGAATTTTGAGTGTTTATAGTCAACATGAATATCTATCAGTAACTTAATTTTCTGCAGTTAGTTATTTGTTAGCCTATAAATTTACATTCCAATTTGTATTGGCAGTGCATTAAATAAATATTACTTTTCCTCTGTTTCTAAAAAATATGAAGAATTTTTATTTCTTTCCTTTATTTTTGCAGCAATAATTTCTTTTAAACAAATATTTGGTTCAGAGTAGCTTTGGGCGTTTCTTCATTGCAAACAATAGCAGTGTAATCAATATAGCCCAACCTTTTATGCCAAAATTTAAGGGAGACAACTATGAATTCGGGAGTATCAAAATGAGAGAATTGTGCAAGTCACAAGAGCTATGGGACTTGGTGAAATATAGATATAATAAGTAGGATGAGATTAGGTTGAGGGAAAACAAGAAAAAGTTTTTTAAAGGCTCTATTCTTCATACAACAAGATGTAGATGACCCCATTTTTTCAAAAAATTATAATAGCCTCAATAACAAAAGAGGTATAGATAACTCTACAACTTGCATTTCATAGCTCATCCACAATGGTCATAGTAAAGTTGCAAACACTTCGTCAAGAATTTCAAAAGTTGCATATGAATAACAATGAATCAGTGTAGGAATTCATGTCATGAGTAGCAATCATTGTCAACCAAATCAAGTCCTATGACGATGATGTCCTAGAAAAGGCTATTATGAGTAAAATTATTAAGAGGTTAACTCCAAAATTTGACCATGTGGTTGCAACTATTAAGGAGTCCAAGAACTTATTAACTTATTTTATGGAAACTGTAGTCCTATGGAGTAAGAATCAATAAAAAAAAGAAAAGGATGAGGAAAAGGAATTCTAAGTAAAAGGAGAGAGTTTAAAGGAGCAGGAAAAAGTTATAGGACATGAAAGAGGCAATGGAGGATTTCAAGGAAGAAGTTACACTAAAGGTAGAGGAGCCAATAAAGGATCCGAGTAAAGATCAGCAATAATAATAAAGGCATCATCTAAGGTCACCATTGTAAAAAATATAGACATATGAAAGCTAATTGTTGGTTTAAAGATAAACAAGCAAGTATTATAAAAGAAGCAGATGAAGAGAGTAAGTGGATCATGGAACATTTTAACACAACAGACATGCAAGGTGAAGTGTGGTTTATCAATAGTGGGTGCTCCAATCATATGACTGGTAAGAAGACGATATTCAAAGAGCTCAAATAATTTGATAAGACTTAAAAGAGGATGTTCAAATTAGGAGATAATCAAAAAGTGCAAGTGGAAGGGAAAGGAATAGTAGCCATCAAAACTAGCCAAGGTCATATTTATGGTAAGAAAACCAGGAAGCCATTCCTTACTGGAAAAGCATGGAGCGCCTCAACATGTCTTAAATTACTTCATGCAAACCACTACAACCCTATAAATACAAAGTCACTTGGAGGAAATTATTACTTTCTTCTATTTATCGATGACTTCAGCATAATGAGTTGGGTATATTTTCTAAAATTCAAATCATAAACCTTTAAAATTTTAAAAAAATCAAAGCATTAGTGGAAAAGAAAAGTGGAAAATGGATAAAGGTGTTTCGCATGGATAGAGGCGGTGAATTTTTATTAAAGGAGTTAAATAATTTTTGTGAAGAAAATGGAATTCGAAGGGAGCTAATTGCACATCTATTCCAAAGTAGAACAGAGTTTTGGAACACAAAAATGGTGATAGAGATGGAAAGAATTCTCTTGAAAGGAAAAGGTCTTCCAAACCAATATTGGGCAGAAGCTGTAGCATTAGCAGTGTATTTGTTGAATCTCTTTCTTACAAAAGTGGTTCAAAATATCACTCCATATGAACCATGGAATAAAAGCAAACCCATTGTAAGTCATCTAAATTTTTTTGGATATACTGCTTATGTTTTAATTAATGCTTAAAATTTCCAAAACTTATATGAGAAATTAGTTAAGTGTATTTTTGCGGATTATTACACTGAGTCTAAAGCATATAAATTGTATAACCCTATAACCCTATAATTGGCAAAAAAATTGTCAGTAGAAATGTAATGTTTAATGAGATGGCAAGCTAGAAGTAGTAATGGCAATAAGGAACATTAGCATCAAATTTTCCTTGATGGAAGAGACAAGTTTAGCCTCAATTCCTATAACTTAACGCAATACAACTCCAAAAACTTCATCGAATTTAACTCCTGCTCAATGCAGCCTAGTAACAACACCAAATGCAACTCCTAACACTAGCAACTCAAACACATCCTTTGAAGATACTTTGCCAAGGAAATTCATAATATTAAGAGAGATTTATGAATCAAAAGATTTTGAATCAATTGTCCTAGATCCTATAACATATAAGGAGCCAGTAGAAAAAGAAGAGTGGAGGCAAGTTATGAGAGAAAAGCTCATGTCTATTGAAAGGAACGCAACTTAGGAGCTAGTAAGTTTTCCAAGTGGAAAGAAAAATATTTGTGTGAAGTGAATATTTAAGACAATTTCATGAAGATGGTAGTATCTAGAAATATAAGGCTCAACTGGTTATAAAAGGGTACATTTATCAACAAGGGATCGATTATAAGGAGACATTTTCTCCTATAACTCTATCTGAAACCTTAAGAAATTTTTTCATGTTGGCAACAAAACTCAAATGGAAGGTGTTCCAACTTGGTGTGAAGCCTGCATTTTTGAATGGAAAGCTTGAAGAAGTATATGTTACACAACCAAAAGCCTTTGCGATTTATGGGAAAGAAGAAAAGTTGTACATGTTGAAGAAGGCTCTTTATGACTTAAAGCAAGCCTCAAGAGCATGGTACAACAAAGTTGATACATATTTCCAGCAAAATGGCTTTGTGATTGTGTTGAAGCCAGAAATTAAAGGCATTTGAATTGATATATTTAATTCACATAAGGCTAGGCATTTCATTTTCAGTTGGCGTAGTGTCAAGATTTATGAACAGTACATCAAAGCAACATTATGGAGCAGAAAAAAAGGATTTTAAGGTACATTGCAAAGACTTTGAATTATGAGATTTGGTACATTCATGTAACATATTTTGGATTAGTTGGCTTTACCAATAATGATTGGGCTACCTCATCAGATGATAGGAGAAGTACTTGTAAGAATGTGTTTGGACTTGGTTCAGGTGTAGTCACCTGGTGTTCTAATAAATAAACAATAGCAACTTTATCAACAACAGAGACAGAGTATATTGTTTCCTCTATTATCATGTAAACGTATTTGGCTTAGAAGAATGCTGTGCAATTTGCAACAAAAGCAATAGAAGGGAACTAAACTTTATTGTGATGATAAATCAACAATTGAAATAGCAAGAAATCTATTATGTCATAGCAATACAAAGCATATTGAGCTGATATTTCATTTTATTCGTGTTGGGTCCCGAATTTTTTTTTATTTATTTACTTATTTATTCTTTATCTTTCCTTTAATTGTTTATTATTATTTTAGTGGAGTCTTTAAATTAGAATTTAGAAGCAAGTGTTAGAATTATTTTATTAAGTGGGTTGAAAGAGTAGAGACATATAAGACAAATTAAGGGCAAACTTGGAAAGCCTAAGTGAAGGAGGGG
>JAOSBK010000003.1:28279571-28302193 GCA_027568895.1 Erythroxylum shatona
AATGTTCTGCTTTTTTGTGGCATAAAAGATTAGGTCATATATCCAAAGAAAGGGTACAGAGGTTAGTGAAAAATGAAGTCTTACCTCCATTGGATTTTGTTGACTGGGATATATGTGTGGATTGCATTAAAGGCAAACAAACCAAACATATATCAAAGCATCCAGCCACAAGAAGTAGCACATTACTGGAATTAATACACACTAACATCTGTGGTCCTTTCGACGTTCCCTCTTGGGGCGGCGAAAAATATTTTTTCACCTTTATTGATGAATTCTCACTATATGGATGTATTTATCTACTATATGAGAAGTCTCAGTCTGTGGACATCCTAGAGATGTTCATTAATGAGATAGAAAGACAACTAGATAGAAAAGTAAAGATAGTGAGGTCTGATAGAGGTGGTGAATATTATGGAAATTTTAATGAAAATGGACAATGTCCAGGTCCATTTGCAAAGTTTCTTGTCAATTGAGGCATATGTGCGCAATACATAATGCCTGGTACACCACTACAAAATGGTGTAGCTGAAAGGCATAATCGTTCTCTTATGGAAATGGTTAGGAGCATGTTAAGTAATAATATTATACCTTTATCATTGTGGATACATGCATTAAAGACCGTTGTGTATCTGTTAAATAGGATTCCTAGTAAGGCAGATCTTAAGACACCTTATGAACTATGGACAGGAAGGAAACCTAGTTTACGATACCTTCACATTTGGGGTTATCCGACAGAAGTAAGGTTGTATAATCCACATGAAAAGAAGCTTGATGCGAGAATTTTTAGTGGTTATTTCATCGGCTATCTCAAAAAGTCAAAGAGGTATAGATTTTATTGTCCTGATCATAGTATGAGAATAGTTGAGTCTGGTAATGCTTAGTTCATTGAGAATGGTCAAATCAGTGGGAGTGGAGAACCACGAAAAGTGGATATTCACGAGAATTGAGTAGAAACTACTCTAAGAAGAGTAGACATTACCACATCAGACGTGATTCTACCGGTTGTTATTCCTCTTGTGGCATCACAGATTCGCAACATACTGGAACGACAAATTAATGTTCCAATTCCACAAATTAAACATATTAATGACGAACCAACTAATGGTGATCAACTTACAAATGATCAAGTAATGTCACAAGACGTAGCATTACGAAGGTCTGTAAGGCAAAGAAGACCAGCTATTTTAAGTGACTATGAAATTTACTCATTTGAACATCAATGTGACTTGAGCATTGATAAAGATCCAAGCTCATTCAAACAACTCATGGAATGTACCAATTCTAAAAAATGGTTCGATGTTATGAAAGAAGAGTTGAAATCAATGGATGATAACAATGTCTGGGAATTAGTTAAGTTGCCAGAAGGTACAAAACAAGTGGGTTGTAAATGGTCTTTAAGACCAAACATGACTCACAAGGCAACATTGAAAGGTATAAAGCCAGACTTGTTGCCAAAGGTTACACTCAAAAGGATGGTATTGAATATAAAGAGACCTTCTCTCCAGTTTCAAAGAAGGACTCCTTAAGAATTGTTATGGCACTTATGGCTCATTATGATTTAGAGTTTCATTAAATGGACGTAAAGACTGCCTTTCTAAATGGTGACTTGGAAGAAAAAGTATATATGGATCAACCGGAAGGTTTCGTGACCACAAGAAAGAAACAATTAGTGTGTAAATTAAAAAATTCAATATATAGACTGAAATAAGATTTCTGACAATGGTATCTTAAGTTTAATGATATCATTACGTCTTATGGTTTTGTAGAAAACACCGTTAATCGGTGTATTTATATAAAGGTTAGTGAGAGCAAGTTCATTATATTGGTCCTATATGTTGACAATATCCTTCTTGCTACGAATAATATTGTTTTATTACATGATGTAAAGAATTTTCTTTCTAATAATTTCAAAATGAAAGATATGGTTAAGACATCCTATGTGATAGGAATAGAAATATTTCAGGATAGATCACAAGGATTGTTAGTATTGTCTCAGAAAGGTTATATCAAGAAAGTATTAGAAAGGTTTCAAATAGAAAAATGTTCTATAGAGATAGTTCCAATTCAGAAATGGGACAAATTTAGTCTAATACAATGTCCACGAAACGATTTGGAACGTAAGGACATGAAGTCTATTCCTTATGCGTCAATAGTTGGGAGCTTAATGTATGCTCAAACATGCACTAGGCCAGATATCAGTTTTACTGTTGGAATGCTAGGACGATATCAAAGCAATCCTATAATGGACCACTGGAAAGCTACAAAGAAAGTCCTTAGATACTTACAAGGTACTAAAGACTATATGCTCACATATAGGAAAGCAACCCATCTCGAAGTGATAGATTATTCGGATTCAGACTATGCCGATTGTGTAGACTCACAGAAATCTACATTCTGTTACATGTTCCTATTAGGTGGAGGAGCAGTTTCGTGAAAAATTGAAAAGCAGTCCGTCATTGCTATTTCAACTATGGAGGTTGAATTTGTGGCGTGCTTTGAGACCACAGTTCATGGATTGTGGTTGCGTAACTTTATCTTAGGTATTGGTCTTGTCGACAGTATTACCAAACCGTTAAGAATTTATTGTGATAATTCCACAGCCGTATTCTTCTCTAAAAACGACAAATATTCAAAGGGTGCAAAACATATAGATTTGAAGTATTTGTCTGTGAAAGAAGAAATGCAAAAACATAAAGTGTCAATTGAGCATATTGGTACCGATCTCATAATAACGGATCCGTTAACGAAAGGCTTACCGTCCAAAACATTTATTGGTCATATTGAATGGATGGGCCTTGTAGATAAGTCCTTGTTAGCATAGTATTCAGACATGTATATATACATATCATTATCTTGCTCGAATTGTTATGACACTTATGAATTCAATTACAGTCATATTTTTTGCTCACTTACTGGTTATCCATATTATGTTGTATACAATAATTATTATTTGTGAGATAACAATTACCGAATTACCCACTTAAAGTTTGTTCAGTTGAGTTGATTCTGTGATACATAGAAGAAATCAGATTATATAACTTGTGACTGTCATGATCCCATCAGCTTAATTCAATTAAGGATGACTTGATCGATTCCATGTATTGTGTGCATTTAAAGTTTTATTATTGAATCACCAAGTTGTAACATGGGTCAAGTGGAAGATTGTTAGACTATTTAATATCCCATGTAACTTATAAATTTGAGTCTCATAAAAAGCACTCAAGATAATGGTTATTAGGTATTAAATAATGGATCTCAAATGAGTCAAATGCCACTTTTTCTCTCTCTTCAAATTACCAAATGACATATTGGTTGGTGGTACTATATAAGTTCAAAAAACTTATCGAATAGTGATTCTGAACCTGAAACACATTAAAGAGAGAAATAGAGAGGAAATAAAATTCTATCAAGAACATCAATATCTCACGAAAAACAATCATGGATACAGGTACGCAAAAATTAATCGATCCATAAATGTCTTTCAAATTATAGATTAGGGCTTCACTCAACTTCACAATATTAATTCTTAGTGACCATATATGTATATTAATGGATTTTGTACCTTTATTTACACTCATAAATTATTATGCAACAAGTGATAATTAAAAAATTCGTATGTACAATTTCATATCTTGAGCATTTGCAGGTGAACTCCAAAGATAAAATGAGCACTTATTATTAGTTGCAGAAATATGATAAAGTCACCATCAACCCTTATTGCCACCGATATCTCTTTCATTAATGAAAATTGATTTTAAACTCCATGAACCAATTTTATACCATCTTATGTAAATGGCTCCTAATTTCTTATATTGCTCTTAATTTAGCATTTTTTTATCTAAAGGTTTGTTTATTTCTATTTTTTTCATTTATTTTTATTTTCAAATTTAGTATAAAAATATGTATTTGTTTGAACTCTTAGTTTCTATTCTTCCAGTTTTCAAAATTTATGAAAACCATAAAAAATAGTTTTTGTTTTTTATTTATATATTTTTCACAATATGATTTACTATCAACTAAATATATATTATTTAATTATTTTATTAATAAAGATATGAATAATTTAATTTAATACTATATTATGTATATTAATTAATTTAAATTAATTATTAATAATTTAAATTAAATTAATAATTAAATTAAATTTATTTAATTTAATTGAATAACTATTAATAAATTTAATTAAATTTAAAATATTTTCAAAATATTTAAATTTGAAATAAATTTTTATTTTAATAAATATATTTAAAATAAATATTAATTTTAAATTATTTGTTTTAATAAAACAAAATAATTTTTATTGATAATTTATTGTTAAATATTATATAAGAGATTAAAATAATTTATCTTTAAGTTTTATCTAATATGTAATTATCATCGGTAATAAAATTATAACTATATTAATATTGACGACTAAATATATTTTTATTTTTTATTTAAAAAATAAAATCTAAAAATTAAAAACAAAAATTAAAAACCACATCGGAACGAAATGGCCCTAAGTAATTTGGCAGGGTGCTTAAAGAGAGAAGAGATACAACGTGTATTTACAAAAAAAATTAAGAGAAAAATTTAGGAAAAAGAGAAATTAGGATATAGAAAAAGAAAACAAAAAACAAATTCAATTGGTTTATAATATTAAACAAAGTTATTTAATATTATAGTTCATCTTTTAATGAAGAATGGAGTTACAAACTACAACTAAGTTATTTAATAATCCTTTTATGCAGTAGATGAAGGTTAAAGACATATGTTTATACTTCTTTTTATTCGTTATCACTATTTAAAAAATCAAAATTATTAATATATTTTCAACTTTAAGAGTTAATGCGTGTAGGAGTTTTAAAAATTTTTGTTTTTATATGTTAACTAATTTAGTGTTTGAAGTTTATTTATAAACTTAAAAAACATTCTTATGTTTAAAATGACAAAAAAAATTTTATTCAGTTTAACGTTATAATCACAGTCTCTTGGTTTGCATTTATAAATAGTAACATTTAATGATATTAGATATTTTAATTTACTTATTTTGACCTCTTTCTTCTTCTTTTTTTTGTCAAGGATTCCGTTGTTGGTCATATTTTCAAACACACAATTCCATGGTAAGTAGTCAATTTCTCTACGATCGGAAACATCCGTTGCGTCTGACTTCCGATTTCTGACCGGGTCACGAATTCCAAGGATAAAGTTATTGCGATACAATACACCAAGGAAACCAGAGGTATCTGCTATCTTGGAATGTTTTTTTTTTTATTTTCTTGAGATTTTTATGTTGTACAGTTCAACTGATAGCTCTTATGCAAACGAGATTTGTTCCACATTGTGTGGCATATACTATGATCCCGCTTTCATACTCTCTCTCTCTCTCTCTCTCTCATTCCTAAAACAACCTTGTAACATAAGATATCAAGATTAACATGCATAAATTCTTCAAGATAAGGTAATGGTCAAATTAGATCATTAAATATGTAAGTTAGGAAAATAAAAATGAAGTTGACAATGAATTAGGGACCACTACAATGTTGACAATGTAGTGGTCCGTAATTATTGAACTTTAAGAGTTAATGCTTGTAGGAATTCTATAGTTTTTAGGTTTGTATGTTAATTAATATAAAAATTAATTTTCAAACACAATTGTCAATTCCATATTAATTAGTCAATTTAATTTCTCTTTGATCAGAAATATCCGCTTTGTTTGACTTCTGAGTTTTGATCCCGTCTACACCAGGCCGCCCTTGTGTTCCTCGCACTAGCACCCAACTTTTGGCCATCTTCACTTTGTTAAGAATTAGACGGAGTCAACAAGAACTGAAACTTTTTTTTTTCTTATTTCAGAGCGTTTATGTCTGAACAAATTATATAATTATGTTTTAAGTTTTAAAAATTGTAATATTTTAAAACGTTGATAAACTAATAACACATTTTTGTGAATCTCAATGTAAGTTAATAGGTTTAATTATTTTATTAAATAATAATTTTTAATTAACAGATTTATGTACGTAATGTTAATTTATAGAAATTTTATAATATTGTAAGCTTAAATTCTATTTGTAAGCTACAGTAATAGGATTCTAGTGTATAATATGGACAATTATTCCCTTCTACTCCTAAGTTATCAGGATTTAGATTTGTAACCTCTTATTCCCCTGATGATTTCTATGATTGTTTTATAGATATATTAGAAATATCATAAACATTGCTCATGGTTAAAATTATAGTTCATCGAATGAAACTTTTCTGACCTCTTTTATGTTAAGCTTAAAGACTCACCAATTTCTTTACCAAAATTTAATGTTATAATGTTTCCATAAAAGATCTTTTTTATATATTTTTGTTAATTAAGTATAATCTAAAAGTCCATCATTAAGTGTTTCATGTTAAAGAATCTCATTCAATTAGAATACAGTTTTTTATATATGAGTTTTGTAAATAGCAATAACGTACAATTTCACCGAATGCAAGATTTATTTTTAATAAAATATTAAATTTGTGTTAGCGAGTGACCTTCTAGATAAGTACGAATGTGGAAGCATAAACCACAGTTGTACCTATCATGAGGCCAATTGAAAATTATTTGGAATTAAAAGAAAAGAATAATTATAACATTCAAAGTTGACACCAGCGTTCTTAACGAAGAATATTTCATCGAGTCAAAGATAAAAGGCATGGCAGGCGGCTGATCCGTGACTCAATTCAACACCTCGCTATAAAATGGGGGAGTTGGATAAAGCTTTTACATGCAAACCAAAGAGCTCAGATACACAAACATGAGAAAGATAAGCCTAGCTCTAGCTTTCCTTCTTTGTCTACTATCCAACGCCATTGCCCAACAGTGTGGGCGGCAAGCCGGTGGCCGGACGTGTGCCAACAACCTCTGTTGTAGCCAGTGGGGATATTGTGGGACAAGCGATGACCACTGTTCGCCGTCAAAAAATTGTCAAAGCAACTGTAAGTCCAGTGGTAATACTGGAGGTGGTGAAAGTGCTAATAATGTGAGAGCTACTTACCATTTGTACAACCCCGAGCAAAATGGATGGAACTTGAATGCAGTAAGTGCTTATTGCTCCACTTGGGATGCCAATAAACCTTTGGCATGGCGGAGCAAGTATGGTTGGACTGCCTTTTGTGGTCCAGTTGGTCCCCGTGGTCAAGCTTCCTGTGGCAAGTGCTTAAGGGTAAGATCAGTTACAGCGAACATTTGTCTTTTTCTTTTAGATGATATCTAAAGTACTGTCATATACAGTCTTGAAGTTTTTGGAGTTTGCAGAAAATTCTAATGGTTTTCATTTATATAAAAAAATTCATACAGGTCACGAATATAGCAACTGGAGCTCAAACAACAGTAAGAATCGTTGATCAGTGCAGCAATGGAGGCTTAGACTTGGATGTTGGAGTGTTTCGACGATTGGACACAGATGGAAGAGGGAACGCCCAAGGTCACCTTATGGTCAATTATCAATTCGTTAATTGCGGCGATTAATTATGAAGTTCAACTTGTGATCAACCAATATAATTAATCCAATGCAAAAATAAATATCTTGCTTTCTGAATAAAATAATGCTCATTTTATGTAATGTGATCATACACTTCTGATCTACTTACGTTCTGAATAAAATAATGCTCATATTATGTAATGTCATACGCTTCTGATCTACTTATATAAATTAATAAAGGTACAATTAAAGTCTTAAGTTATTCATGTAAGATTCAAACAAATCACAACACAAGACCAAGATCTATCATGTCAGATTATTTAGGTAAGATTTCATATGCTTAGTATCAATTACCAATTTGCCCATCATAAATTAGAAATATAACACTGGTTTTGACCCAGTAACCCAAAACTTTATTAGATCACTTTTATTTGGGTCATACTTTATAATAGCCCATGACATTTAATTATATATATGTCAGTCCACCCAAAAAAGGCTCCAACAATCTCCCACTTAGACTACATATTTATAATTTCGTATAATTATATGTCATGATAAACCTTATGAGCTCAAAATTGCTATTACTATTTAATAATCTTTAAACAATCTGGTCCATTAATTATATCAATGCAAGATCAAAGGGATCTTCATCAGAGTGATCGTGACTAAACCCACCAATGATCACATACATCAATAAAACAACATGGATCAAATATGGATGTGTAGCATGGAAATTTCATGTCATGTGATCTTTAACATGTTTCTTTCCAACTGGTCCTACTTTATTTTTTAATGAGATCAAGCCGAATGAAATCAGAGTGTAAATTCACAAAAAATTTATACTGAAATACCAAATTATACAAAATCCGTAAGACTTGTCTGTAACTATAAATGTATACAAACTCCTACTAAATCAACTTATCATTAAATGGGAAAACACCTATATTAGCTAAGTGCTCACGAAAGACCTTAGGTGGTTAACCTTTAGTCAATGGATCAGCAATCATAGAGTTAATTTGTTCCAATATGTTCTATGGATAACTGACCACTTTGAATTCTTTTTTTAACAACTCGAAACTTGATGTCGACATGTTTCGACTTTGGCGAGCTCTTGTTGTTATTAAAATATAATATTGTCGATTTATTGTCACAAAATAACTTTAATGGTCTTCAATGCTATCTATAATTTGCAACCTAGCGATAAAATTTTGTAGCTATATGTCATGATTGGATGCCTCATAACATGCTATAAACTTAGATACCATGGTGGAAGAAACTATGAGTGTTTGTTTAACACTCTTCCAAGAAATAGCTCTTCCAACAAGCATATAGATATAGCCTGAAGTGGATTTACGACTGTCTTAGCATCCCACAAAATCAAAGTCAGAATACCCAGTGATCTCCAACTGATTCGATCTCCTATATGTGAGCATGTTATGTTTTTTCCTTATGACAGAATTAGTCAATCTCATACACTAAAGTATGACAATATTTAAATAAACGTGTACTTATTAAAGAACGAGTTCACTAAACAGGCCCAATATGGAAACTTTATGTGGAATATTATTTGTATATTTGTGGAAATAAACATTATAATAGTTGTATAAGTAATCATTTGATATAAAATTTCATATAGAGATTGGTATATTTTATTTATGATATTATATCATAGTCAAAGGTAGTTATACTAGTAGCCTTAAACAGGCAAAAACTATATAGAGGTAGTTAAGTAATCAGTACATGATTTGTCACCCTAAATTAATAAAGAAGAGTGTTCTATTCTTCTTAATTAGTATTGATTTGAGAAATCCTTGATCGAAGTAGAATGACACTTTTAAAATACCTTTCAAAAGTCACTAAAAGAATCAGTTATTAATGTTGAAAACTAATATGATTGAACTCAAATAGAGTAGACATTAATTTTATATTCTACGCATAATTAAATCATTGTACAATGAAAGGGTCAAATTACACAAATAAAAAAATACATAAACAGGTTGGTTAAGATCACTTTGATATTCCTAATATTTGAAGGACATAATGCATTATTATATGTTAATATTAATTTATAGATATAAGTTATTTAACTAAAAATGAAAAGTAAACTAAAGGATTTTACTTTATATATAAATATAACTTAAGCATATAACTTATACTCGTTGTCAATATATTTGAGAACTTAATTAGTCACATGTAAAAAATGACTATAGAGGAAAAATATAATTTAATCAAGTTGGATTTTATTTTAAAGTTTCAAAAACTTTAAACTTAAATATAAGATATTTGATAAATGAAAATCAATTTTAGGTATTGAATCTTAATGGAGCATAATTGGTATTTAATTAGAATTACATTAAATTTTTAATTAAGTTTAATTTAAATTATATTTATATTTTAATTAAATTACTAAAATATTTAAACCTTATTATACATAGGTATATGTTCTACAAGAGTTAGCATTCTTGGCATACCACTTTTACTACCACTTGTAGAGTTCTCTTAACTTATTCATTTAAATATTTTTAGAGGTCAAACATTTATATAAATATAGTAACTTGTCACTAAAAATTTCAGAAATTGGTTTTGTTATACAAAATATAATCAAGCATTATTATAAAGTAAGATTTACTATTCAAATTTTATTATATTTATATATTAATCATATTATATAATTAAAATGATCTTAATTTAAGAAAAATCATGAAAACCTTTACTTAAGTATTAATCTTGTTCAAGTTTAAGTTAAGAACAACAATAATGAAATAAATTAAGATGATTTTTCATGATTTTTCTTAATTAAGGAATATTATTGTTGTTAAAGTTAGCTAAGAATTAAATAAAAAGTGAATTAGGCTCAGATGTTTGGTAACGGGGGAGTTAAGTAACAGTCTAATATGCAAGCTAATTTCCTTTCTGTTGTAATTAAGGAACGGTAATGAGTCGGGTTAGGTAGAATTGAAGTTTAGCTCAATGCTTATTAACCTGAATCAATCTAGTGAAAGTTGTACGACTTGTAACCGTGCTAAATCTATTTGAGCCGGATTAAAATGATGTCATTTTAGTTAAAAAAATTTAAACATATAGTTAAAAATGATTTCATTTTAACCGATTATACTAAAACAATAAACATATAGTTAAAATGATTTCATTTTCACCAATTATACTAAAACAATATTGTTTTTACAATAGTAGTCAAGCTATTCGGATTTTTAGCCCAGAGTTTAAGAAGACCTCCTAGGTTCAAACTCGACTCCAATAAGCTCCACCTTAACAAGTTGACTTTGGATCATACCAAACAATTATTATCAAGCCTAATTATAACATTTGAAGAAAAATATTTCTTTTTTGTTCTACAAAAACTTGTACGTTTATTCAGTCCTCTTTCCTCTCGTATCTCTACTTCTTCTAGACTTCTCTCTAACCTCTTTGGCACATTAAGTTACGTGTTTAGTCAACCTAGATAATTAGTTGATGATTAATTTTTCACGTGAACGCCAACATGTCATAAACAAAAAAAAGATCTTATTAGCCAAATCAAAAAAAAAACTAACGTTTTGAATTGAGTTGTTAAGATTATAAAAGATTGGTTGCTTAATTGAAAAATTAAAAGTTAGGGCACTAAATAGGAAAAAAAAATCTTAAAAAGTTGAGCACTTTAAAATCTATTATTCCTCTAGAAATTGTTTTGTACAAAGAAATTATACAAAAGAAAATCAAGCTTTATTATAAAGTAAGATTGACGATTCAAGTTCTATTATATTTATACATTAATCATATTATATAATTAAAATGATTTTGATTTTAGAAAAATCATGAAAATCTTTATAGATGTTTTAATCTTGGTTTTCAAAAAATTATGATTTTTTCTATCGCACACATAATAAAACCATGTCTTGATTTTCTAACAAATACATCTATAAAAAGGTGTTCGATAATTTATGCTAGACAGGAGGTTGGCGAAGAAACATAATCATCCACAAAGGTTTTGCAAGATGATATAGAGCAAAACTTTCAAAATTGAACTTTGTAAACAAGATTTTCTAAAGCAAGAATATTGTTGCAATTAAAGTCAGGTAAGATTTAAATAAGAAGATATATGCTGAGGCTCGTGTCAACATAATTATGAATCTAAACTATCCTATGGTAATGCTTTGGATTACAGGCAAGTATCTTTGAGATGTCCTATAGGAGTAAGTTCTCTTAATTCACATCGTTTAATTTTCAAATGTGCAGCTTATCCTTTTAAAGTCAATTACAAGATGTCTTTTAACTTGTTAATTGCAGTTTGTTCATCAACACCTGCAACAGGCTAAGAATCAGAAGTTAGGGATTGCGCTGTGTAAATATCACGAAGAGCTCAGCAATACTTGTATCAGTTAACATGGAAACCCATAAGCTTAAGGCTGTTGAGGGATAGGTCTGATCATGTTCATGTTCAAAAGAAACAAGGAAATAGTGATCAAGTTGTTTCATTCAAGGAATAACCAGAGAAACCTTTTGAAATATTGTTTTGTTTTACATGATTACGTTTCTTCTAGTGTAGATTTTTTCATATGTGATTCACTGTGGGATTGTACAAAAGAAGTATTTAACAGGTTCTGATATAATGTAATCCCAAGTTATTCCATCAAAATTTTGGGTAATATAGCGTACAAGCGTACAACAAAATCAAGCCTTAGTCAGACTCAGACCCAACAGTAAGTCTTTTTTTCTCATGTTGGCTGTGAAATGGAGTAAGACTTTAAAGACTATGAATGAGTTCAAATTGGTGAGTTTAGCTAGAAAAAGTCATTGAAGATGGCCATGCTGAGCTATGCATGAATCTTTAAAGATTAAGCAGGGTTTATGAATTTTTGTATAGACTAATAATTGTTCAAAAATTATTTAACTATTTCAAGTTATTAGAGGTGGTGTTTAATTGGTAATGAAGTTTTACTTTGAACCTCTACGTTGTATGATTTTATCCTAAAAAAAAGAGATTCCATTTCATTGGTGCCAAGTGTCGGGGTCCTGACAACTGCAAAATCCTTAAATTGAAAGAAGTGTATGGGTTAAATGTACCTTCTTATAGTTGAGATCCTCCTAGTAAACAACAAAAAAAAAGAGAGAGAGAGAACTGTATAGCTCCCTTCTGATAATGAAATTCTTTTTACAATCTAAAAACCAAGAAAAGTAATCAACGATAGTTTTTTTTTTGTGCTAAAGGAGAATTACAAACATATTAAGCTACTAGGCGGGGAAAAGAAACCCCAGGTATATCCTCCAAGAGGATAGTGAAGCAACCCACAGGCAGGTTGTGATACCAATAGATGCCGATGTCTAGAGATCGGGCATTGTTAGCTAGCCAATCCGCAGCTCTATTCGCTTCACGGTAAATATGTCTAGCTTTTACAATCCATTGACGGTGTAATAACTGATTGATCCCCAAAAGTAACGCGTTAAAAGGTATGGAGGATGTGGAGGAGGATGATAATAAATTGATGACTGTCAAGGAATCAATGTCCAATTCTACCCTCCGATAGCCCATATTCCATGCCAGTGATAAGCCAGAGAACACCCCCCAGAGCTCTGCACTAACTGAAGTACAATAACCAATATTTTGCGCAAAGCCCCCAAGCCATGCCCCTGTACTGTCTCTGAGGATGCCACCTGCAGTGGTCGTCGACGTTGATGCTCTAAAAGCACCATCAATGTTTAGACGAACCCATCCCTGGGGAGGGTGAGTCCAACCAACAAGAATCTCCACCTGCTGTCTCGGACACAGGAGAGCACGTTCCACCAGTAGTTTAGCATGAAAGATCGATTGGACATACTGAATAACTACTGCCTGAGGAGCACTCGGCCAGGAAAAGTGAGTATCAAAAATGGATTTGTTACGCCAATTCCAAAGGAACCAGCATACTGTGCCAAAGAAGACCGACCAATCAAATCCTTGTATCGTCTAACGTGGGCGCAAGTTATCCAGCAACCATTGATGCATATCCTTCTGGAAGAACTCATCGGAGATAAGATTACTATTAACACTTCGCCAGAAGTGCTGAGCTCGGCATCCGTTGCGAACTATATGCAATATCGATTCTACTTCCCCGCAATGTTGGCATGAAGGATCCGTTGATTGTTGCCTGCGAGTTCTTTGTTGATTTGAGGGAAGTTTGTCACGAGCCAGTAGCCACAGGAAAGCACGAATTTTTTGTGGACCATCCCATTTCCATATCCTGTCCTAAAAACTATTGCGATGATTGCGCGACTGGCAAGTGATCAAGTTGTAGGCTGAGCGAATGGAAAAAGTTCCTGACGGTGAAGCGCCCCAAAATATACGGTCCGGACCATAATGAGGGCTTGGAGGGAGAATACCGGCAATCGCCATGCAAATCTCGGATGGGAGGAAATCTTTGAATAAGCTCCATTGCCATCCTCCTTGGGCATCCACAAACTCCTGGACTGGGTGATGAAGCAAATGTTCTGGAATAGTCCGAAGTGCCCTGTCTTGGAGCGGCCTAAAATCATGTACCCATGCGTCACACCAAAACTGTGTTTGGGCTCCATTACCCACCACCCATTTTAAGCCTTTCAAAATATGCTCCCAGACCGATGTGATTCCTCGCCAAACCATTGACCCACCTGAAGCTACAATATGTGTAGGTAAGGTGGTGCAGTTAAACCTATATTTGGCACTTAAGACCTGTACCCATAATGCCTCAGGCCGAGTTAACAGTTGCCAACCAAGTTTACTCAGAAATGTAGCATTAGTTTCTCGGATTTTGCGGAGTCATAAACCGCCATCCTCTTTCGGCTTGCACATTGAATCCCAATTCATTAAACCAGTTTTCCAAAACTCGTCTGTAGACCTCTAAAGGAAGCGTTGAATAATCCTTTCAAGATCATCACATAATTGACGCGGGAGTTTCACTGTTTGCATAGTGTAGTTTGGGAGAGCAGACAAGATGGATTGGATTAAGGTGGTCCGACCTGCTAGTGATAAAAATTTGCCGCGCCAACCCTCAAGTTTCTGCTGGACTTTATCGAGAATAAACTGATATGATCTTCTGGACGTGCGTTCATGAATGAGTGGGACTCCAAGATATTTGCCTAAATTATGAGCCTGTGGAAATCCCAGTTGGTGATTTAGCATCCGAGCCAAGCTGGGGGAAATATTTTTAGAGTAAAAGCACTTTGTCTTAGCAGTACTCACACTTTGGCCAAAGGCTGAACAAAAGCGGGCTAGGACCTGTGGAATGGCCAGAGGTTGAGCATCATCTATTTGAGCGAAGAGGATAAGATCATCTGCGAAGAAAAGATGGGTGAGAGCTGGACCTCGGCGACTCAAGCGTATGGGTTTCCATTGTCCTGTGGTGACTGCCTCTGTGATCAAGTGGCCCAACCTCTCAAGACACGGAACAAAAATATATGGGGATAAGGGATCGCCCTGGTGTATACCTCTACTGGGATAGAAGCTATCCGAAAGCTCACCTCCCCAATTGACTTGCATAGACACGGTAGTGATGCATTGCACAGTAAGGGTAATCAGATTATGTGGTAAGCCGGCTTGAACCAAAGTGTCATTAATAAAATCCCAATTCAACCGATCGTAGGCTTTATCAAGGTCTACCTTAAGAGCAAGAAAGTCGGATCGTCCCTTCTTTTTCCTCATGGCGTGTATGACCTCTTGAACTATAATTATATTGTCCGTGATCTGTCGATGAGGAACAAAGCTACTCTGAGTTGGAGCAACCAAAGTGGGTAGATAAGCTTTGAGCCGATTAGCTAATATCTTGGCCACTACTTTATAAGGAACAGAACAGAGGCTTATGGGCCTAAATTGGGAAATTAACGAAGGCGAATGGATTTTTGGAATAAGAACAAGGAGTGTACGATTAAGATGTTCATCCCAAACCTCCAGATTGAAAATTTTCTGGATAAAGTCTTCGAAAGTAGCTCCAACAACATCCCAAAATTTCTGGAAAAATAACGCTTGAAACCCATCCACACCCGGTGCTTTATTAGGGGCTAATTGAAACATGGCTGCTCGAACATCCTTCGATGTCAGCGGGCCGCCCATAACCTCTTTAGCATTAGATGGGAGGTCGAGAAAGGTCGCTTGTGTTGAAAGGGCCTGGGAACTAGGGTGGGCACTTTAATAAAGCTGTTGAAAGTAAGCTTCTGCCAATGATCGTAGAGCTGTCTTGTCAGAAATAACGCTACCGTCCTCTGAGCGGAGAGAGTGAATTGTCGTACGTTTCCGTTTGGAAGTTGTCAATGCATGGTAATATTTCGTGTTGCGATCGCCATGAAATAACCAGTGGGAACGAGATTTTTGATACCAGTTCAACTCCTCCTCTCCTAGCACTTGTTCAAGCTCTTGGGTAAGGAATACCTCTAATTGCTGGAGCGTATCTGAGTGACGCACCTCCCTGACCCGCTGGATACCAGCTAGGCGGGCCAACAAGCGGTTTTTACGTTTAAAAATATTACCAAACACCTCCATGTTCCATGTATGAAGAGTCCCAGCAAATCGACGCAATGACCCACTAAAACTATGGGAATCGTGTGGCCAGTGCGTTTGCACCAATGGAGCAAAGGAATCATCCGCAAGCCATGCTGATTGAAAACGAAAAGGACGGTTGACGGAACTAGTCGTTGAAGTCTGCTGGAATCGGATCAAAATGGGTCGATGATCAAATTTAAAGTAAGGAAGATGATGTACCGAAGAATGAGGGAAGACATTATGCCATTCATTGGAGCTGAAAACTCTATCCAACCTTGCCGCAACAGTACCCCTTCTCCATGTGTAACGTGAGCCCTCATAGCCAAGGTCTTGGACTTGGCAGTTTTGAATACACTGGAGGAAAGATTTATTCACTATGTTTCTGGTGTTTGCTCCTCCTCTCTGATCACCGACGGCCAGCTTCGCGTTAAAATCCCCTCCTAGTAACCAAGCGCCTGTCGTGTTACGTTGAATATGCTCCAAATTTTGCCATAGGAACTTTTTATATTGGTGTTGGGGACTGGCATATATGGCTGTGAACATAACGCCTAAACCATCCTTCCTTATTTTAGTATGTACAAATTGCTTATTAGCTATGAGAATTTCGACTTCCACAAACTCCCTCCATAGTAACCATATACCCCCTGAAAACCCAACAGCTTCCACGCAGAAAGATTGCGTAAAACCCAATCTGCGAATGACCTGATCAGCACGATGACTGCTGATTCGGGTTTCAAGCAAGACTACCATGAATGATTTATGAGTACGAACGAGATGTAACAGTACTGGTTTTAGCAACTTCCCACCCGCTCTTTGGCAATTCCAAATGATTATGGTCATATTTAAAAAATAATAGCGCGCACCACCTTTCTCAGGCATGGGCACTCCTGGTCTAAGTTTCGAGTATGCCTAAGGGTTCCATATGAGAGTCTTGTGGTAGAGACTCCGGTTGCAAATTAGTGACCATTTCCTCTACTCCTTCCCTGCCATGAATGTGTAACGGGTTAGGTGGTTCGGGTTGGGGAATGGGAGATGGCTGTTGAGAGACGCATAAAAGGGGATCTCCAGCATCCTCAACCACCGACTCAGGCTGCTCACACTCCATGTCAACTGCCCCAGGTAGACGAAAGCCGGAGGAGTGGTAGATTGAGTCCTTATGAGAGGCTATGTGGACCGCCTGATGAGACGCTGCAAGCTGGACAGAAGACGTGGGTGCATGCATGGAGCGTTGGGGACGTATGGTGACATCAGAGGCCTGTGGAACGTCTTGCATGGGAGCGTTGGGTGCATGCTGTAAAGTCTCCTTGCCTTTATTGACTGGTTTTGAGTTAGTCAAGATGGAGTATTTTGGTTGAGTTGTACGGATCCTATCCCTGCGCACTTGAACAGGCAAGTTGAGATTGTCCAGTTGGTCTGGGTTAGCAGGAGTAGATCTGTCCTTTTCAGGAGATCTGGCAATAATATTGGTGGGGATCTCCTCTTCGGGAAGTGTTCTAAAATGAGATCCATGGGTGGGCACGTGGTCTGCCTCGGAGGGGGTGCGGGTGCCCTGTTTATTCAGTTGGGTTGATGGTCGCCTGCTTCGTTTGGGTACTTGAACCCAAGGTCCGTATGCCTCATTGTGAGGTTTCCCTGGTTGCGGTGGCTGCTGGATGTCACCTATTGGTGATCGGGGTTGGTTGCCAGCCACTGTAGATGGGTCATGACGGACGTTAGCTTTGTGGGGGCAAGCCTCTACGCTGTGTCCCACTCTCCCACAGTGGAAGCAAATTTGGGGCAATCCTTCAAATGCGACTTTGAATTCTTCTCCATCTAGTTCCACCCTAGAAACAATGTGTTCAGTTAAATCTATGTCCACTGCAACGCGGGCAAACTTGCCTCTTTGTGTCTGTTGGGTAGTAGCATCAATTCTCACGGTATGGCCAACAATGTTGCCCAGTGCATGGAGTATCGCTAGATGGTATCGCGAAACAGGGAGGTCGGGAAATCTTACCCATACAACTGCTCGCAAGACCTTTCCCGTTGCTGGCCTGAACAGCAGACTCCATGGTTGTACCGCCAAAGCATGACCGAAGATGACCCATGATCCCTTCGTTAGGGCACACAAAAATCTTTAGTGGTTTACTGCCAAATTTTGTACATGCTGTCTTGTTCTTTGTGTGACCCACCAGAACTGACGAGATCAAATCAATGCAAACCATTAACTAGTTTCTTCCATCTAATGACAGGACAGGAGCCATTGAGAAATGTGAAATTTGGAATCTTCAATTCCACAGATGCAAACAATGAAAGTTGATTCCTCACCGACATTTTGGCACACCCTTTACCAAGTTTTATGTTCGTTTTAATTCCACTGGATGTTGGATTAACCCTGTCACGTTTTCTCTCCTGTGCTCGTTCTCAGGATTGAGATTGGCACACAGTCTAAGCCTTTAACCAAAACGTTTGCATAAACTCGAGGTAAGTGAAGTAATCATCAATTGTCCCAAGCGACCTTCCCTTATCTCCATATACCACCATTAACAGTTAAATGCTATCTTAAGAAACCAACCATTGCCTCCTAAAGGGCAATATGTCCATTTCTTTAGGTCAATTATACGAAAAGCGATGTATAAGAGGAAAAGTATTCTTGCACTAATTGTAAGCAGTCTCGAGTCTATATAAAACTGGCCAATTTCTGCAGATTTTAGACCCCATATATCATAAAAAGTATTCCAAGATTTTCAACTTCTGCAAAGCATGATGATTTTACCACTTGGTAGCGAAATTTCTCACTGATCTACATTGGGAACCAACGATTACATCTAAATAGAAATTCAGAATATGTGAAAGTAGAGCTAATGTACCAACTTCAAATTTATTCCCTCATACACTCTCCTTTGAGCTTGACGCTTCAAGATCCTGTTTCCTCTGTTCGCTAACTGGAGTGGGTTTGTCTACAGGTGTATCTGGAGCAGAATCAGGTTCCTTTTTAAGCTCAGACTCGAATTCTTTTGCAGCCTGCAAATTATCATACACACTTCTTTTTCTAATCAAAAGGAAGTCATAGAAACATAAACGAAAAAATTTTCCCACATAATAGACAAACAAAATTCCAATCATCAACAAGCAGAACTGGTTTCTTGTGCATCGATACATAAAGTAAATTCAGAAAGTAAATCAAGAAACTAGTGTCCATGATTAATGTCATTGCTAGAATAACACAATGCGAATGGTCAATAGTGCTAATGAAAGCCCAAATGATCTTCATACCAGAGACAACTTACATTAGATATACAAACTGTCTAAAACTCCACTCTTTCCCTAAAGTTGGATATACCTGTTACTGTACCAATTCCCAATTCAAATTTTCAGTCTGTTTTTCATATTTATAGCAAGATTTCTTATTATAAGATCTCTAAATCGCAACATCGAGTCTCTAAATAGAAGAGCCATCAGTCTCAATTTGGCAGACTTACCATCTGTAGTTTACTTGATGTGTTTTTAGAAAGAAGTAGCTGAGTCTGCCAAATTGAGCCCGATGGCTAGCAGAACTCTACAACAGAGAATTAAGACAAAAAATAGAGTGCTTAAATCAAAGGAACGAGTAGGAGGGCAGACAAAACAGCCCCACTTATTTAGTCCAAGTAAGGGATTCAGTATTTCGATAAATCAGTTAGTGGATATATTTCTTTGAGGTACCTTACTTCCTTTCAAATTCAGCCACTAAATCATGTTCTGTTGTGATGTATATGCATTGCACAAATCCAAATATGCTTCCTTCATGTATAAATTGGCAACCAGAACAGTTAAATGAAGTTCCCAGGTTTCATGACACTTGTTTTCCTATATTTCCTTGAAAACTGCAAGGAATAACACTGTTCGGGAATGCCTAATTACAACTACCTCTAAAAAGATTACACCACCAATTTGGTTTGCTACCTATTGACTCACTAAAGATTCCTAGCATTCTTGTGGTCTAGAAGTATATGATCATTCTCCTTCAGAAGAAAACAACTATAGCCTCAAATTTTCACAATTCTTGTACCAAGCCACATTTGAAAGTAGGCGTATAAACTAAAATAACAGCCAAAACCTAAAATGTAATATGGAGTTGGGTCCTTCTCACCAGTTGCAACTCTAGGACACACACACGCACACTCACATGATGGAACAACAGAAAGCAGAAAACTAATTTGATAGTGAGTTCATTTTCAAAGGTCCTATACCAAAAGGTACAAGTAACTAAAGCATGACAACTGACAGAGAAAATATGAAAGCAAGAGAGTAAGGAATTTGCATCACTATGTTCATTTCAACATTCACAAATGATATATTTTCAATACAAGTCCATGTATGGTCTTAAATGCTATTGAAATAGGAAGCCACATATCCATAACTACCCTTTTGATCAATTATAAAAAGCTTTAAAAACAGAAAACCAAATTTCAAAAATTTCAAGTATGACAATCCACTATGAGTTAAAAATAATATGCTAAGAACAGGTTTCACAACCAAAGGGCCAATAGAAAATGCCATCATAAGTTCCCACATGTTTCAGCACGGTCGGTAACTATACATCGTGCCAATAAACAAATTTAGGGACAAACATAGGACTCCTAGATATCTGTATCTTACATGGAATGTCAATGGTCATATATTACGTAGGCATTTTTTTGGTTTTCCACTTCTTCTCCGTCTTGAGAGGACGGTATAAGATTTTCATAGAGAAGAAACAGGGCAAAGAATAAAAAGCAAACTAAGTTCAGACTGTCATCGATGAACTAGCAAAATAAGTCTTGTATCATCGTAGAAACCCATTGCCCACTAACTGTGGTAAAAAATGTTTGGTCATTGATACTCAAAAACATTTGTGCAAACACAAGTATGAATGACATACAATAAGAAACTCATCCTGGTCCAGTATAAAAAAGATTCGGTTAAATTAGCACACGACGATAAAAAGCTAATCTTGCTGTCAGGGGTACCAAAAAGTGTCTAACTCGGGGTTTTAGACCCTATTTTTCAACTATTATACTTGAGAAATATGACTTGGTGCTAACAGAATCAACAATTCCTTTCCAGCTCAACCTAATCAACTCCTTGGGAATTTAGCACACCAATTTGAATGAAATCAATATTAGCATGGCAAAGACATGCTGAAATCCTTTACCTATGTTATCCAACTGCCTTTTATGCCCCAAAAAGAAACTCCAATATACAGAACAAGTAAATCATTTCAGTTACATTTTTGTATCCTTTTGCTTTGGTATGACCTCGTGAAGCTTCAGAACAAAGAGTAGATCCTTAAAGAACATAGAAAGCACATCTTTACTCAGTCCAGTTCCTACTGAATCTAAAATGAGATTCCCAGACCAACAATGAACAGTTAGCTTAAACGAAGTTACAGTTCACTTTCTCAACCAAATGACCTGGACAAAGAGTAAGTAGTAATTCGAAACCTTCTATTCTTCACATGGATAGCAAAAAGATTCAGATGAAAACACCAACCTGTTGAAAGCTCTTCACAGTCTTCCCAATACTCTTGCCTACTTCAGGCAGTTTTTTGGGCCCAAAAACCAAAGCAGCAACTCCAGCAATCACAACCAGTTCAGGGACTCCCAGGCCGAACAAAGCATTACAAGTACGACCCTTTTGGGTTCTTACACTTCTGCTTCTGGTTTTGCCTAGAACCAGAGTATTGTTGTAGAACTTGTTGGTTTGGTTGGGAAAGGCAGTGCTGTTGAAGAAGGCGGAACGAAAAGAAGAGAAAGGTAGAGACGATGGGCTCTTGGAGACAGAAAGAGTGATAGAACAGATCTCCATGGTTTATTTTGTTACTAATTTTCTGGGTGCTTTATGGGTTTTGCAGATTTTCTTGTATGCTACTGATTGAGGAAGGTGGATAATAGAGGCACATGGTTGGTCTGGGATTTTTTAGGTTTTGACCTGGGGACCCAAAAAGAAAAAAGAAAAAAGAAAAAAGAAATGTATATACGTCCGAGGATAGCTATGTTAGTAAAATTAAGATAAACAAGAAAACATTGTGGTTGAGTTCAGTGTTTGGAGTGGGTATGGGTTGTCTGTCAGGGTGACTGTTTTTTGATTTTGAGTTGTTCTAATTACAATATACATAAGCTGTTTGTTGGAGTTACGGTGAAGAAGGCATAGTTCAGACAAAAGCAGTAACATTTCAAGTTGGGCGTTGGGCATTAAGTGTTGGTTGGATTGGGCACAACGAACAGCCAAAAAGTGGCTATGGCTTCTTCAGTCTTCATTTTCACTGATTCACCATTTATAATTTCCACCAACTAGGGTCCCATCAAGAATCAGTGTGCATCAGAATTTTTGTAATTTCCGAGAAATAGAGAAGTGGCTTAAGAAGGATTTAAATTATATAAATTACAATTTATATGTAGCTCAATCACATAGGACTCATTATATACGATAGATGTATCTACTAATTAAATGAAATTGTTGGACCCCGATTTTTGAGTGAAAATAAGAAATATTCAAAAGTGGATGAGTTGATTGAAAGGAAATTAAATAGCAAGAAGTAAAAAGAAAAAGTGTGAAAATTGGAAGAATTTAGAAAGTTTGACTTTTTGGCCTTTGAGAGTTGACTTTTGATGTAGGCAAAATTTGATAAAATGATCTACATGAAACTTGTAGATTATGTTAAGAGTTTTCTGTAGCCATAAAGTTTGCAATTTTTCGATATCGGG
>JAOSBK010000003.1:28305410-28320922 GCA_027568895.1 Erythroxylum shatona
TTTAATGATAAAACACTTGCTCTTCTTGATTTGCACAACTCTTTCATCAAGTAGTACCTGAAAATAATTTCTTAACTGATTCTAGATATTTTATTATTATCAAAACATAAAGGGATTTAATTTGTCAACCACCATTGGTCCAACACATATATGATAGTCATAATAACAATTTAATCAAAAATAAATAACAATATACAAAAAATGGAAATTAACATTAAATATTAATATAATATTCTTAAAATTCAAATTTAATATTATTCAAAATCTATTGTAAGCCTAAAAATAAATTTTATAAACAACAATTTCATTTGCATAAGTGAAAAGTAAACTTAGTTAACAAAAATACTCTTTATTAATCTTTTTTAATATATATGATTTCATAATTTTATGTGGTCCCATAAAATTGTATTTATTATATATAATTTCTATAGTAATTTATGTTAATGAAATATTAAAAATTAAGAAAATTTAAAAATCTTAAAAAAAGTATAGTATTGGCGACAATTTCATAAATTGGTAGCCAAATATTCATCACCAAATGTCTCAACATGAAAAAAATTAAGACGTCATATGTTCAATGACGAACGATGTCGTTTTGGAATTTGTTTAATGCAACCAACTTGACATCCCCCCTAATTTTGTATCAGCCTCTCCTCTCCCTCGCATGATTATTCTTCCTTTTCTCATCTTGTTCTCTTCATTTTGTCTTCCATCGTCTCCCTGCAATTGTAGTCGAGGTAAGTAGTTGATGCTTTTGTTCTTGGTTTTGTTTTCTTGTTTCATTGTTGTTGTTAAATGCTATGTTGATGGTTAGTTTTAAGGTGAGTTGTTTGCTTTCATTCGGATTGTTAATGGTTGAATGGTTGTTTGAATGTGTTAATATTGATGAAGAAAGGGAAAAGATAGAATTTTTGTTGTTAGTTTGGGTTGAATTTTTCAAGCATATAAACTATTTGATGAAAGTTTTCATAGGTTTTTAATGGTATGCTTTGATAGGGAACGGAGTTATTTATTTCTATTTTCATAGTGTTTTGTTTGTGAGGATTGTGATATATAAAGAGTGTTAAGGTTTTGTAATTTTCTATATCAAAAAGATGAGTGATTTATATGTAAGAATAATGATAGATTAGTATCTTTTTATGTTAATTTTTGTAGCATTGGAACCTTCTAATCTAATTGAATCTTCTATTAATGAAATAGTTTGCATTGAGATTTGTGTTAACTTTGATATAACTTAAACTTTTTCCCAGTGGGCTAATATAATCATAGTCTATATATCAAATGCAATTATTCAAATTTAAATATATTTTGGCTTTGTAAACATTTTCAAAATCAATTAATTAAAAATTTAATTAAATCTAATTCCAAATTAACTAAATCAATTAGATTTATTAATCTTTTTTCTATTTTCATATAATCAAAAACACATACTCAAGCTTCTAAAATTTAAGAATATAGAGCACAAATAGTCTTCACTTTAAATATTCATAATGACATTAGTCTTGTGTTGATCAATATGAAGGACTTGATGAATAATGAACCCTAAAAACTTTCTTGTTAATAATATGAAACAAAATTTATAAATTTCATCTTCAATTGAAAAGTTATAGCCTTTTGAAAGTTCATAAAAGTATTCAAGGTGATCCTCTTGAAATTTAAGTCTACTAACTATAGTCATCAACATAATGTTAAACATTATTATGAAGCATGTCATTAGAATTGTTTTGTATAGCCCATTGGTATATGGCACAATGTAAGTTTAAAATAGTATGAAAATATATATTGAATTCATAAATTGTATTAACAATTGTTAATTAGATTAAGGTTATTTTATAAATCATTGTTTATAAACATAAGTTATCATGCTTTATATGTATTATGAGTTATTATCAAAACTCATATTTCTGCAAATTTGATTTTAAGAAAATACCCTTTATGTTATTTATGATAATGACATAATTCAAGAACTATATTTTAAAGGTTGTTAGGCTTTTAAAATGTCAAACTAAAGTATATATGACCTTACTCTTAACACTACCACAACTTAAAGGTAAATTAAATTATTAAGCATGACCTGGAATTGGAAATCACCTAAGTTTGAATCATATGGATGATTTGCAATGTTATTGATAGAAAATAAAAGAAAGGAATATATTAAGACTTTTTACCTTATACATTTCCTTATTGAGACAATTAATTATAATGTATATTGTATTTCAGGAGCTCTCATCACATGCATTCGTAAATAGAGTTGCATCTAGAATTTGTTATAATTAGTGTAAGTATGTCTAAGTTGGATTAATTTAAAGATTATTGAAGTTATATGTTACTATGCACATGTTTGTACACCACAAGAAAATAGGTTTTAGAGACAGAAAATAAAGATTTTCTATAGAGGAACAAATTTGGCAATAGAAATTACCGACGGGAAGAGTCATCAAAGAAATGGTCATTGTTAAATTTTAGCGATGGAATATTGTATATTTGTCGGTAAATCTAGTGATAAATTTTTTTTTCCATCGGTAAATTTAGTGACAAAATTTTGTATTTCCATCAGTAAATCTAGCAACAAAATTTTCTTTTCCCATCAGTAAGTTTAGCAACAAAATTTTGTATTTCTACCGATGAAGAAGATTTTGTCGCTGGGTTTATCGAATAGATATACAATATTCTATTGCTAAAATTTAACTACAACCAATTTCTCAACAGAAATACAAAATTTTGTTGCTAAATTTATGACAGATACATAAATATACTGACAAAATACAAAATTATGTTACTAAATTTGTGAAAAATATATAATATTCTGTCCGTGAATTTAGCGACGGTAAATTGTTAATTTGTCGCTAAATTTTCTGACATAAATACAAAACTCTGTCACTAACTTTACCAATGGATGACATTATCTGTCGTTAAATTTTTCCTGACAAAGTATATCAACGAAATATTGTAATTCAGTTGAAAAATTTAACTATGATAAAATTCAAACACCATTTCTCATTTCTTAGCCGAGTTTTCTGTTGAAAATCTTTTGAATTTTTTGTATTAATTTTTGTAAATATTATAACATTGATTGATAATATAAAGTAAAAATTATTTTGATTGGTAATATAATTAAAAAATTATAATGTACACAAATAAGTATCTTGAAAATAATTGTAAATTAAGAATCCATATAAAAACTTTAGAGTAGCAAAATATTAAATACATTCACTTATCCATTTAAGCTATGCAGTTGGTGAAGGCAGATGCTCTGACTGCTGTGATGAGGTCCTGTCCCTCCTTTTCAACTCATTTACCTTATTATAGAGTTGGATTATGCACTCCATTAGCCTCTGTACTGTGCTCTCAAGCTGAAAGACTCTCTCATTTGATGCAGACCACCTACTAGATCCAACTGTTATAGATGTGGAGGATTGTGAATAACATGCGTTTGTAAATAATACTGAAAATCCTTCCACGATGGTCCCTATCACCCACTACTTCAAGCTGTGTCTGATTCTTATCAATTGTTTCATAGTTTTGAGATTATCGTTCGATGCTTTCTTGTATTTGGTCCTATCATTATAATTATTTATGTTAGTAAGTGATAATTTTTAAGAATTGATATTAACATATAGATTTTACATACATGAAGTTGTCTGCATTGGGTGTTGACAAAGGTTACACCATCATGTTTCTTAGTGTAGATATGCAAAAAGAGTTAGTATAGCGTAAGCTTCTTACCTATAGACTTTTCCTACATCAGAATAAAATTGTTATAAGTGAACTATAATTTACAAAAATTTCAACAGAGTTTCCTCTATTTTTATGATATTTATCCCTATTAAACAAAAAAATTTGCTCAATAACACAACATGGTACCAGAAATTTATAACATTATTATTCTCCATAATACACATATATTTTCATTCTAAGTTTCATACATGAAATTACATTGAAATCAAATATCATTTTTCTAAGTACAAAAATCAAAATATAAGTGTAAAGTTTCGATACTTACAAGTTTCTCAGCATGCTTATGGTGCGTCATAAATCCTCTAGTATGTATAGGTAGACTCTCTCCCTCTTGTCCTCCATATTTGATTGTAGAATTATGCTCTAAAGTGGACATTGCCTTGGGTGATGCCCAATACTATTGCCAATGACTCTATATTTCTTCAGATATGTAAGGAGGTCATACAATATTCTTGTGTATTGAACCAAGAAAGTCTCTATAACATGCATGAGCTCACCTCTCCCATACATTATAAATTACAGCATCAAATTTTGAATCCCTAAAAAAATTCTTTCTGAAAAAAGAAAACATACTATAAGTACTTATAAATATTACTTATAAACGACAATATTTATTTAATTAATGCATAAATGAGATAAAATAAAAAATATTAAAGAATATATTTTTTATATCTCAAACTCCTGATAATAAAAATCCTTTATCACTTGAGAGACATTCTCTATATATGACCCTCAACATCTATCTTCTCCTTAAATTTGGATAACATATTTCTGGAGCACGTATATAAGCTATTTAAGATCATTTTCAAACTAAACTTACAACTTCAGTATAAATCTATAGTGTTATCATGTATTACAAAATTTTTATAATTTCACTCACAAATTGTTGACAATTATAATGTAAGTTCTTCCATCGACTCCTTTAGCTCTAGGTAGGACGCCACCTTTATCATTTGTGACATTTACCCTTGATATCTCTGTTATTATATGGGTGGTGGAAGGTGTAGTAGGGTTGGCTTATGGTGTAGCAAGGCTGGTCGATGGTGTAGTAGCAGATACAGAAGGTGATTATTCAGGGACTATAAGTCGAGAAGGTGATGCTTCATCAGGATGTGCAGTAGCTGACGTACAACACCTGATTCTATATCATATGCAAAATGTGATGTTTCACTTAGAAATGCATTGGCTTTTTTAAATCGTGGTAACCTGAACTTTGGTCACATCGTATCCTGTTTTCTCTTTTGTGACATATTTTTAACCCGAAATTCACATTTTATTGAATATTTCAATAATAGAACAATATAAATTAAACACAAATAACATTATATTGTTGATGTAATGAATTTATTCATTAAATATTCTATTACAAACAAAAATTAATCACTATCATCACTTAATTGTAAATCAAAATCATCATCGTCTCCTTTTTCTGAAGAACTAGAATCAAACTTAGGCTCCTCTTCAGATCTCTCGCCCTCCTTATCTTCTTTAGAAGAAATTTCAACATATTGATTATTTGGATCGTTCAAATGTTCATTCTTGTCATATATTGCACATGCAGTTATTTCATAAACATCTTCCTGAAATGCTTCATTTTTAATTCTTTTTTTCACCTTTTCCATGTAGATTTCACTTTGCAAATGAGCAACCAATTTGAGTTATCTCATCGTAAGCTAGGAAAAGGGATATAATACACATAGATCGCTTGCATTAATGACACCAGAGGTTCAAATTTTCTAAATCTGCTTCGCTAGTTGATTTTAACTAGATTATATTAGCAGTGCACTTTTGTTGCAACATTAGAAGTTGGATTAAATCATTCACACTTATATACCACACTTCATTTTATTGGTAATGTAGGGTACTTAATTTCAAGTATCTCAATAATTTTACCATAGTAATCCATTAATTCTCCCTATATGCAGACGCTCCTATTTACTATTACCATGTTATGACCATGATATTCTATATGAAATTTGTATCCATAATAAAATATACAGGATATGATTTAATAGTTCATAAAGGTCCTTTCACAAGATCACATATGAACTTGTTCTCAATTGGATTTTCTAAGGCCTATAAAAAAATTCATATTAAATAGTATAATGTCATTTAATCACTTTGATCTGAATCAACCATTTCAATTATTACAAGTGAAAACTTACATATTTCTCGAACCTTCGAAGAAAACATCTTTTAACTTCTTTATTGATATCATCTTGTGTTATTTTGGGCATTGGCTCATGTAACCATTCCTTGTATAATCTAAAAACATTATTATGTATTTTAGTCGTGAACAACACTAAGTTTGAAAACTCAAATAATGAATTTCAAAATCAACATTGCCCATTTATCCCCCATCATCATTATGAAGAATTTTTCTTTCTCTTGTGTGCACATGCGACTCAAAATAATGTAAACAAAATATACTTGCTTCCTCTACTAAATAAGCATTACATATCGAAGCTTCAACTCTAACCTTGTTTTTGAAATTTTTCTTCAAGTGATGCAAATAACTACATTACAAATAAGTTATTACAATTCTTTGATCAAAACATGCTATAAGTTTTATTTAAATATTAACTATAATTACCTCTCAAATGGATACTCCCATCAATATTAAACTAGACCAGCAAGTTTAGCATTGTATGCTAAATACATGGGTAGATGATCTATATAGTAAAAGCTGGAGGAAAAATCCCTTTCAATGTGCACAAGATAATTTGAATTGACCTTTCTAGTTTTTCCATTTTATTTAACTTTATTTCAGATGATGTTAAACTTTTGAAAAATAGATTTAATTATGATATAGCTTCCCAAACTTTATTTGGTAGTAACTATCAAAATGTAACTGAAATTAGCCTTTGTATAAACACATGATAATCATGACTTTTCATCCCAAATAATTTGTACTTCCTCTTGTCCACATACCTTGCCAAGTTTGAAACACAACCATCAGGAAACTTTAGACATTTCAACCATTCACACAAAATATTCTTTTATTTTTTGTCTAAAATGTAACATTCTTTTGGGTATTTACCCATGTAAAGATCTTTGTCTAACTCATTCCTTCTAGAAAAGTTTCAAATCAACTCGTGATTTTGCATTATCTTTTGTCCTCCCTTTAATGTTCATTATGGTGTTGAAAAAATTGGCAAAAATATTTTTTCAATATGCATCACATTTAGATTATGACGTATCAAATTGTTTTTACAATATGGCAAATCCCAAAAGATAGTTCATTTTTTCTAACTAAAACTTTTACTAATGCTTCTATTAACTTCTTTAGCTTCAAGTTTTGTAACTTTCAGCAACCCTAATTCATCAATATCTTGCAATATCTCTTCACCAGCTCTGTAAGTGGGAGGAGGTGTTTGTACCATCTTATTCTTAATAAAATTTTGTTTATTGCATCTAAATGGATGATTTGGAGGAAGAAATTTCTCGTGGCTATCCAACCAAGATGTTTTGGCCTTGTTAGGAAGATAAAATGCATCAGAATCATTGTCACAGTAAGGACAAGCCAATTTCCCTACTATGCTCCATCCATACAACACAGCATATACAAGGAAATCACTAATAGTCCACATCAAAGCTACTCTCAAAAAAATTTTGTTTAAGAGACACATCATATGTCTCCACACCAAATTCCCAAAGATGATACTATTCAGATACCAATGGTTTAAAAAAAACATCAATTTTAGGCTTTCAATTCCTAAGCCCTGGCACAATCACCATTAAGAACATATATGGCCCATTCATACACATCCATAGAGGCAAATTATAAGGAGTAATTATGATTTGACATGATGAATATTGTTGGTTAAATTAACCAAAAAGGATGGAATTTATTTGTCGACAATCCTAACTTAACATTTCGACTTTTAACTATAAAATCAGAATGGATGTTATTGAAATCTTTCTATGTGAGTGCATTTGATGGACAACCCATTATTCCATCTTTCTGTTCATGTTTATTATGCCATCTCATGTGAGATGTAGTAACATCAGAGGCATATAGTCTTTGAAGTCTCGGAGTTAGGAGGAAATAATACATTCGCTTCTGAGGTACTAATTTCTATTTCATATAATGCTTTCTAGGTTTAAAACTAGATTGACAACAAAATTTGCACTCTTGTAATTCCACATCATCTCCCCATAACAACATACATCCTAAATTGTAACAATCAATTTTTTCAACCGACGAACTAAAACCCCTAATAAGTTTCTTCATATTATAGAAATTATCAACCACTGTATGATCAGGAGGTAATGATTCATTATACCAAGCAAGAATTTTACTTAAACATCGATTAGAAATATGTTTTATATTTAATATTAGAGCAATTGAAGATAACTGAGTCATGGTCTGACAATTTGTCTATAATTCTTAGTCAACTGATTTTAGTAAGTCAAAACATTTTTTTGCATGTGGATTTGGTTCTTCTTTAAGATTTTCTATATTTTTTTGAAAGGTATAATCGACTGCATTATAACCTATTTTAGTGTAAGGATTTTCAGTTACACCCACATTATTTGTTATAAATCTAGTCTCCCCTTCAAACCTATCCACGTTTAATGATGAGTTTACTTCATTACCCCTTAAGTGTTATAAATTGATGATTCCCCATGTCGTGTCCACTCAAAATAATTTGGAACAAATCCTTTTCTTAATAAACGGAGATTCAATTCATTAATAGGAAGAAAATGAAAACGTTTGCACTTTTTATACGGGCATCTAAACTTTGGACCATCCATATATACAGGTTGAGAACATGCATAGTCAATAAAAGATTCAACTCCCTTAAGAAACTCATAATTAATGAAACCATTGGGTGTTAATCACCTATACATCCAAGATCTATCAACATTACTCATTTATGAAAAACTATTATTTAAAAAAGTGATTTCATAGTTAAATACGATAATCATTATAGCAGTATCCATATTAATCTTACAAAACATTTAATCTTTACTTTACATATCATTAAATCCTTCATTTCCCCTAAGTTTTATAAGTCTCTAACCATTTCCTCTCTAAATTGAAACTAACCTATCCCACCATATGATTTCTCAATTATAAAACTCAATCATAACCAATTACTCCTTAATGATTGGATAATCACCACATTTTAAGTCATAAGAACCTTACTAGCTACTTCATAAAATAATTTTTAGGAGAGATAAGGTTTTGATTTTTAGTAACCTTAATATATTTTGTTAGCCCCCATATTTTTTTCATCTAGTTAAGCATGATCTAAATGAATTTTGAGGTTCTGATGGATTTAACTTTTTGGAGTTATTATTATATTAATGTTAGTAAGATTATATGACTTGGGTTAATGGAATTAAAGTACTAAGGTAATAAGGATATTCAAGGGCATTTTTGGAAGACCACTAAAGGTTAAAAGAACCTAAGCTTATAAGGAAGGGTAAAATGGACTTTTTGGGCTCATTAAAGGGTAAATAGGAGAAAATAAAAGGTGGGCTTAGATGTGAAGAAGCTGAAAACAAAAATTAGAGGAAAGAAGGAGAGAGTTTTGGCTTTGAGAGGAAAGAAAGAAGAAAAGCTAGGTTTTGATTTTCTTAGTCTTAAAGAGTGATTTTGAAGTTGTTCAAGAAGAGAACAAGGAAGAGGAGGATTAGAGCTTCCATTAGAGCCAACAATCTCACTATTTGGTGAAGATTCAAGGTAAGAATGTTTTTAATCTTTTGGATTTTCAAAAGCGTTTAGTTCATAAACCTTAAGAAATGTATGGGTTTAAGAATTCTAGGATCAATTTTAGTGAAGATGTCTTATGGGTTCTCCAATTTGAATCGCTATTGAATGGGAATTTTGCCTTTGATGAAGGAAATCAAAAGAGGCTAGAGGAGCAAGGGGGAGACATTTTTTAGCAAAGTTTTAAGCAAGGAAATCAAGGTGAGTATATGTTTATAATAGAATAAATAAGCCAATAAATGTTTTCTTTAAATCAAGGAAGTTTAATGTTTTTAAATTGCATCATAAATGTTGCATTTGGTGCTTCTTGAATGAATTTAGAATTTGCTCTATGTTTGATGTGTGAATTGGGTTGATGATTTGTGAAAAGACTTTGAAAATAATTCTTTTAAAAAGATACATGTTTATGAAATCATGTTTTTGGAAATAGTTTTCGAAATATCTCATGTTCATGAAAAACAAGTTTCCAAGAATGTGTCATTTTGGGCAAACAATTTTCCATTCATGAATTACATGTTATGTGAGTTTGGTGTAATCCATTCAAGAATGTCATGTGCATGTTGACCAAGTTAAAGGCTTCTCTCGTCTACTCGCTAGTGGCACAGAGCTCCTTTATAGACTCCCTCAAGTTTACGCCTACGTAAAATCACTATGTGGGATTGCAATAGTATGCCAAGTTTACGATTACACAGGACCATTATATGGAAATGTATAGTTCGTCATGTTCATGGATTTATCCAAACCATTCTGATGTGCTTTTGTGCTCATGACATGTGAACAAGTTTGATACATTCATGTTTTGTAGTTTGTGAATTTGACTACATGATGAGGATTTGAGAACCATGTGTTTTATGAACTCAATGAGAATTTTCTATAACAAATGAATGTTTTCTAAAGTTTTGCTTTTTTTTCGTTATAAATTGTTACCCACGAGCTTTCAAGCTTACCTCCTTTCATTCCCATCTCCAGGTCATGAAAAAGAGATAGGGTGAAAGAGAGTCAAGACATTAGTTTGATTATGCATATTTTTGTATTTTAAGTTAGATTGATGTAAAAGCAAGACTTTAGATGCATTTCGAGAATTTTATTGGGTTTGGTATCTTTTGTAATTTGGATTTTAATACAGATGATGTAATGTGACTTAGATTGCCATTAAAGCTTTGTAAACTCCTATTTTGTTGTTAATGAATTATGAATTATGTATGGATGATGTGAGTTGAAATTAGATGAAATTGGAAAAGTTATCCAATTGAGTTGATGAACTTTGAACATGAATTGTTGTGGCTTATAAGTGAGACGTTATGGACAAGAAAAATAGACATTATGAATGATGAGATATAGTTGAATGTGATGGATAAAATGAGTAGAGATTAAAGAGTTTAAAGAAATAATATCGGTAGTTGAATGGTCATGTTCATAACATTCCAAGTTTGTACATTGAAAGTTTCAAGTTTTCATAAAAGAAAAATTTGTGTTTGGATTTCAGGGGAAAATATATATTAATTTAGAAAGAATTAGACAAAGTTGTCTTCATAAAAGTTGTAGCTTATCTTTTTAGCTTTCCAACGGTATAAAGTACAAAATTTTTGGACAATGGAGTTGAAAGATATAATGATTGGAAGTATGCGATACTATTTAAGAGGGGCATTCAGGACAGCTATATTGTTTTGAAATTTAGACCCTTATAAAGGCAGAAATTGTTTCTATATTTTTCATGAAAGTTATAGATCTTTCTTTTAGATTTCCATTGATATAAAGTTTGTAAATTTTGGAGTTCTGAATCAAAAGTTATGGAAGTTTAAAGTTGAGATGTCGGTGAAGAAGAAAGAGTCGCAGGTCCATCCGAATGTCGTGGTCATGCATGCGCACAATCGTGACTTCACAGGACCACCCGAATGCACGACCGCGACTTCCTTGTTTGTCCAAGGGAGGTTATTATTTGAACATACTTTGTTCTTTTTATTATAACTTCTTCTCTAGACCTCCAAATGACTTGATTCTTAAAGCATTGGATTCCTAACACATTTCTCTATCTCTCCAGAAAAATTTATAGCTTTTGGCATTGATTCAAAAAAGATTAATTGAATCAAAATGAGGGTATCAATTGGAAGAGCATGAACCGACCATTTTACTAAACATGCTTCAGTATTTTGATGATATCTTGATCTGTATAGCTCCAAATGAGATGATTATTATTTCTAAATAAACTACAGACATAGAGCTATAAGTATTCTAAAGAAACAGAATTTTAATTTGGACTCTAAGACTTTAAATTTCTGGATGGAAATTGAGTATAGTGTATTGTTTTAATTTAAGAACAGTCTAAAAATGTGTGGGCTATAACTTTCAGAATTTTGAACCAAATTGAATGAGTTTGGTTTCATTAGAAACTTAAGACAATGGGGAACAAATGTTTTGAAGAAGCCAAATTAAAATTCTGATTTGAGGTTTCCTAAAATCTGTTCAAAAATAGGATAAATGAGTTCATTTTTTATTATTGACTTGTGTGGGCACGCCACCCATGTGGGATGATGGCTAATGAGGGTTCATTGGAACAACTCTATAAGGTAATACGCACGCTCAAGTATTATAATTTCCAGAGCAAGAGTTGAGTTCTAGAAATGGGGCCCAACAACCAACTAGTCAATTACTAACCCTAACCTATTTAAAGATGTAAAAACCAAATTTATAGCTCATGAATCCTCAGTCCTTTGGAGAAAATTATCTTCATTCTCATCCCAACCTTAATCTCATCCCAAATCCGACCCCTAAGTATATAATGGTTACTTCTAACTTTATATCTCTCTCCTCTACCCCTCAACCATCTTCATCAATACTTGGATGCTTTACCTTCCCTTGCTTTCAATTTCGTCCTTAAGACCTACTATTCACATATAGTAAATATTGCTTTATTTCAAAGATCTAATCTTCTTTTAACCGTTCCTTAGTGCTCCCTTTTTTGGAGAGAAGCATACTTAGGTTTTTTTTGGTGGCTCCATCCTTGCAAATGAGGTATTATCACTTAAATACTTTCTTCCTTCCTTTTAAGAAAGAACAAATAATTATTTATTCTTAATTAGATAAAGCAACTAGAGAAAGCTTAAATTAAAAAAAATTCCTATGGAGCTCTTCTTGGAGAAAAAATATCTTATCTACTTATTGAGAAAGCTATAAATACTATATTTAAGTGTTAATCTTATACAACAATGTCTTTCTCTTCAAATTTACCTTTTCAGAAGGCCTTAACCAAGTTCTAGACATGACCCTTGGCACATTAGTTAAAGGCTAATATTCATCTAGATGTGGTAGTAAGGATTTTCACTTAACCTAGAAGAAATCAAGACAGTTTTAATTTGTTTAAAGTTCTATAGTGTCCCTTTAGAGTACTAGAGTACCAAATGATTATGTTATTTGGCAAATTCTATTACAAAACCATAATACTTAAATATGATGATGACCAAAATGTAAAAAATTAGTTGTTTAGAGTTCTTAAAAAATGAAATTAGGAAAAAATTATTCCAAAATTTGCATATTGGTATGATGAGAATTAAATGTTTCTGCTCAAAATTTACATTCTTAACTATTGGAGACCTTTAGACACCAAAACAAAAGGTAAAACAACTTGAATACCTATAGGCAAGAAATTCAAAACATAACCTTATAAAAATTGACCTTTTCAATAGCAACTCTATCAATAAAGATCTCCCAAATACAACTTTAAAAAGCTTTAGATCATCCACCGCTAACCTTTGACAAAGTGTTAAAAGTCCTTACTCAACTCAACATCAATTGAATAGTAGTAAGGATTATCCTTATTTCATTCCTTCCCCTCCTATAAGTCCTCATAAAATGTATAACTCCCCTCTAGTTCCTTTTATTTCTTCACTATACATTTCAAATAGTTTTATCTATCATAACACCTTTCATCCCTTCAATACATCATACTTTAATCCAAAATTAGCACTAAACTTTTGGATTTTAACTCCTTAGGTAGAGGAAAAATGAAAAATATGAAGAAATAAAATCAAATAGTCTTATTAACCCAACCATTTAGTAATATCAATCCTTACTTAGAATGTTAGGAGTCTTAATTTCTCCTCTAAGCAGTTAGGTGTGAAGAATCTCCTTAAAACCTTGAATCTTGAGTAAAGTAAAATACCACCATTTCAATGAAATTTCCTCCAATAGTTTGTTTAATGATTCACTATTAATAATCTCTTTCAAGCCTAAAATGTTCATATCTTAATTACTTGGAACTTTGGTTCCTTTAGTTTTTTAGTTACCCACTCCTCAAAATCAATTCATCCATATAAAAACTACTCAGCTTCCATCCAATACCTATCTTTAAATCATTGCAATTTATGACTCTACTAATTGTTTCTTAAGAAGAAACTCTCAAACCTTTGCTTTAAGAGACTTAAATACCATTTTTCATCCATCTGAACTATCAAACTTTTATTTCTAATAGAAACCTAATATTCTACATACGAAAGCAATATAATTAACCTTAAATTTAACTTATCTTTGTAAATTGGGTGCAACAAATGATATGGTAACATATCTACCACTAAAAAATTGGATAGACCCTTAATTACCCCGTACTGGCTTCTCTGCCTCTCGTTAACAATTGCTCACTCTGGTTTTCCTAACATTATTAATCCTACTAACATAAACTCTCCTTTTAGATTTGCAAACTTTCTCACTAAACATAATCTAATAACCAATCATCTTTATGATTGTTGTAAACCAAAAGGCCACAATTAGGAAAAAATTCTTATAATAGCAAGAGAAATCAGGGATAAAATTTCTTAACAAGGTATTGAAGAAACCAAACATATAAGACTGGCGGATGGAGCCAATACTAAAAAAATTGAAAAGATGACGAGGCATTATTGCACTGATTATCATGCATTGATGTGTGGGAGAAGATGCAAAACCTTCATGTACATAGGAGAAAAATACCTAGTAAATATTTCTAAAGACTTTCAGCGCACTGATGATCCACTATCAAACCATATTAGGAAAGAATAACTACAAGATGACGTCGAAATATTTTTATAAATAAGACTAACAATCTTATTATCAATAGGAATTTCAATTTTAGCTCAGCCCACCTGACCTGGTTCGACGTAACCCCATTTTGGCCTGAGTTGACTAGTGCATGGGTCAAAATGGTTTGGTCAGACTGGGTCACGGGTCAAGGTCAAGTCGAGCATCAGCCAGCCTGTGGCTCGATCGAAAGACATAAAAGATGTCGTTTTTAATTTTTTTTTTAAAAAAAATTAAGGATGGGTTGGGTAGGCGGGCCACGGATTAATCAGCCCATGGTTTGTTAAGCCACGTGTCGGCTAGCTCATACCCGTCAAGCCACAAGTTGACCCATTAGCCACCTAACCCAAAAGATCTGCTCCTAACCTAACCCAACCTATTATCATCCCTAATTATCAATAGAATTCTAAATTTGTAAAAATGATCGAACATCATCTTGTAATTATGCTTAACGAGTATGGTCCAAATGTGGATCATCAGTGAAGTGACATTCTTTATGATACGAGACCCAATAGCCACTTGTCCTAGAGAACCTTCAACAAGATAGAACTATGCCCAGGAACGGAAAAAATCAAACACACACGGAAGCATAAGAAACAAAATTAAAAAGATAGAAACAGAGCACAAAGAGAAAAGGAGTTAAAAGAAAGTTGATCAATGGAAAAAACCCTAAGAGAACCTATCGCTTAGAACCCTAGCAAGAATGTTGGTCAATAGAAAGAACCACAAGAGCATTTGTCTCTTAGAACTCTAACCTTGGGATGCCACAAAGGAAGACCGCTTCTTTGATAAGTCAAATATTCTCAAAGAATACAAAGAAAGCAAGAAAGCTCTCAATATTATTTCTGAATGAAAATCCCCTTTCAAAGTACATAGAGGGTGCCTATTTATAGGAAAAACTTCCTAACTTAATGTCCTAAAGAAAAAACTAAATAAAAGGAAACAAATCAATCCCTAAAAGGAAACAAAATAAACTTAGAAAGGTGTTGACTAGATGACCTTATTT
>JAOSBK010000003.1:28338739-28354049 GCA_027568895.1 Erythroxylum shatona
TATACATGTGTGTGTTATGTGAACTGATGTGAGGAATTTACTTAATTGTGTTGAAATAGTAATATAAAATGTTTGTGTCCCCAATGTGTTTGTTAAAATGTGAGATACATATATTGTGATTTGGTAGAAAATTAAATGATATGATAATTGGGAATTGATTTTAAATAATATGATGTGTTTGAGAACTTGGATTATATGTGTTTGTGATATTGTGTCCTGACTTGAGTAAACATGTCGATGATGGTTCACTCACTGAGTTTGCAAACTCATCAAAATTACATCGTTGATTTTCAGGTACCGGAATAACCTAGTTTCTAAGACAATCTAGTAGCAACTTAGCATTGTCCATTTTAGAACTAGGAATGATTCAAAGGTGTCTGGTCAGTTGACACTGAAACGTCTAGATAGACTATTATGGTCCAGTACTTAGTTTTATATTGTACACATTGTATAGAGTTGCGAACTTTGACATGTTATATATTGTATAAACAAGAGTTATGAGTGTGATAACACAATGGATATTTATATTTATGAATCAAATGCAAGGAATGTAATGACAATATATGCTTATGTTCATGAATGAAATGAGAGAACTTAATTTTTCTGAAATGTTTATGTTCTATATGATGCCACGATATATGATGTGAATGCTCTAACATGCCGTTTCTGTAGGGTATGTGCTCGAATGTTCTATGGAATGTCGATATGTGCTCTATAGAAGTAGGATGTTACAAAATGTGGTCGAAATATTTAACAATTATATGAATAGAAAAGCAACTTATGCTATATAATTATTTGGTTTTTGATATTTCCTAAAATAATCCTAGGTGATATTTCCTAGTTTTGATATTACAAAACTTGAAAAAAATTCTTATATATATATATATATATAATAGTTGATATAAAAGATAATAAAAATGTGATAAAATTAATCATTAGTTAAGTGAAATGGAGATTATGATGAAGATAACGGAAGTTTGAGTTGACTTGGAGATAGTAACTAAGGATGGATTTAGCTTTGTAAACTTGGTGGATTCGTACTATTCACTCCGAGTTTAAAAATAGGCTGAACTGGTCTTGGACAAGCTAATTATTATCGAGCTTAGTGAAGTCCTGCAAAACCCACTAAAATCAGACCAATAGTGAAGTTTAAGTGCTTTGATCACAAGTATACGACATTAAAAGCCAAGGCTGCAGACTCGAAGCAGTTTCCTCGTAGTTTCTGAGAACCAAGCAGAGCATGCTGCGATTGCTCGAAAATTTCCACGAAATTTCTTATGCTTGGCCCCGCTCCTAGTCCTAGTTAGTTGTGTCCGCTTCCACGCTTCTTGAGACGTTGCACCAACATTTGCCTGTAAATATAGCAGCGAAGTCCAGTGAAAAGGGGTTGCTCTAAGGTCCGGGTTCAGACTACCGCTTGTATACGTAACAGTTTAAATACTATTAAGTCACCTTTTAGGATTCTATAAGTAGGAATAATCTGAACGTGATAATTGTTTATCTAAAACACCTCGTGATAATTAATAATTTAATGGACACCAAGTAGCAATAATAAATATAATCAATTCCTAAGTTGCCTAATTATATTTACAATTATTATTTAAATTTTCTTTGAATTTCAAGAAACTATAAAAGAGGTCCTTTTTCAAGTTGAAGCAACAGGTTATGTCAACCCGCACTGCACATGAATGCTCAAGTAACACGATATCACTTGGCACGAATTACTAAGGTCCCTTGGGAGGATTAGCGAGCGTGTTGCGATTTCTAACCTAAGATAAGGAATTTAGGATCCCTGATAAGCAAGATAAGTAGTTTTAAAATATATAAACTAGTCAATCACATGACATTAAGTAAGATTAAGATTACTTGAAAGAAAAGGAAAATTAGATCCTGAAATCAAGATCTATGAAAAAATGGGTGATTAAAATAATAATAAACAAACTTGAATTGAGTTTTTTAAAAATAAATTTAATAAATCAACATTATGCATGCACTAGTTTAGCAACAATTATTTATGTATTTGTGTTCTAGAAAATTAATATAAGAATAAAAATTAAAACTATGATTAACTCTTAAAGTCGTAAAATACTACGAGTGAATAATTTCTTAAATCTTGGAGATCTCGAACTAAAGCTATGAGCAAGAAACGGCCTTTTAAAGGAACATTGTCGTACCCAAAAAAAAACAGAAGAAGAAACACAGTAGTATTAAATTACTCAAGAGGAAACGAGTGGTGGTGTTTGTGTACCGCTCTCTGTCTGCTGCCTCTATAAATAGCATAATCGTTACGCCCTCTGAATCACACCCTTTTCAGCTTCTTTCTCTAATTGACTCTGTAACTTAGGTGTTACCTCTCTCTTGGAAAATCTTTCAAGGTAAAAATCTCACCCTTATGTTCATGGAGCTCTTTTCTCCCTCAAAATGCTCTGTTTCTGTGACTTCTTTGAACGTTCTCTTGCCTACCCTTTTCCTTCTTTGGTGCAATATGGGCTAGAGTTCAAAGTTGTTTGCTTGTTTTGACACTTTGTGGATCCATTGTTTTCAATCCGTTCTCATTGTTTCTGTGATTGTGTTTTTCGATAATGTGTACCCATTTTTGCAACTGTTTAAAGGGTTCTTCTGGGTGCTCTATTGCCACCGGTTATGCAAAATCAAGTTTCTGCTTTCTTATTTTTATTTAATCTGATAGATAAGCCCTTTTTATAAGTAGAGAATTTCATATAAATCTTTGGCGACTATCGTGTAGTTTTTGTTTTGGTTCTTTTCTTTCCTTTTGGGGTTAGCTTGCTTTCAATCCTTGCATTATGAGATGAATTCTGAATTGTCGTTTTTGTTGTTGGTGATCTTCTAATGTTGTATTTGCCTTCTCGCTCTCTGACTTATGGTTTTTAGGCTTGGTACTCGTTTTGTTTTAATATTAGAATTTTATAGGTTTCTTACCTCCGATGTTTAACCTGGAGATCTGTCCCAGTCCTTTTGTTACATGCTTGTTTGTGAAACCATAATGCCCCTTTTCTTTTTGTAGTTGGTTCAACGCTGGCTTTCTTCATTTTATCAGTAGAAAATGTCCTTTTCTTTAGCAGATCGTAATAGTGTTTTAATGACGGGAGTGGTTCTTCAATTGACATAGTGTAAATTTCCTGCTTTCTTTCTTGTTAAATTACACGTGTAAACAATCAATATGCAGTTGTATTGCGTAGCATTCATATGCTTTTTAATATTTGGATAATATGTTTTTCTTGAATGTATTCAACTTTTCTATAGTGGTTTGTTCTTTGTTTATGTTTCTGATTGTGAATTGTTTGAATGAGGAAGCATCACACTTACCTTACCATACATACTAACGATTGTAAACTTTCATTATACCCCTAACTTGTCAAGTGACGCAGAATGGGAAGTAGTGATGGAACAAACTATGGAGCATACACCTATGAGCAGCTTGAGAGGGAACCTTACTGGCCTTCAGAAAAGCTTCGAATTTCCATTACTGGGGCTGGTGGCTTTATTGCCTCTCACATTGCTCGACGGTTGAAGAGTGAGGGCCATTATATTATTGCTTCTGACTGGAAGAAAAATGAACACATGACAGAAGACATGTTCTGTCATGAATTCCATCTTGTTGATTTAAGGGTCATGGATAACTGCTTGAAGGTTACAAAGGGTGTGGACCATGTGTTCAACCTTGCTGCTGATATGGGTGGTATGGGCTTCATTCAGTCCAACCACTCTGTCATCATGTATAACAACACTATGATCAGCTTCAATATGCTTGAAGCCTCCAGGGTCAATGGCATTAAGAGGTTAGTTCTCATGGACAGAGTGGACATGATCTTGATCAAAGTTAAATACCTACAGGGAAGTGCATTTTCTGGAAATTCTGATATTGTTGTTCACTGCAGGTTCTTCTATGCCTCTAGTGCTTGTATTTACCCCGAATTTAAACAGCTGGATACTAATGTGAGCTTGAAGGAGTCCGATGCTTGGCCTGCAGAGGTTGGTTTTTTTGGTGTTTAATGATATTCCATCGTGCTACTGTCGCTTATTCCTTATGTTGAGTTGATGACGTTATTTATTCACTTTCTTTTAGCCTCAAGATGCTTATGGCTTAGAAAAGCTAGCAACAGAAGAATTATGCAAGCATTACACCAATGATTTTGGAATTGAGTGTCGTATTGGAAGGTTCCACAACATCTATGGTCCCTTTGGGACATGGAAAGGTGAGTGAGTTCTATATAACTGTGATCACTAGAATGTTTTTATTAATTTTGTTGCTCTATGGATTTTACTTATTTGTCACTTATTAGAATATTCTGATTTTGTTTTTCAATTGTGATTTTTTTCCATTAGGTGGCAGGGAGAAAGCACCTGCTGCTTTTTGCCGAAAGACTCTTACCTCAGCTGATAAGTTCGAGATGTGGGGAGATGGAAAACAAACTCGATCCTTCACCTTTATTGATGAATGTGTTGAAGGTGTACTCAGGTTAGCACTCTCTCATTTCCTAGGCTCCTCACATAGTCCTTGAGGCTTCTGGGTTTTAGTCATTTTAATTCCTATATATTGTCTTATATCTCATGGATAAGCAGAATGGGCTATAGGAGAGCCATACTCGTGATAAAATTGTTTCAAGGCAATGAACCGCTGCAGAAGGAGTTTTTTTTTCTCCCATTAGTTCCTTTCTTTTCATTTGTCCTTTATTTCAGTGTACTTAATGAAATGCAGAGATGATGTCTAGTATGTTATAATTGAGGATTATTATGGAAAACATTTTTTGTTTTAGATTGACAAAGTCAGACTTCCGAGAGCCTGTGAACATTGGCAGCGATGAGATGGTTAGCATGAATGAGATGGCCGAGATTGTTCTCAGCTTTGAGAACAAGAAGCTCCCTATTCATCACATTCCAGGACCGGAAGGTGTTCGTGGTCGCAATTCTGACAATACATTAATTAAAGAGAAGCTTGGTTGGGCTCCTACAATGAAATTGAAGGTACATATAGGAGGAAACTTCTACTTTTGCTAAGTTATATTCATGTGGAAAGTCTCCAAAACTAGGTGTTTGATCATGAAGAATTTTATTTAGTTTATATCGTTCGGCTTGTTTCTTTCTCAATTCTGAGGTTAAATATGCTGAATGCAGGATGGATTGAGATTTACCTACTTCTGGATCAAGGAACAAATTGAGAAAGAGAAGGGTCAAGGAATTGACATTTCCATCTATGGATCCTCGAAGGTTGTTGGGACACAAGCGCCAGTTGAGTTGGGTTCACTCCGTGCTGCAGATGGCAAAGAGTGAAATGCTTCTAGTTACAGAGATGTATCCGTTGTTCCAAATGTTTCAATGAGGCATTCTGTTTCACTATAGGAGTTAAGTCATAAGAAGTAACTATAGGAATGGCGGTTTGTAGGTTGTCCTACTATTTTGGCTTTTAATTTATATTTGTAAGTTTGGAAGCACTATGGGAGCTCCCATTAAATCAGCATTTCTATTTGCTGTAATATCATATATGATGTAATAAGCTTCATATCCCCTTTCCCATCCATTTTGCATTGGCCAATGAATTGCATTTGTTCAGTTGTTTGATCAAATGTGAAAATCATAAGCTGGAAATCCAGTGTCATTTGACTTGGGAGTAGTAATTGTGCTTGGTAAAAATGGTGGCTGTATTGCACAGCAAGAGTGGTGTTCCGCAAGGTTAAATTTACAAATTGGATATTCCTTTATGATATTCTTATCTTATGGAACGTTAACATTCGTTTCTTTTCTCCAACTTCTGAATTTATGATTCACGCACTGTCAAAGTTGTCAATCCATACCTTTGTAGCTAAAGCAAAGCAATATGATTGAATGCAAAAATATAATAGCTTATACAGACCTTATGATTAACAAATTTTCTTTAATTTGAATTGCCAGCATCATGACAGTAATCTTCAACCTGAGCTTTTTAACTTCTCTGTCATTTTCGTTGACAATGAATGAAAGTTATGGGCGTCCATCAATTTAATTTGATCAAATTCTTGACAGGATAAAGAAGATAAGCATCAGATGAATGTTGATGTGCTTGGATTTGGACACTGAATTTGGTGGTTCACAATTTAGAATTAGGAAGATACTTGACGTGGCCAATTTAGAAGGGCTAAAGTTCACAAGAAACATAGGGAACCCAATCCTGTAACGTGGAAGCCCCAGAAAAGCTTTAAGCACAAACTCGTGTTTTTGTTCCATACCATTAAAATAATAATGTTCGAAAATGACAACAGTCAGCAATTTGTCTGGATAGGTCCATAGGTGACACGGATATGTCTGTGAGGATGCTGTCTCTTTCCAATAACACTTTCCTAACCGATAAGCAGAGTTTTCAGGTTCTAATGCAAGTGGCTCTAACCAACTAGACTAAGCCAAAAGTAGCTTCACATAAACCTATTTAACATCAAAACCTTGTCATAGAGATCACCTTGTACCAGCAAAAAAATTGAAAGTGCGATGATTAGGCTAAAGATCAAATATACGAAAGTAATTTTGCATGGATTAATCACGGAGATGTAAAAAAAGAGACTGTTTAATATGAATAAGATCCATTCTTAAGGTTGATTACTTTTCTAAATGGCTAACAACCTTGGAAACAAATTGTAACTACCAAAAGTATTATATTAGTATCAAGTGTTGAACTTGCACTAAATATGGAGATTTGAGAAACAATAGCAATTTAACATTGGTGTGGTACTTGTGATCGGTACCAAAAGAATGAGCAATCGAGCAAGGGACATAAAGGTTATTTTTGAACTTAGAGATTAAGTTTGGGTTTACATGAGTACAGAGATGTTTCCCACACAAAAGAACTCTAAGTTGCAGCCTAGAGGAGACGGAACTTTGCAAATGTTGGAGAAGATCAACGACAATGTCTACAAACTAGATTTGTCAAGAAACTATGGTAAAATGAATGCTACCTTTAATGTTGTTGATTTGTCTTTGTATGATGTAGGTGATTCGAGGATGAATTGTTTCGAGAAGGGAGGAAATGACGGAGATTAGCTTACACCACCATCTATTTCCTATCATTCTTATGATCTTTTTGTATGGATTTGGAGATCCAATGAGTAAGGCATACACCAAACACATGAAAGTAGCTTTACAAAGATTAATCCTGGAGATACAAGAAAAAGAAACTATTCAAGATGAACAAGAAACATTACCCAGATTGATCACTTTTCTACATGTTGCTGAAGATGGAATATGCTTAATACATGAAGAACAAGGCTTGGAGAATGCGTAACAACCTTGAAAATAGAATGTAATCGACGTTGGTGTCAAATGTTGGCCTTACAGTGCATGAGGAGGTTTGAGAAATAGAAGCAAACTGGCACTTATGCAGTAATTGGCATTAGATTTGTGGATTGGTTATTTTTAAAAATAAACTGATATCTGTGTGAAAGTTAGACTGACGTGAGACTCGTACGTGGATTAGTTATTTAGGTTTAGAATTTTAATTTTTTATTTGGATAAGGATTAGAGGTTTTTTAAAGTTATGTAGTTGTTCCTAATCATATTATAATAAGGGGAAGAATTTAAGAGCTTTTCTTCAATTCCGATAAAATTCTCCTATTTATGCTTTAACAAAAACTTATTATGATCTTATCAAAGAAACCTGTGACAATCAAAATTCTCACAACTTCAATCCTAGTCAATTGGTTTGATTAAGGTCAAGTTCTCCTTACTTGATTTTAAAGACAATTATAAAATTTTAATCTTTATAATTTGAGTTCTAAGCGATTTTCAGCTTAAAATTCACATTACCTTGTCTTCTTTTTTAAGTTGTTAAAAGGTTTCAAGCAACATTTAACAATACATTGAGAACAGGGTTTGGAGAATGTCTAACAACTGTGGAGTCATAATGTAATCAAAGTGGTTGTACCGTTTGTGTCAAGCGTCGATCTTGTACAAGATGAGAAATAGAAGCAAATTGGTGTTGGTGCGGTACTTGTGACTAGCGCTGGACTCGTCAATATTCGTACCCGTAAAGTTCTAATCGACGCTGTTACGGAATCAAGACATGTACCGAACTCGTGAACTAATTATTTACTTTTAGAACTTAAATTTTTTATTTTAATAGAATTTAATTTTTTTCAAAATTATTTAGTTGGTTTTAATCAAATTATGATAAGGGGAGAATGTTCTTATCCTTTTAGAATTCTATTTTTTTAGTGATTTTATACTTATTAAAGATTGTCTTATTGATGTGGTTTTTTCAAGATCATTTAAAAAATTAATATGATCTTATCAAAATAACTTGTAACAATCAAAATCCTTGTTACTATAGTTCTAATTAGCTAGTTTAATTAAGGTCAAGTTCTCCTTGTTTTTAAAAACAATCCTAATAAGATTCTAATTTAAGTGGTATCCAACTTTAAGGTTTGCATTACCTTATCCTTTCATTTTTTAAAGTGTTAAAAGCTCTCAAGCAACACTTAGATGGTTTTACTGTTGTAGGGAGGAGAAATTTAGAATGCAAACTTTTCCAACGCTAATTGCTGGTGTAACCAATAAGTGTTTATGTGTATTGCAATGCTAATAATTCGATACCATCAGCAAGGACTTCATATGTAACACAATTTGAGCTCCATTAGCGTATAAACATGTGACTGCACCATATAGGGAAATCACAACCCGTTCAAACAAAGCCATATCGAATGTGTAACCCATAGGACTTTGATAAGAAATGATTAACCTTCATTTAAATAAGAAGGGCAGCAACAGAATGTTTGAATTAACTAACGAGTCCCAAGCAAACAACTATAGAAATAGATACTGTCAGTCGATTATTTAAACCTGATAAGGATCTCGTAATCACGTCGATGTGGATTGTGTACATACCAGCAACAGTATATTAAATCTGTGTTTATATGCATATCTAGGAGCCATGTACTGTAACTTTTATGTGGGTCATATGAACATGCATCTAAGGTGAAGGATAATGAAATAACGCCATACAAAATAACCCCTCTGCCCGCCAAACCGCAAGAAACATGGTATCGAGTTGCCACCTGGTCAGTTGTCAAGATCACAATAGATAGGATTGGCCTCGAGTTGCTCAGCAAATTGCTTTAGTATTTCCTTCACTAGTTCCCGAAATTCATCTTCTGCTTTTGGAGCATGCTTTTCAGTCTCCACATCATCAAATATAGTGTCATAAAGAAGAAGCACTGCTTCACTAGATTCAGGTGGTGGCAATCCCAGCTCATCTGCTCTTAGCTCCAGGAAACCTCTGATTTTCTTTATACTCACCTGATTGTCCTCCATGCTGAGCTTTCCCTCCATTATGTTCTCTAAAACATTGCTCAGTAGGTTCTCATCAGCCAAAAGCTGCAAAAATTTATGCCGATCAGATTCCCTTATGATGAGAATGGTCACTAATTCCAATATAAAATTGCTAGTGTAAAGATGAATCAAATGAGCCAATGCAGTCCCTATTATTGAAGTTTCTTTTCCAATGTCTTTTTTTTTTCTTTCTATAGACGATTGAGATAATTATGTGCAACCAATGTCCACGATGTAGCAAAAATTGTCACCTGTACCATAACTTGAAGTTCAAGATTGGATGAACTTTTATTTTGTTAACTAATAGAACAATCAAGTGCATGCTTTAGCTTCTTTTGCTATTTTCTTGACTTTCCCGTTCCTCACAATCTGAAATACCAAACTGATGGAGCACCTCACTGAATCAGTTGAATAAATCGATTACCATATGACAAGGTGATCCATCCTTCCACGTTTAACAGGTTATATACACTGGCATCTTTTTTTCTTTCTTGATTTTTGTGCTATTTGCTGCATTCAAAGCCAATTTTAAGTTTAATCTCTTAATCCAACTTTTGGATCCTAAACTGGTCATCTTGGAAAAGGATGAATCCATGATAATATAACCAGCCAATTGAAACAGACAAGTAGTATGGGAACAACGAGCCCTGAACCCGAGAAGAATAGATGCTTCTGGCTTTCAATTAGAAGAGAACCCTAACAGTGACAGGGATTATCAGTATTTCAAGACAGGATAAGTAAGAGTAAGGTACAGTAACAGCATACCTTCCTTAACTTAGAACCATTATTTATCTTCAATTTGTGGATGACAGTAACATGCTTTACGGATAAAGCATCTGCTACTTCTTGTAGAATAGTCTGAAGTAACTCAGCAAATTGTGATTGGCCCAATTCTTCTTTCTCCTCTATTCCATTTCTCTTCAAAATGTCATTTACTAATGGAAAATCTGCTACAATGATCATCAGCTCATCAGCTTCTATGAAGTCCTTTATAGACGACCAAGTACAAAAAGCAGTCGAGATAAAAGAAAATTAAGAACTAATGAGATGAACTCCGGTTACCAAAAGCCAGAGAATTCAAACTTCTTTTCATCAATTATCTATATCTACATCAGACACTTGCATTAGCAACTAGTACCATACACCAATACAGACCAATTCGTTACATCATCCAAAAACCAAGAAAATGAAAAAAGTACAAAAATACCCCAAAAATAAAATGTAGAGCACAAAACCATAGCCATTGGCCATTTGACAAGCTCATTTTGCCAATGCAGGTAAAGTAAAGACGATAGTTCAATGATATAGAGCCACAAACAATAAAATGAAGAAAATTTTAAATGCCATACAATCTAACTACGATCATGTACCAATTCTATGTATCCAAAACGACACTACAATCGACCACGACAGAAAAATGAGATTAAGGTAAAGGCGAACCTTCAAATGGAGGGATGCCCATTTCAACTCCCATATTTTCAAGCGCATTCCTTATCTCACTCTTAGCTATCTTCCCCTTATCTTCAGTATCCAAGTCAGTGAACAAATTCTCCGCTAACATCGCAAAATCATCTTCATCCTCCAAGAACATCCTCACTGTATTCCCATCCAGCATTGAGACCACCAATGGATTGTCTAATTCATGTAAAGGTTCAATCTTTCAATAACTATTATCAAATGGATCATCTAATCACGTAAGCGTGTACAATTTATCAACATATAATATCCAAAAGTAATTGACCGGGCAAGCAAAACATACACTGATAAGCATTACCTTTGAGCTCATTGGCGATCGCGGCTACATAGTTATTTAGCTTCTCAGAAGCTGCATCTCTAGTGAGCTCCGTTCTCCGAAAAGTGAGGACATCGTCTACGTTGACGCGTTTGAGAGCGGAGGACTTGAGGGTCTGAGGCAGTGAGACCCCGAGAAGATACTCAGAGGCTTTTGAGTCTGCCAGATCGAGGATTTGAGCTCCCGTTAAAGGATCATCGGAGGACGGAGGCAAGAGATGGATCGATCTCAGGCTAGCTCCGTCCAAGACCGTTATAGCTCCGTCGGACATTTTAAGAAAAAATGGAGAGAGATGGAGAGAGAGGCTTAGGACAGGACTTTGAGGGCTGAGAGACTCGAAGTTGAAGTGGTCGTTTACCCAATTTACATTGATCGCAAATTTTATTCGTACTATTTGGCACTTTGCATATTGCATGAATTTCAAAAGTGCCACAAGAAATTTTGCAAATGTAGCCAAAACTTTAATGTTTATCATAGGTTTACATTGGATTGGTTTGACATCCTTGTGTTGAATTTTGTATATTGAATTTGGTATATCCTAGGTGTTTGGCTGCTAGTTGAGTGAACCAATTCCTCGCATTAACAAATCCTTTTACTATTAAAAAAGCGATGGGATTTGAAATTTGTATTAGCTCAATTGAATATAACCTTATAGCTAAATAAAAATAAAGTCTTATTCTTGGAGGTCATTCATCTAAAATAGACTTTAATTTATATGGGATAATGATTAAGAATAAACAAAGTTGAAATTTAAAAAAAGTTATAATAAAAGTTACTAATATACTATAATACAAAATGTTTAGTTCATCTACTTTAATTTTAAACATAGTATTAATATTTATTCACAAATGAATTGAATTGAAAATTTATCTATTTGTTTTTAATGAAAGGTAATGAATGTTTTAGAGCTCATAAATAAATATAATTAACTCAAATCATTAACTTAGTTTTAATGGTGATTTATTTAGGTCAATGTTCAATTTTGGTTTTAATTCACCTATGAATGACTCGACAGAATTTACTTTTAAGTGGAACATGGCTTAGATGGAGTGAGTCCAGTTGGGCACTCAAGGGAGACCTATGTGATGTGATCTTCCTGACATTAGGATCCTTTAATGGGATTTTATATAGCTTAATGCATTCGAAAGGCTATAAGTATTGGTAGAGATACAAGTTAACTCTCCAGTTTGTTAACTTATATCTAGCTTAATGTAGTTCCAACATTTAGGAACTCCTACCGATAAAAAAATCAATTTTAGGCCAATTAAATTATAAAATTGAAAGTACTGTTAGGATAATTGCTCATATAGAATATAACTATTTTATTGCATTCTAATTTTGATTAATTTTCTTACTATTTATTTCCTTGATTATTATCAATACTAATATTAGGTTTAGTTTTTTCTTATGTTCCTTACCCAAATATCCATAAAATATCTTTCTATTTATTACCTTTATACTAGTTAATAGTGTTAGGCTTTTTTACCCTAACTACTTATTTAGATTGATACCTTACTGTTATACTACTTACCAATGATATGTTCACCTTTTTAGTTAATTGGTGATATATTTGTAATAGAGAAAACTTCAGTCGCATTAAAAGAACAAATTAACATTATGCTCTTACCAAGGGCCAAAACTATCAAGCGGTGGCCTAACCTAATAAGAGCCATAATCATGCTTAATAAGAAGCAATGAAACAGTTGTATGCGATAAGAATTATATATGTTATTTTATACTAGAAAAGATGTAAGCATGTGGTTTCACACTGGGTAAGATGTTGATATATGTTTCCATGCTAAACAAAATGCAAAGTTGCAACCTAACACTCGCATATTCTTCCATTTGATAAGATATAAGCATTTGGTATTGTGCTAAAAAAGTTGAAAAGATGTAGTCTCATGTTTGACAAAACATAAAGTCGTAATATCGTAGCTTTTAAGATGCAAGCATGCACTCGTTCAGTCGACAAGATTCAGAGTTGTAACCTTGCATGCATTTGACATGATGCAAATATACACTCTTATGCTTAAAAAGAAATAGGTATATATTGTTGCAATCTCAAGCTCGACAAGATTTAAATTTGCAAATATAAATTTTTATGTTTGACAAGGCATAGACATGCCATATTGTGTTTAACAAGACAAAGGAATGCAGTATTGTTCTGGAAATAATGAAAGAATATGATCTTGCATCACATAAGAGGATGACATATGGTCTTACACCTAATGAGATGAAGGAATGAATTCTTGCACCAAATAAGACATAGGCATGCTGTTTAATACTCAATATGAATCAAATCATTAGCTATGTTTATTAGTCTTAATGCTGATCTATTTATGTCGACATCTAAATTTGATTTTAATTCACTTGTAGAAAACTAGAGAGAGTTTATTTGTAAGTGGATCGTGGCTTAGATATAGTGAGTTCAATAGGGTATTGAAGCGACACTTGCGTGATCTTCCTAGTATTATAATCCTTTCATGGGATTCCACATAACTTAATATGCATTCAAAAGGTTGTTAACATTAATAGAGATATAAGTTAACCAACTAAAGAGTGAATGACTACATCTTGAGATAGTGTAGCTCGAATGCCTAAAAAGTGCTATTGATCCAAAAAATATATCTGTTTTAGGTTAACTAAATCTTAAAGTTGAAAGTAATACTAGGAGTTACTCATCTATAGTATTACTATTTTGTTGCTTTTGCTTTTGATTAATTTTATTATCATTTATTTCCTTGACTATTATGGACACTAACAATAGGTTTATTTTTTATTTTATGTTCCTTATCCAAACATCCGTAAAAATACCTTTCTATTTATTACCTTCAGACTAGTTAATAGTGTTAGGATTTTCTACCATCATTGTTTCTTCTTTGGATAAATACCTTACTATTATATTGCTTTCTAATGATAGATACACTTGACTAGTTAATTGGTGATATATTTGTAATGGAGAAAGTATCAATAACATTAAAAGAACAATTCAACATTATGCTGTCGCCAAGGACCAAATCTATCAAAAGTGTCCCTATTAGAGTATCTCATATTGATTAAACATGAAATATTAAATAGTTTATAAGTTGTAAGGGTAAACTATCCCAATGACTAGTTCTAGTCATTTTGGCAATGGTTGACTCAAGTTCAATTCTTGTTAATGGGCCCTACACTCTACTCATATTAAAAATTATGATATGGTATCATAGTAGGTTCGATTTGAATTATTAACTTCCCAATTTTTTGTCTGGATGTCCAATCCCAACGATCTAGTCTGGTTAACACTGTGTTTATTTCAAGTTACAACTGGATCTCTAATCCCAGCTAAACTTGAGGGGGAGTGTTAAAGTATCTCATATTGATTAAACATGAAAATATTAAAGGGTTTATATAAGTGGTAAGAGTCAACTATTCAAATAACTAGTTCTAATCATTTTGGAAATGGTTGGCTCAAATCCAATTCTTGTTAATGGACTCTACATTCTACCCATATTAAAAAAATCTAATAGTCCCAACCTAATTAGAGTCACATTCTCGTGCTAGATAAGAAGAAAAGTAGCAGTCGCATGCTCGATAGCATATTGTTTCATACTAGAAAAGATGCAAACATGTGGTCTCGCACTTAACAAGATGTTGATAAATGGCTCCATGCTCAATAAAATGTAAAGTTACAACCTAACACGCACATATTCTTCCATTAGATAAGACACAAGCATGAAAAGATGTAGTCTCATGCTTAAAAAAATGTAAAGTTGCAATCTTGCACTTTTCAAGATGTAAGCACACACTCTGTTACTCTATAAGATGTAGAATTGTAGCCTTTCATTTGACAAGATGGAAATATGCACCCCTATTATTGGGACCCGTTTCTGGAGCCCAACCTTTGGAATCATAAAGCATGTGCGCGGAATTTCTCGTCAAACAAATGTGGGTGAAAACCAAAGAAATCAAAAAGCTTAAGGTCAAAACTTTTAACTCCGACATCTAAAAACACATACTTTAAAAACGTTGGAAAACTATAAAGACGAGGTACATCATTCCGTATAGATAACTGGGTCTAAACCAATTCAAATCGATATAGTATTTTTTTTCTTCTTTTTTTCAACTTCATTCAAAGCAACTTCAATTGCCAATTTGAAATTCATCCACACTCAAACCTCAATTCATTTGATTCTTCATATTCAATCATATCTCATCATTTAAAAA
>JAOSBK010000003.1:28392978-28405540 GCA_027568895.1 Erythroxylum shatona
TATGTTTGTAATCATATATGTTTGAAGATAATTAATGTTAAAACTCCTATATTAAATATGTACTAGTCTCAAAATATGTACTAGTCTCAAATTTCATATATATTCATAAAATATGAATACTTATTTTAATAAATTGTTTTAACATATACAATTTTAAAAAGATTTAAGTGTAATAATTTACACACGACAAGTACAGAAATACCTAAATAAATGTAATTTCAAGAAAACGTAGTAACAAACTAAATGACTAACCTCAACCAAACGGTAAAAGGATCTTGCTGAAGTACGTGAAGGAAGATGATGGGAGGCAGACCTAGAATGAGAAATATACAAACTGATACAAATATCATTTTTCAATATGTGTTAGAAATCATTCTCCAATTCCATACTTATAAGGATATAAATGCCATTTTAATATCCGGTAAAGCTTCTCTTCAATCTATTTGAAAATATCAGTACTGCAAACAATTGATATCCTACAACCTATTCCCAAAAAACGCTCACATTATACAAACCGACACATATTAAAACAGTTGTCATGAAATATTATAATAATTCAAAGTCATGAGCTATACAAGAAGCCTATTGAAAATTCGGCAGCATTTCCCCTATAAAATGGACATCTCCCTTTTCAAAAAAGGGTTATTCCTGCAATAATATTATACTTCTATATTCACCAGTAATCACTGCTCAACTTAGGTCTCCAAACTATATGCCATTACGTTTATTAACCTTAATTAACTGATAACCTAAGAAATAAGACTTCATTAATTAAACTAAAACAAAACAACTAAATTAATCAAGACAAATCAATAATGTTAGGACTTCATATTGAACCCCCCTTAAAGCATTTAGTTTTCTAACTATTTTCATTGGATCGATAAAGATAAAACTTATTTACTTCGTGCACAATTGTCAACTCTATAGACTTTTATTAATCCTGAATTTGTTAAAAGTATAGTTGTCATACTCATTTAGACTAGTTGTATTACTTTTCAGTATCTACATATGTATTACTTAATTTCCTCATTACAAGATAAATAAATCTTTACAACCCCAATTGATAAGTTACATAATCCAAAATTGGACTCCATGAGTTTGATCCGCTTTACTTAGACCAATTATCAAAGTCTTTATACTTAAGAAATATATCAAAATATTTCTTTGTAAGCTCTTTATATAAACAATGAAAAAGCACATATATGATACATTTTTTATATGCAATAAGTTGGTTCTTGAAATAATAAAAAAGGATACACATCTTCTTTATACGCAGTACTTATTCTTTAAAGAATTAAATATTTTAATACTTTAAAAATGGTTTCTAGACATTATTAAATAGTTATATACACTCCAATTAGTCTTTTTTTTAATTTTTCAATAAACTAATAAATATTGTGGTTTTATTTTCATTAAAAATTTAACCAAAAAGAAACAAAAGGGTGTATGTCTAGTTTTAATAAAGTATGAAAAATTTGCCTTTAGAATAATGAATTATGACATCCTTTTTGGAGAAGAAGAAGATGCATACCTTTTATTTAAATAAGAACAATAAAGGTTCATATTCTAATATCATTGTCTTAAGTGGCAATCTTTACGACCCAGAATGCCCACTAACAATGGCTTGGGTGCATAACACTCTTCACCTTTTTATTTTAAAATTTTTTATTTAGTCTAATAGGATAAACTATTGACTTTTAAGAATTAATAAAATAAAGCTTTTATATATCATAAAATTTTATATAAATCATTGGTATAATTTATATCATAAATTAATTGCTCAATATTTTTGCAAATATGTATAATTAAATATAATATTTTAAAAATATTATTCGAAACTTGATCAAGCCATTGTAATTTGTAAAATATCAACAATATGTACATTAAAAATATAAAATTTTTATCTAAATTTAATCAATAATTTATTAATTTATATAATATATGTACAAATCAATAAACATATATTTACCTACTTAATAATTTATTACTTATACTTTATCAATACAATGAATTAAATATAAAATATTATATGGAAATGCCGGTTCAATTATAATAATTACAAATTGTTAATTAATTATTAATTAAATGTAATAACAACTATAAATGATATTTACATTTTAATAAAATATATTAAATTTGAATAATATGTTTACAATATTATATTTAATTATACATATTTGCAATTATATATATTGAGCAATTAATTTATGATATAAATTATACCAATGATTTATATAAAAGTTTATGATATATAAAAGCATTATTTTATTAATTCTTAAAAGTCAATAGTTTATCCTATACTTGTTTTCATTCAATTACTTAAGATTAACACATATTTTAAGAATTTGCATCTTTACGATATGTTATGAAATAATTCATTAAAAAAACAATAATCTTTATTACTATGCAATGATGATCATCATATAATAAATGATGCAATTGAATTATATTAATTATATTAACTGAAAACTTATATTGTAGTAAAAATAACAACTAGGGTAATTATTAGCATAAAAGACGTTAGCATACTCATGCTAGTAACATGTCCCTTATAAACATTAAGGCATAGTCTTTTAATTAGTGGATTAAGTAACATATACTTAGTCCTAATAATATCTTATATAAGTTTTATAACAAAAAAGCATTTGACTTCTAAATGGTCACAACTTATGGTATTCTTATTGTTTGTACTAAGTTGCACTATTTAATTGTTATCACAATAAAAAAATATGGATATAAATTTGTAATCAACTCAAAAAATTCCCCAATGAGATTTTTTCATCATTCAATTTGCAAGGCATCTTTTATGTATGTATAAACTATAAGGATAAGATTACCATCTTTTATGTATGCTAGTATATAAATTTTTGTACCATTTAAATACCTTCAAACTTGCTTCAATACATTATCTAATAGATTACTCCATTATAAGAATAAAACTTGCTTCAATACATTATCTAATTGATGATATAAAAGATTATATTAAAATACACGTCTTAGGTTAAATTACAATTTATAATGGGTCACAATTCTATTACCTAGGCTTCAAAAAGATTGAGAAATGGGTTCAAAAACTTATAGTATAATTAATAATATAGCATCTATTCCAAAAAGATCAACTCTTACATGCATACATTTCATCAAACACATGGTATGTAGAAAATTGTCATCCTTCAACTATTAACAAAGTGAACACATTTTTCCATTATTTACCATCATGTCCACTAGTTTACACAGCAAACCATCAAACAATAACAACTAAACCAATGGAGCCAACAATAGTAAACAACTAACTCCATATTTTGAAAAAAAATTCAAAATATGAACACCCACACATCGACAGAAATTTAGGTTGAAGAAGACGACCTTACCTTGATGAAAACCGTCGGAGAAGACGACTCATAACGCCGAACTTGCAGCAGGTCGATGGAGGGCGGAGGGCAGACGACGTTAGATGACGGAGAGACAGCCGAAGGAGGAAGAAGGAGAGGAAGGTCGCATGGCAGGTCGGGGGAATCCAAACCGGCGTCGTTTAAGTTAACCAAACGACGTCGTTTAAGTTAACCAAAACGACGTCTTTTAAGTTAACCAAACGATGCGTTTTAGTTAACATAATAGCATCCGTTTGGAGCCAAGACGACGTCGTTTGGATTTCAACCATACGACATCGTCTTTTTTCCAAACGACATTATTTTGGAATGTAACAAAACGCTCCCTGTTGAAACAAAACAACATCGTTTTTCCCATTCAAAAGCGATGTCGTTTTGTTAAAATTGGTAACATCCGGGCACACGACACTTTTATCGACAACATTATCGACGTCCTAGATTTATGTTGTTAAATCTTTTCCCTTTCCACAACAATATTACCGATCGATATTTCAAACCCGTCTGCATTACCGATGGTAACTAATCCATCGGTAATAATCCGTTGCAATTTTCTACTTTCCTTATAATCCTGTCGACGGATGCGTATTTTCATCGCTAACTCCGGTGCAAATTTTGTTGCCACCGTTTCCTTCCATATTTATCGACGAATATTTGACCCGTCGCTAAATTAATCAACTTTACTGACAGAAATTAACTTTCCGTCGCTAAGTTCTAACGAAATCATTCCCGTCGCTAATTATCCGTTGCTACTTTGCATTTTTCTTGTAGTGGGAGTGGAATGCTGGATTCTTGGCCAGATGAATTGCATTTTGACTGTCACTATATAGCACATTCTTCTCCTACATGAAATAACAAATTCTGAAGCCAAATTGTCTCTTTGCTAGCTTTGATTATTGCCATGTACTCAGCTTGTATAGTAGATAATGCAATAATCTTCTGAATCTGCCATATCCAACTCATAGTTGTTGTACCTACAGTGAAAATGTAACCAATGGTGCTCCTTTTTCTATCAACTTCACCTGCATAATCTAAGTCAGCATAACCTTGTACTTTTATTTCTCCTTTTCCAAAGTACAGGCATTTCTTGGTAATGTCTTGAAGATATCTTAAAATCCACTTTACTACTTCCTAGTGGACTTTTCTTGGATTTACCATGAATCTGCTAACTGCTCCTACTGCGTGGCCTATGTCTGGCCTTGTGCATACCATAGCGTACATCAAGCTCCCAATAACAAAGGCATAAGGAATCTTTAACATCAAGTCTCGCTCTTCATCTGTCTAAGGTGACTGATTTTGGGATAGGTGAAAAAGACTAGCAAGGGATGTGCTGACTGGTTTAGCATTCACCATGTCAAACCATTGCAAAGCATGATTAATGTATTCTGTTTAAAATAATTGCAATTCCCCTCTCTGCCTATTTCTGGTGATCTGCATCATAAGAATCTTCTTAGTTGGACCCAGATCTTTCATAAATTCTTTTGACAATTGTTGTTTCAAGTTTTTGATATCATCCATATTGGAACCCACTACTAACATGTCAACAACATAAAGTAGCAAAATGATGTAACTGGACTGATATCTCTTGATATAACAACAATGATCAGCATTGAACTTCTAGAAGTCTTCCCTATGCATAAAGTTATCAAACTTTTTGTACCACTGCCTTGGGGCTTGTTTCAAACAGTACAAGCTTTTCTTCAACTTACACACTAAATGCTCTTTTCATTTCTCTAGGAAGCCCTCTGGCTGGTGCATAAATATCTCCTCATCTAAGTTTCTATGAAAAAATGTTGTCTTCATATCAAGCTGCTCAAGATGGAGATCTTGACTTATGACAATAATTAACATCGTTCTAATGGTATTAAGCTTAATCACAAAGGAGAAAATGTCGGTATAGTCTATTCCTTCCTTCTACTAGAACCCTTTGACTACTAACCGAGCTTTGTATCTTTTAGAGCCATCAAACTCCTCTTTGACCTGATATACCCACTTGTTGTGGAGAGCCTTCTTTCCTTTGGGTAACTTTGTTAGTTCCCAAGTCTGATTGGAGATTAAAGCTCTCATCTCATCTTTCATTGCAAGCTCCCAAAGCTCTCATCTCATCTTTCATTGCAAGCTCCCACTTGTTGGCATCTTCTGTTTGATATGCCTCTTTATAAGACTCAAGCTTGCCTCTATCAGTTAACAATATATAATATAAGTATCTCTTGTTTGGCACATGATGTTGAGAAAGACCTTCTCAACTCAAGAACAGGAGAGGTGGGCTGTGGTGAATCAAGTTGAGCTTCATCTTCAACAGTTTTCTCTAATTGAAGATTTACTTCCATTTGCCTTACTGGAAAATTTAGGATATTGTTGACATCAACAAATACAACTCTGAGGGACTTTCTATGATACATGTCGGTTTTTATACATCAACTTTTCATTAAAGACCACATCTCTACTCCGAATGATCTTGTTTTTGTCATCCCAAATGCGATACCCGAACTCATCCTCACCATAGCCAATAAATGTGCATTTCTTGGATTTTGCATCATGTTTATTTCTACCTTAATCACTGATATGCACATATCTTGTACAACTAAATACCTTGAGGTGTGAAAGCTTCACATATTTTCCACTCCAAACCTCCTCTAGTATCTTGTACTCCAATGGAACTAATGGATTTCAATTAATGAGATAAGCTGATGTGTTGATTGCTTCTGCCCAGAACTGCTTTGGTAAACCTGATTGCATCCATATACTTCTAGCTCTTTCAGTTAAGGTTCGATTCATGCGCTCCGCTACACCATTATGTTGTGGCATTCCTAGCACGATTCTCTCCATTCTGGTTCCATTCTTATAACAAAACTTTTTGAATTTAGTGTCCTCATATTCTCTACCATTGTCAGTTCTGAGCTTCTTTATCTTGATATCCGTCTCATTTTCAACCATAGCCTTCCATTTCTTAAAAGTATCAAACACTTATGACTTGTGTCTTAGAAAGTAAACCCACACCTTACAGGAGTGATCATCAATGAATGTCACGAAGTAATGTTTTCCACCAATGGATGGAGTAGTTGTTGGCCCCTAAATATCAGAACGCACGAGCTCAAGTTTCTCCTTCTTTGGCGTTCTACCATCTATTTGAAAGATAACTCTCTTCTGCCTTCCAAGAATGCAGTCTTCACACGTATCAAGTTCTACTAACTATAGACCTGATAGTTTTCCATAGGAATGCATTAACTTCATTCCTTTTTCACTCATGTGGCCAAGTCTCTAGTGACCCAAGTTGGAATCTCCACTCCCTTGTGCAACTGTAATTGAACAACATGCTCCAGCTGTTAGGTAGAGAGTACCATTTTTCTTTCCTTGTGCTATAATCATTGTTGATACCTTCCATTCATCACTACGAAAAGTTGTGGTGTAGCCTTCATTTGCCAATTGTCCCACTAAGATTAAGTTCTTTCTTAGATCAGGGATATGTCTGATATCCTTTAGCTCCTAGATGGCTCCATTCAGCTTGAGCTTCACTACAACTTTACCGACAATCTCACAGGGCTGATCATTACCAAGATACACACTGCCAAGATTTCCAGGCACATATTTCTCAAGAAGACCTTTCTCTGAAGTTGCATGGAACGATGCTATGGAGTCCAATATCCATGCCTCTTGTTTATTTCTAAGGCACATATCAAGGCATCATCTCCATCTAAGCTAGAAGGCTATATTTGCCTCCTGGTTGTTCGACTCCTGCTTCTTTGAACCATTCTTGCATTGATTTTTGTAGTGCTCAGTGTTTCCACAATTCCAACACTCAATATTTTTCGAGTTTTGGGAAGTAGTGGGATTTCGTGACTTAGACCTCCTATCCTTTGATCTATTACGGCATCTAGATTTCCCACGTCCTTTGCTTCTTCCTTTTGATTTTGCGGCAAGGGCGGAGGAGGATGAGGCTTCACTTACTTCCTTTCTTCGAGTTTCTTCATTAATAATTAAGACACTAACATCCTTAAACTTTAACTTGTTGATTCCCATTGAGTTACTCACTGATGTGACCGTGGTACTTCAACTCTTTGAGAGGGATGACAAAAGTATTAAGGCTTGTATTTCATCATCAAGATCAATATTCACTGTACTCAACTGGTTCAAAACTTTGTTGAGTTCATTGATATGATGATCTTTAGAGGTGCCTTCTGTCATCTTTAAGTTTAACAAACGCCGCATCAATTGTACTTTGTTTATTACAGATGGTTTTTCATAATACTCCGTCCATTCCTCCATAAGGCCTTTTGTGGTTTTTGCCTTTACCACGATGAAGGCTATATTCCTAGATAAGGTCATTCGAATTGCTCCAATACACCCAAGGAAAGTTTTCTGATGTAGGAGATCCACTACTGTGGTGACTACAGAACATACTCACTTCTCTAAGGCTCTGATATCAATTGTTAGGAAATTAAATTATTTCTACATAACTAGAATGCCAATATAACAACACAAAATTTATAACGGAGTTTGACCAAATTGTGCCTATGTTTCCTTAGCTACTGTACACCCTTTTTATTAGAGAGAAAAAGAACACTTACAAGTGTTTACACTCAATACTCAACTCACTAGTATTTACACACTCTCTCCAAACCTTATCCCAATACATCCCAAAATTACTCTAAAAAACAACTTACTCTTAGTATTTCTCTTATTCACCAGCTGAGGAGAACTAAGAGTTAATATTTTGCTTTTACTTTGGTTGATTTAAATGGAAGGGGAGGGGGTTTATTTATAGTTGTTGAGCCACCCCCTCCCTCACTTACTTTCAATATGGGACAAAGTTCCTTACAAAAAACTAATAGTAGGTTGCATAACATTGGAAGAACTGGTTGTGGCAATTAAGTCTTTGCGCCAGAATCCCACAGAAGATGAGTTGCAGATTATGATTAGTGAGGTTGATGTTGATGGGAACGGAACAATAGAATTTGGGGAGTTCATCAATCTCATGGGAAGAAAAATGAAGGTAAAATTGTCTATCTAATAAGTCAAAACTGTAAATTTGGCTAATGTCCCAAGCATGTTTCCGTTGATAACATTGCTTTTGGTTGGTTATCATAGGAGAGTGAAGCTGAAGAGGAATCGAAAGAAGTTTTCAGAGTCTTAGACAAAGATCAGGATGGTTATATTTCACCTAATGAGGTTGGTTTTCCTACATATAAGAACTTACCTCAATCAATCTGCTTTATATTTCTTTCAGTACTTCAGGAAGTGTGATTTTTTGAACTCTGCCTGATTTCTCTCTTTAACCCCTTGCATTAGTGGTGCTAGTACTCATGATTTGTTAGTTAATGGCTTATTTAGCTTGATTTGCTGAGTGAAGTTGAGGCATCTAATGATCAGTTTAGGAGAGAAACTGACAGAAGAAGAGCTAGAACAGATGATAAAAGAAGCCGATTTGGACGGAGATGGTCAAATTAATTAGGAAGAATTTGTCATAATGATGTTGGCCGTTTGATCTATTTTCTCTGATTCAAAATTGCATACCATTCCTGTTATATTTGTGTATTATGCTTTAATAGCTGCCCTAGTTGATTGCGTTTTAAATCACAAACTTTCATGGACGAACAATGAATTATATGAACCCCGTCTCTAAGATTGACTTGGACATTTTGAATGTGTCCACTTTGACCACAGAATTTAAAGCCACATTTGTGAACTTTTATGAAAATGTTATAAATAGCACGATAGATTTAAGACTTTTTTCTTTAATTGTTGTCCCTTAATTGAGCTTTATAACGAACCTATTGTTAAGATGATACTTAATCAAACATATAGTTAAATACAACAATGCTAAATGGCATCCAGCGTCGTTAAATGTGAATCACACATCAATTCATAAGCCCAATTAAAATTTTAGTAAGTAATGACTATAGATAATACAAAATAAATGTATTTACTAATTTTCATATTTAAACCAATATGATTTAAATAATTAATGTTCCAATTAAAGGTAAGGAAAAGAATATTCACCTGTGAATTGATAGAGAGACAAGAAAAAGAAAAAAGATAATATGTTGATGTATCAAATCTTTTTGGACAATAAGGTATATATATTCAATTGTTTTTCTGGGTTCTAATGATGATGTCTACATCATACTACATTTTATATTATCGTAGGGTGCAACACTTTAACAAACAATTTTTCTGATGCATGTTATAATTACTTCATTTCATTTCAAATAGTAATTTATTTAATTGTTGGGTTTTAGTGGCATTTCAATTGAATTGTTCAATTATAATCATAAAAATATCACCTGTTCAAAGTACTTAATTTAAGTGCTTGATAACTAAAATTTTGTTTAAAATGTGACATTATGATATTACGTTACAATTAAGGACATTGATTAATTCTCTTCAATAATTGAAGGATTCTAGAGTATATTTTCAAAGGAACTTATTTATAATATAATTATTTTTTAATCTCTTGCCTTATTTAGTAATCTACAATTTTAATCTCTTGCCTTCTTTAGTAATCTACAATTAGTCTATTTTCTATGTTACCTTAGGATATCACACTATATAGATTTTGTGATGATTGTCATTTAATATTAGTAAAATATGTTTGTGTTATTTCTACATTAGTAAAATATTGTGTGTGTATTTCATTTGAGGTAAAAGACAACAAATTATCTTATATTTTATGTAATATTAAAAAAGTCTCATCTTTAAATTTTCGTAATTTCTTATAATTTTTAAAAAGTTCCTTCTCTTAGACTTATGTTAAAAATAACAAAGAAATAAACATAACTCTAACTTTACAATTATAATTAATAATTTAAAATAACTAATAAGTTATTTCTTTGAGTTAGATTAAATTAGTTTAGAGAAGCTTTAAATGTTAGGTTAATAACAATTAAATAGTTTATGTGCACCGTGTGTACTTCACTACTACTTTAACGAATGTCTAAAAGAAATTAAATAGCTTTTTGAATAATTAAAAATAAAAAAGCTTTTTCTCAAAATTTTTAAAATTTATAAATTCATTTAAGTTATTAAATCCTATATAAAGTAAGTGAAATTGAAACTAATTGTATAATATATGACAAAGTTAATTAATGATGATTGCTATTTAGTATATCATGCTCTCGTTTATATTAATAATATTTTTAAGCATGCCCAATCACATTTCATGCAATTTAATATTTTTATTACGGATTACACTAAAATATAGCCTAGGCATAGTAGACTTTGAATTAATTATTTCAATATTTTCTTAAAATTATTTTCATTTGTAAACTAGTACAATGAACGTTGTCTAGGAGAAAATATTTTGAATTTGAATTGATATTAATTATGAAATTTGTATTATTTAATCTATAATATATAATTTAGTAATGATAGACTACGACTTCAATTTCTAATAAAAAATTATATAGGATCTATAAGTATATGTGACGGAGACATTCACACTGTGTCTGAAAAGAGGTCCGTATATTTTTTATCTCTTCAATTGAATATACAGGAGAAAGACTTGAATTTTTATTAATATATTTTTGTATTATTAATTTAGATCTTGAGATTAAATGTATATAAGGCAATGATTTTAGCCGCGGATCTAAAACTTATGGAACTGAGAATTTACAATTATACTCTAATAATAATCTCAACATAAATTATTTCCATATAAATTTTGGAAAATAATTTTTGGGAAGTTCAAGCAGCCGCAGAATTTACTATAGCACCTGAACTAAATCAAAGCTGGAGCCTTCTAGTTTGTTTGATTCAAGGAATAGAATAGATAAATAATAGAATAATTATCCTTAGGAATAAAAAATGAAGAATAGAATGGAACGAGTATTACTTCGTTTGGTTCAAGGAATAAAATAAATAAAGAATTTCTATATCAATATGTGGTTTGAAAATATAAACTTAAAATAACAAAGGAATAACCAACAAAAAAATCAAATTATTATTATTATTATTATTATTATTATTATTATAGAAATTAATTTTCTTATTATTATTTTTATTATCATTATTATACAAAATTAATTTTCTTCTTCTTTTTATTATTATTAATTTTCATCATCATCATCATCATCATCATCATCTTCTTCTTCTTCTTCTTTTTATTATTATTATTATTATTCTTATTCTTATTGTTGTGTTGTTGTTGTTGTTGTTTTTGTTGTTGTTGTTATTGTTATTATTATTATTATTATTATACAAAATTAAATTTCTTCTTCTTCTTCTTCTTCTTCTTCTTCTTCTTATTCTTCTTCTTCTTATTATTATTATTATTATTATTATTATTATTATTATTATTAAATTTCATTTTTAGTATTAATTTAACTTTCCAACATTTTGCAGTGGTTAATTTTTTGGTCTAACTTATGTCAGCATTCATTATATATTGGCAATTGCAATATAAAATAACAATAGAACGATATTGAAAATAAATATAACATAGGGCTTTAAATTATTAAAAATTTAGTTGAGCAAAAAATAAGTTTCAGCGCTATTTTAAATAACTAAACAAAATAACTTCTACATCAACATAATCTTCAGTGTGTAGTAAGAAACCTCCTTACCCACCCAAGTCTTCATGAAGACGCAAGAATGAAAAACGTAAGCATTTGTGTAGGATAATCAAGAATTTTGCCTAAAGCAGTATCCCTTTCATCATCTGTGAGTCCCTCTATCTCACTCAATGCACTATCTAACTATTTAACTTTTTATTGAACATAAGTTTTAGTCCCAATACTCTTACATAATTTATCTCCAATCTGATTTATGGTATCACCCAACATCCTGCAAGTAACAATAAGTGAATCGGTACAACTTGCTTCTCCCATATCATTCCTCTTTTTCTCCTCCTTGCTAAAATATTTTCAACTTGTCTTTCAATATTTGAGGTTTGAGGTTGGGTAAATGACTCATCTATCTCATGGAAATTATTTCAAATTAATCTTCACCACTTTCATTTATCCCACTTACATCTTCTTGCCTTTCAATTTCCTCAAGAATATTCACAGTAGTTTGTGCGTCATTTCCAGTTGTATGATCTTCTCTATAAATCCCAGTCAATTCATGATAAAAAGGAAAGGTCCTCTATCGAAATTGAGCAGTATCTTTGTGACTCTTTAACCAGATGAAAAAAAGTCAATAATTAATATAAATTACATGAAAGTAGTTAAAGAAAATAC
>JAOSBK010000003.1:28432681-28448210 GCA_027568895.1 Erythroxylum shatona
ACTCCGAGAAGACAGCAGCACTCCGACAACCCACGCAAACTTCAGCAACGAGAACACAAATCAACGGTCCAAGGTGGCTCGAGAGAGAGGGAAAATGCGACAGCAGCAGGCGGGATTGAGAGAGGGAAAATGCTCGAGAGAGAGGGGAACGACGTCGATTGGGGAACTTAGGAATGGAGGGGAACGACGTCGATTGGGGAAGGTGGGGCTCGGTAGTCAAATGCAAACGACGTCATTTGGCCTTTAAACTAAACGACGTCGTCTTGCTCGACGAAGAACTCAAACCAACAGGTCAGCCTTCCGCGATGTTTCCTCTATAAAAACGTCAAGGATTATTTTTCTCGACGTTTTCCTGCTAAAATGACAAAAAAGGTCTAACAAATCCGCGACGTTATTGCAAAACATCGCGGAAACTCAGTAGTTTCGTGACATTTTAAAAATGTCACGAAAACTATGAACAATTCGTGACGTTTTTTCCAAAAAATGTCGCGAATTGCCCTTAATTGTTGTAGTGAAGTGTTTCAAACGAAGCTAAACAGAGATGACAATAGTAAAAGCATTGATGTCAGTCTATATCGGAGCATGATCAGAAGTTTATTGTATTTGACTACAAGTAGGCTAGATATTTGTTATAGCGAAGGTATATATACTCGCTATCGAAAAAAACATATCTGATAGTTGTCAAGAGGATTATCTAGCATGTAAGAAAAACATCTGATTTTAGGATATGGTATACATCTGACTCAACATCTTATCTAGCTAGATATAGTGATGTGGATTGCACTGAAAACTTAGAAGATGGTCAAAGTACTTCAGAAGGTTGTTTCTTCTTAGGAAACAATTTGATCTCCTAGTATAATAAGAAGTGTAATTCAATTTCACTATTGATCGTAGAGGCTGAATATATTGCTACTAGTAGTTATTCTTCACAACTTCTTTGGATGAAAAAGATGTTAGAAGATTATGGGATTGATCAGAATGTGTTGATAATCTTATGTGATAACAAGAGTGCCATAGACATCTCTAAGAATTTGATTCAACATTTAAGAACGAAACACTTCGATCTTAGGTACCACTTTATTCGGGAGTTTGTGGAAAGCAAAATAGTCACTTTGTCATTGGTGGATATCTTTACAAAACTTCTTGATGCATTAAGGCTTGAACTTCTTCAAGGGGCTTTGGGACTTTGTTTTACATTATTGATGTATTATTTCCTTAAAAAAACAATATGTTGCATTTTTCTTCCAAGGGATTCAAAATCCCTAATTTCTTTTTTTATTATTGCCAGCGACCCTCATCTCCTCTTATATCTGTCCACTCTAAAGCTCCAAATCACTCACGTGGTTGCAGTGCAATTTTCTTCACTGTAGGAATTGCATTTATGTTGGATTAAAGGGACATCACCACTGAAGCTTCATCTCCTTCTCATCTTTGTTGGGTTTTAAGCTCCCAAACACGCACAAAATTGTGCTACAGATTTATCCACTGTGAACTCAACATTTATGTGGCTTTTATGGAACTCCATTAAAGACCCATTTCTTCTATCTATGGTATTGCTCCTTTTCACTTCATAGTAGCTCTATTTGTTGATTTTGTTTGGGTCTTTCCTTTTCTTTTAAACATGGGCAAGAACAAAGAGAAAAAGTCCCCTTCGGTGTCAAAAGAGAAGACAACAGCCTCAGCACGTCGTTCAAGTCGATTAATGCTCAACCTGACACTTGGAAGGAGATTCACCGAGGTTGGGTCATCTTCAGCTGTTCCCATTGATATTCCTAACACTACTTCTATTCGGGAAAAAGTATCGAATCCAGATGGTGATGTTACTTGGGTCATATTATCCATCTTTAAAGACTCTAATTCAGATTCCGGTGAGACTCTTGAAGCCGCTACTCTACCGACTGTGCCTCCTGTGGCTCCTCCGAAACTTACAAAGGAGTGAGCTCAAAAAATAGATTGACCACCTCGACGCATTTCTTCTGTCCATCTGATAGTGGACAATGCGATTTCTTTTAAGTTCTACTCCTTTGCGGTTGAACGGAAATGGGCGACTCTCAACACCAACGGGTTCTTTCCCAATTGTCCAATCAATTTAGAGGAGATTCAACAATATGGTCTAGATACTTTATTATCAGAGAGACATTTACTGCAAGCCCCACTACTTCCGCAACACTATGACTTAGATCTAGTAAAAGAATTTTACTACAATTTATCTAGTGATATTTTGAATGAGACTACTTTAAGTTATAGATCAGTATATGTACAGGGTCGGGTAGTTCGTTTTGATGCTAATCGTTTGAATTTGTTTATGGGATTTGATAATATGATTAGTAATCAAATTTATGATGATGATTGGAATGTGTCAAATGATTTAATTTTTATGGTATTGACTAGTGAAATATTGATTGTATGGTTGTGTAGCTTTGTACTTCATTCTCCATTACTTACCCAAAAGTATTTCGTGCTTTTTAAATTAGTAATGACCAACTGGATACCAAGCATATACATTGTTTTTGTCTACTTGGCATAGGCCAAATTGATTTATATGATGGGTATTGGGGTGTGATTCAATCTTGGATGTCTGATTATTGAAGCTATGTTGACCATTGAGAGTAAGTCATATTCTTTACTACACTTTCCATGCTTAATATCTCAATTTTTATATGCCCATGAATTTCCCAGGATGGAGTTAAGTATACTTGAGTTGGTGCCCTTAATGAACATCTCTCCAAGGATTTTTAGGCAACCATGGGTAGTGGATTTGCTGTACACCACATCTGGACTCTCGAATGTCTAGTGGACATCTTCTGTTAATCCTCATGCAGCTCTTTTTACTGAAATTGAGAGGATTGAAGGCATTATTCAAGTGGCAAGTAATGCTTTTCATCACTTAAAGCAGTGAGTTCTACAATTTCCCCGTGCTCCTTGAGTTCGTCTTTTTAGCATATGTTGTCCCAAAGGGGGAGAATATCAAGAATTGATTAAAGTTGTGTTTGATCTTTTTGTGATTTGTTGTTTATGCTTGACTTATGATTATGTTGCCTATTGGATCTTAAATTGAGGGGGAGCATTGTGAATTCAATATTTATATATCCAATTATGTTATTTAGGGGGAGTTTAATAGTTGTGACAAAAATGCCAAAAAGAGGGAGATTGCTAAGATATGGTATATATCCTTTTATTTTGTTTTGGCATTTTGTTTATTAATTGGATCTATAAGATATTAATTGGACGCTGATAGTCAATCACTAATCCTTATTTGACATGATTCAAAAAAAGTTATTTGGGATAATCTTCTAGTTGTAATAGAGTTCTATCTCTAATTGATATGTATCTTAGTAAGATGTGGTGTGGATTATGAAAGTGTGGTTATAGTGTGAGAGTGAAGCCTTGATGTTCACCGTTTGATATTGAGTTGTTGGAGCAACCCACAGTTGGAAGCTTTTAAGTATTACATGTGGTTTTTTTGGCTTGGGAGTTTATCAGTTTTACATTGAGTTCTAGGAGCTATTCACACTGAACATTCATCTCCTTGAGTGTTTCACAGTTGGGCTGTCTTTGAGGATTGGGTGTGTCTTCCGATATGAACTACTTGTTGACTGAGCAGCTACGACCTGTTTCTGAAGTTGGCGTGGATTAGCCAAATAGGTGGATAATTATTCAGATATATTTCGGGAAGCTAAACCTATAGGGAAGTCCTTTTATTTCAAGTATATTGTTCTTCTTTTCTTAGTTAATTGATCACTTGAGTTATTTTTATTAATTATCTTTCATTAAGACTAGTAAAGAAAAATCCTTTGTAGAGATTAACATGAGTTGGTCCTTTTATTGTGTATGAAAATCTTTCACAATAAATGAGATTTAGAGATAGTTTCAATGATTGCGTGAGTCAACTTTGAAAGCCTTTATATAAATCTATCGAACTTTTATAAAAGTGATTTTAATTTTTCTGATTTTTATGTTTGTTAGAAAAGAATTGAAAAGTTTATGAAACAATCATCTCTTTAATTTTTCAATGATCTTTGGTGGACATGAATCGGATGTGAACAAAACCAGTGACCACTTATATTCTCTAACAAAGTGATAACCTAATTCAATATGTTTATTACGGAAAACTAGATTAAGTAAATTTCTCCTATATTATCACGACAAAGAGTACAGCGATTACTTGGAAAACCATTTTCTCCAATAAGTGATTTAATCCAAAACAAATTTGATGTAGCATTAGCGATGGCCTTGTATTCACTCTCTATTGATAATCGAGCAATAGGAGGTTGTTTCTTAGAAAAACCAAAAAATTAAAAAAGTACCCAGAAAACTATCATAGCCATTTGTGGATCTTCTATCATCAAGATCACCACCCGAATTCCTACCTGTATAACAATGTAGAGAAACTGTAGATGATTTGGAGAAAAATAAGGCATGAGATGATGTATCTCAAAGATATCTCAATAACCATTTTAAAGCTTTTCAATAAACATAAGTTGAGGCGTGCAAGAATCATCACAATTTGTTTAAACTAAATGCAATGTTCAGTTTATTAATCGTGGCATACTGTAGGGCTCCGACAATTTTTTGGTAATCATCACCTTGCTGCAAAGTTTGGCCAGTCGTTTTAGACAGTGGAGATGAGGCTACCAGAGGAGTGGAACATGATTTGGACTGAAGCATACAATTTATATTTAGTAAATTAGTGACATATTTATGTTGAGAGAGCAAGGTGCCATCTGATTGCATAGCAATCTTAATCCCGAGGAAGCAGTAGAGTTGTCTCATATCCTTAATAGGAATCTTATTGTAATTTTCTAATGAAATAAAGTCAGAATAGGATCGTATGACAATAATGTCATCAATATAGACTAAAATAAAAACAACATTTGTCTCGTGTCTGAAAATAAGTAACGATATATTAGCCTTTGAAGAGACAAAATTCAGTGAATGGAAATCTTTGCAAGTCTTGAAGTCTACGGGGCATCCGTTTGAGACCGTAAAGAGACCTATTCAATTTACATACATAAGGAGGATGTTTTGAACTAACGAAACCTTGAGGCTAATTCATGAAAATATACTCCACTAGATGTCCACATGGAGAAATGAGTTAGACACATCCAACTACTCATAGGCCAATTTCTCAGTGTTGCAAATGGTTATAGCCTTCAGCACAGGGTTAAAGGTTTCTTTGTACTCTATGCCAGAGAACTGAGTGAATCCCTTCACCATTAAATATGCCTTATATCTGTTAATGTATCCATCTTTGATCCTGAAAATCCATTTATCATTAATGGCATTAGTATTAGATGGTTTTGGAACAAGGGTCCAGGCGAAATTGTCAAGGAGTGCCTGCATCTCTTTAGACTGGTAAGGTTCCTCCTTATGAAACTGACAATTTACAATTATACTCAACTAATAATTTCAACCTAAATTATTTCCATATAAAGTTTTGGAAAACAAAAAAATGGAAAGTTCAAGCAATCGCAGACTACACTATCTTTCAATATTCTATTTCTTTCACGGGCTTTTCAATTATCACATAATCTGGCGCTTATGCTTCTTGAGCTAAAACTAGATGGGCTTGTGATATGGAGGATAGTAATTGGTAGGGTAGGGTATGTGAGAAGAAAGTGAAAGGAAAAAAGAAGAAGGAAGACTTAACTTCTATTTTTCTCATTCTCAAGATCCATATCGAAATTTAGAGAAAAAAGGGAGCCTAATTGCCTCTTTTGTTCTTCTTGGTTAGGAGTTCATTTTTCCTTTCCGCTAAAATCAATTGAGAGGACGTAATGTAAGTTTTACTTAGTCATTTAGGAGCAACAGAAAACAATATGTTTAACTTATCTCCCACGCCTAAATTACATGTTATGATTATGGTCTCAATGTTTTTACGAAACTCTCTACCAAAAGAATGTTGATATTTTTACTTAAATTTACTGTGTACTGTTGATGAAAGGATAAAAACTTGTTTTTTTGGAAGAGTAAAAAGTTTGGTTTTGAATATTGACTCTGAGCCCCTGAAGATTTCCACCACCTTCACCCCGACTCCATGAAAGTTCCAATCTAGAAAGCATATCATGATACAAAAGAAGCTTTAATTTTTCCTTAAGCGCAACGCCAAGCTAGGAATTTATCCCATAGTTTCACTTTTTACTATTGATGATATTCAGTTTTATTACTTCTTTATAACGTAGCCATCATGAATTCATGATACTGCAATTTTGATTGTAAATATTGCCACAGTGTGTAATATATATATATATATGTGTGTGTGCGCGCGCATGAGAGAGAGAGAGTCTCCAAATATTACATATATAATAAATCTCTTTAATTGATTTCCTTTGAAGGATATGATGCTTTCGGTGACTATATAAAACAATACATATATAGTCGCGGGAAAGCATTATCTGTCAGCACACAACTGGAAATATTGCAATTATTCTGCATATCTTTACTTTGAACTTAACTTTTTAGACTCATACAATTTTGCTTCATGAGTACGTTACAAGCATTTTCAAGAGTTCTTTCGGTGCAAGTTAATTATTTTACATTCCTCCAGAAGCTATAAGAAATAATTAATTTCATGACCTTGAACCACAGCAACACTTATTCATCTCACACTACAAGAGACTGACGAATATCCGCATACGTTGCCAAAAGCTACCATTTTGCTACGAATTAACACTTAGTCGTGCAAAGTAAATGATTTTACAACGTTAAACAAAAGACGTCCACATTTGGAAAACATATTATGACCATTAGTTGATAATGTCATAATAACAACAGCTTTTAACGACGTTTGTGCTATTTTGTCATCTAAACGTAAGTATTGTTCGACGAATGGAGGTAATGTTAAGAAATGTTGGGCAAATCAATGTAATTAGCATCAATAAAGGCCGATTGTTGAGAATAGATGGAGCAATTAACGACTAAAATGGCTTAGGGTAGCCAATAGTTAGAACAATTAGCGAGGCAGTACTTACATCATCGGAGAAAGGCCTTATAATCGTAATATTGAGCGACGTTAAAACAAACTGTCATAATATTGGAGACGATGTGAGTCTTTTGTCGCCACTGTCTTGTGATCACTTCCATGAGTGTCGCTGATTGTTACACATATGCCAATTATTTATTTTATTCGTCACTATATGATAGGATATGGTGATGATTATATATTTCGTCGCAAAAAATAAATATTAAGTATATATGTTTATAAGATAGTTTGTAGTGACATTTTTATAATCTATCATAGTTAACATTTTTTTGTTGTTAAGTTGTTTTCAATGTTTAAAGTATACTATTGAAAAACACATGGTAAGTTATTTAAAATATGAAAAGTAAATATATTTTGCACATTAAAATATCCGTGAACCAAAAATTTTAAATTTAATAGGATAAAAATATGAAAAATTTAAGTTCACAAGTACCGTTAATCATTAATATTTAGTAATAGTAAAATAATTATTTATAAAAATCATGAAAATGATATCAATATAATAAATGATATATGGTCAATATTACAAGGTTTAATCAGAAGTTTAACTATCTTAGAGACATATATAGAACAATAACAATAACAATAATATGCAGTCTTATCCTTAACTACTACAGAGATTGTTTTAAAAATTGTTACAGATAGAACAATAAATAAAGTTTGAAGATGATTGTAAATGATACCATCTATAAATGACAATGATATAATTATTCATTTAGATTCTAAATGACATGAGAGTCGGTAAAGGTAACTGAGTTCCTTATGTTTGGATTCTCTCTTTGCACATTCGAAGACACCAATTGAAATAGTGAAAGATCTTCCCTCAGGTTTCGGGTTGCTGACACCCTCTTCTAACAACTTATTCGCTATAACTAAACTTCTAGAGGATACAGTGAATGAGTCCCTAGATTTCATATGGAAGACAACTTGATCAAATGAACTGCCAGTATAATGTGTTTTACCTAGAACACAATCAGTATATAACTTAGATATGCTGCAATACATCAAGGATAAGAATATTGTTCTATTTAAGTGCAAATGGTTTGATCTTACTGACATAAAAACAAATAGGAATATTACTAACATCAATGTTAGTAAGACATGGTATGATAATAATCCTTTTTTCCTCGCAAGTCATGTGAATTAAGTTTTCTACCTCAATGATATTATATTGGGTGGCAATTGGAAGGTTGTTTAAAAGTTTCAACACCGAAATATCTTCGATTTTTGTGAAAGAAATAATGGTCAATTCAATGAGGATGCATGTGAAGTTTATTAAGGGATTGGACTAGAGTTTAATAATGAAGCCATTCGACTAGAAGATACAGATATATCATTATTCTATAGGAGAGATATTGATCTGAACATAGTACAATTGGATCAAGTTCAAGCCAATTTTTGAGTCAAACAGATGAAGACTATAATCAGGATTAATTAAATGGCAATGATGATACTTTGGTTGAATATATTAGTTATGAAGAATTCAATCATAATGTAATTAAAGATGATGATTTTCAATATCTTGACCATGATGATTGAATGCAAATAAATTGTTTATATTGTTTGCAAAATTTTGTTCACATTTGAGTTATGTTGTTGATATTTTATTTATGTTTATTTAGGATGAATCAATACGTATTGTTGATGTTTTACTTATATTTATATGAAATGTTGGTGTTTGATTTATGTTTATGTCGAATATTTAGTTTTGAGTTGTGTTTGACTTATATTCATGTGGAACGTTGATGTTTGAGTAAAGATCATAATTTATGTGGATATTTCATTTATAGATATTCTATATAATGGAACCTGGTAGAAACAAGAGAAGGAGGGTGGCAACTAACAAAAATGTTCCTCCTCATAACAACCAAACCAATATGACCCTATTGAGGAAAGTAGTCAAAAACAACCTATATCTACCTTAACTAGTGTTGAGGGATCTTCAGGTCTGTTATTTTTAGCCACCTATATTTACAGTTATGCTCAAATATATATTTACATGCTTAATGTGTTTTTATTATCATTATTCTTTTGTTGTCAAGTTCCAATACTAGCATAAGAAAAAAGGTAGAGGTATCACTAAAAGAACTGAGTTGCAGCATGAATATTGCAATGAACAACAAGTTATTTGTGCATATTGACCCCATGCAACGTCGTCCTGTTGATAAGATTTAATCAGCAAAATTGTCCAGTGAGTTGGGAGTCATTGTCAAGAATGAATTGTCGTGCCTTCAATATGCTAGGCAGTTGAAGGAAGACAACTTGCTACAGAATACTTTAGACAAAGGTTCGGTAATTTTTTAATTCATTTTATTATATGCATTATGGTTTTTCTTATTTAAAGAGTAAGTTAACTTATACGTGTTGTTCACAGATGAAGCTCAATATCATTGATATCGAGAAACCTGAAGTTTTAAGTTGTGTCAGTTCACTGTTGAAACAAAGGGCAAAGAATCATCATTATCAACATCATAAATACTACAATTCTTTTCCTTCGGATGAGAAGGTAAGGAGATATGCTCCAAAGTGGGCGACTCCAAAAATTTGGAGTGAAATGTGTGATTATTGGGCCTCTGTGAAGGTTAAGGTTTGTCTTCATTCTCTTAATATTTCCTTACATTAAATTTGTTTTTGCCTTTAATGACTATTTCTTCTCTTTATGTAGAAAAAGAGTGAGAAAGCCAAGGTTAATAGAGCAAAAATGAAAATTCCTAACAATACTGGCTCCAAATCATTTGTTATTGTACGACAAGAATTTGGAAGTGTAATGTTTAGAATTTATTATTTTCTTAGTTAATATAATATAAGCTATTGTGTTCTAATTTTTTAAAATTCATATAGCAAAGACAAACTCAATCGACAAGAGTGTGATAAGATCACACTTTACAAGCTAACACATTACAAGAAAGGTGAAGGCTGGACGTCTAAAGAGGCACAAAATAATTATGTAAGTATAAAAATTTTAATTTTAGAGTTTATTTATTTATGTAATTCTAAGTTATAATATTTGAATTACATCTCAATTTTGTGTTTTAAATTGTAGGACATGATGCAGGAGTTGTTTCAAAGATCATTGTCTAATAGGAATGAGCTTAATATGGATGACATTTGCAACAATGTCTTTGGTACAAGATCAGGGTATATCAAAGGTCTTTGGCATGACCCTAAGCCAATTGGTTCATCATTGTTACGACCAGTATATGTAACGACACTTCAAGCAGAGAATTAGTCACTTAAGGTTCGATTACAATGTAATAAAGAAAAGTTAGATTGTATTCAAGAAAAATTACAACGTAATGAGTAAAAACTAGACTGTACTGAAAGAGAGTTGACCAAGCTAAAAAAGATGGTCAAACAAATACTTGGGTCACAGTATGTTAGTAGTAGTGACGATAAAGGAGTCTTAGTTTATCGATAACTTTTCTTAAGTTTTGTAATTAACATTTAATTACATGTTTTTGTACAAAATGCGTTTCATTTTTAATTCTGGAATATTTTTATTTTATTTTATTTTATTATTATTTAAATAATATGTCACCAACAATAATTGCAAAATGTGAGTAAATTGTAATTCAAACCATGTTAAAAACAATAATATGGACCAAAATTTTTTAATAATTATAATTAAATATTAAATTGGTAATGGAGAAGTTAAATTAAAAATAAATATTCTTCACTAAAAGTCTTTAGCTACAAATATAAAATTGTTACCAAATCTTTTTACCTACGCTTTCTAGAACGTCTCTAATAACATTTAGCTACGCTTTAATTTTCATAACTAAACATATTCTATTATGAAAATAAATCGTCGGTAACAATTATTATCTATACACCTACGTTAACGAAGTTAATTACTTTTACCTAGCAAAATTAAACATGGCAATAAATGATCTGTGACTATTTCTCCTCTCGTTGCCTATTGTTATTAGCAACAAAGTAATCATCGTAGCAAAATCTTTTGGGTGACTATTCATTTAAAATGTCGCAGGTAATTTTTTGCTACCAAACTTTTGCAACCATTTATTCAATGATTTTGTTTCATCGCCAAATACTTTTTGCGACAATTTTGTTTCTTTTAGTGACGTTATATTTTGTTGCCAATACCTTTCTCTATTGTAATGTCATAGTTTTCAGAAATGGTCTATGCTAAAGGATTATATATTCTTCCTTATATCAACACGAACCAAAAATATAACACTTTCCTCCATCTAGAATCCTTCTGGTTTTACTTTCTTGAAAATCGGTCTCTGCAGTTCTCTAGTGCCACTAACTATGTTAGCGTGGTTTTCGAAAAAGCTCTTTTTTTAATCTTTTTGAAATTTGAGTTTTAGTTCAACTTTTTCCTATTTCGTTTAAACTTAATTCAAATTGTAAAATTAACTACTTGAACCATTTTGGTTTATGCCATAGAATCAATTTGTTAGTTGTATATTTATGACAAAATTAATTAAACATATTATCTATCTTATAAATTTTTATTTAATTAACTACTTTATAAGATGAAGTCCATAAGATAAGTATATTTTACAAATAAAATTATGAAAATATTTATAATATGAAAGTCATATTGAATTTAGATATATTATATTTAAATTATTTATACTCGTTACTCTATTAAGACAAAACATTAATAGAATAAAAAGATTAACATACATTATGCTTATCTCTTATAAATGAAAGTAGTCGATCTCATAAATTAACATATAAAGATATTCAAATAAACTTATAATTTCTTTTTAAAAACAAGTTTATTGATCTGACCTTAGATGATAATTTTATATGAAACATTATTTTGGTGCATAAAAATACTTATTCTAATGATTGTATAAATGATTTTTAAATTTGAGATTTTCAAAATATTTTATATAGAGATTGTTATATTTTGATATTATTTACAACATATATGAGTCAAAAGTAGTTCGATTAGTAGTCATTGAATATAACATAAACTATATAGAAATAGCTAAGTGATCAACATATGATTCATTACTCTAATATAATTATGATGGTTGGTTAAGATAATATGAATTTAGAAGAAGGGTTATGAATAACATATAAGATATATTTTGATAAGTAGTGATCACTTAACAAATCCGGAAGTCATATGAGATGAGATTGCTAAAGATATTATCTATCTAATTTAGGTATAGTTGGCTTGTATGAGCAAACTTATGATCATGATATTATAACCTACTAGGAAGATTAAAGTAATCTTTCCCGAATAAAAGTGAAGGTTATTATTTTGAATAAATAGTAAAAGTAAATAAATGTAAGATTAAATTTCTAATCTTATTTGGTTATTATGAAATTAACCAATTACTTGCTTTCATTATATTGATTATTGTTTATTATAACTGATACTAAGTATTAATCAATTAATTCTTTTGGATATAGGTTAGTTTTTAAGAAGAATTTTTAAAGATAGAAAGAAAAGTTGCGTATCTATTATGTAATCCTTCTATTAATTATTTTTTAGGATTTTAATTTTGGTGATAAAGTTTAAGAGACGTTTTAGAATTGACTAATGTTATAAACCTTAATAGCAACGTGTAAGATAGATGTAAATATTAATTATGTTGCATAAAGTAAAGTTGAGAAAGTATAGCAATTTGAAAGAGGCATGAGAAGAAATAGATTATTGATTAAAAGAGGTTGATCCAAGTTTTTATAAATAGTTTGTACCTGTCGGATGAAAACATAATTAAATTTAACATGCAAAATATTTTAAATAAGTCTTTTCTCACAAGATTAGATTTTGTTAGAATTTTATCCGATACTTATTGATATTTAGAAATCATGAAATATTGATTTATAGATTTGAAATTATAGAATCAGCTGTATTTTCTTTCAGTGTTATAACTACCCAACATGCTGAATTATAAGAGCTATGAAATTTAATTGTTCCAAAACATTATAAATCTTAATTATAAGCATGCAAAAAGTTTTAATACAAGCATGTTCTGTTTTGGCATTTTGTTGACAATAGCCACATAAGTTGACGTTATTCTATTTTTTATGACTCGTCCTGGTATAGTCGAGTCAGGAATCAAACTTCAGCAAAGTGAATACAAGTCTTGAGAAAAAAAAGAGAGAGTCTATCTTACCGTTGGAAGATGGTCCAATGCAGGGATGGATCCAGAGGGGGCTAGCAAGGGTTATAGCCCCTACAAAACTAAATTCTTTTTTGGAATATATATATATATATAGTAAACTAAGTAGGGCTATAGCCCTTACAAAACTAAGTTCCTTGCCCCCCCAAGACTAAAATCTTGGATTCGTCACTGCTTCTTGACCTTTTCTCAATGCCCTCAACACCCTATTTTCTAAAATTCCAAAAAATTTTCTCTACTCCCACTGGTTACCACCTCATATATTCTTGGATCATTGCATTCCTCTTTTTCCTAATACCCCACCAATCAACATAAGACCAAACCGCTACCCCCATTTTTAGAAATCTGAGTATAAAAAACCAATTGTCCCAATATAAGCCCCTTCTCTTCCCCAATACTCTTGGTCAAAAAGAAGGATGCCTTATGTTGCTTCTACATCAATTATCGTGCTCTAAACACGGTAACAGTCAAGAATCGATTTTTGATTCTAACGGTGGATGAGATTTTAGATGAACTCCACGGGGCTTCTGTATTCTCTAAAATTAACCTTCGTGTAGGTTATCACCAAGCTCGAATTCCCCACCCGACATTAAGAAGACAACATTTTGAACACATGAAGGTCATTACGAGTTCACTGTCATGCCATTTAAACTCTTTAATGCTCCCTCCACATTCCAAGCATTAATGAGCTCAATTTTTGGGGAGAATCTGTGACAATATGTCCTTGTATTCTTTTACGACATCCTGGTGTATAGCCCCAATTTGGAGTCAGTATTCACTATCTTATAAAACATTTGGAGTCGGTATTCACTATCTTATAGAACAACTCTTTATTTTCAAAGCTCTCTAAATGTGAAATTGGTTTTTATCGAATTAGGTTATCTTGACCACAAGATTTCAGTTACAGAGTACTATCAAATGTTTGTAGTAAGGTATTCCACCATTGCTACTTCTTTGACACAACTCTTGTGCAAAAATGCTTTTGTATGGAATATGGAGGCCACCACAACATTTGAAATTTTGAAGAGGGCCCGTATTGGCCCTTCCAAATTTCGATGAACCTTTTATGATGCAAACTAATGCTTCTAGTTAAGCGATTGGAGCAATTTTATCACAAAATGGATATCTGATAGCATTTTTCATTAAGGAATTACCATCATGACTTCAAAATTCTTCTACCTATTGTTGAGAAATGATTGCGATAACTAAATCCATTTGACGATGGTGATAGTACCTTCTTGGGAGGTGATTCATAATCTAAACCAATCATCAAAGTCTGCATACTTTGCACAATTAGGTTATTCAAACACCATAACAACAAAAATGGCTCACCAAACTTCTTAGTTATGATTTTGATATTGCATATAAGCTTGAAGATGAGAACAAACCAGCTGATGCATGTCTAGAGTTTCCCACAACACTTTCCTTGCCCTTTAGATAGTTTCTAAGTCAATGATTACTATGTGGGATGCTTTACAAGAATTTTACAAGAGTCATAAAGCTTCCACCCAACTCATTACTTCTATTCAAGATTCCCCTGTTGATTTTCCACACCACATTGTGAAGGATGGACTAGTTTGGTATAAGGGCATAGTTCTCTACCTATAGAATCTGTATTTCAACCCTTAATCTTACATGAATTCCATAACTCACTCATCGGAGGACACGTCAGAATGCAACGAAAACTTTCTCTCATTGTTAGCATTTTTTATTAGCCAAAGATGAGGCAAAGTACTTAGAAATATAAGGCAAAATGTAAAGTTTGCTAGACGGTTAAACCATTCAACAAAGTGATAAAAGGCCTACTCCAACCACTCCCTATTCTCGAAAAGATATGGGATTCGTTGTCCATGATGACTCACTTACCCCTTTTTGCTGGCAAAACCATAGTTTTGGTAGTATTGGATAGACTCTCTAAGCATGCCCATTTCTCTGCATTATGAACACATTTTTTAGCTTCATAAGTTGCTGGGATCTTTATTTGAGATATAGCGATCCTCCACGGTTTCCCAGCCAACACTGTCTCAGATAAGGACCCTATCTTCATAAGCTCTTTTTGGAGAGAATTATTCAAATTGCAGGGAACTATTCTTGCAACCAGCAACGCTTGTCATCCCTAAATTGACTGATAAACTGAGGTACTCAATCGCTGCTTGGAAGATTATTTGTGTTGCTTCGCTTCGGACCATCCTAAGCAATGGTTTCAGTTTTTGCATAGGCTAAGTGGCATTACAACACTTCATGGCACTCTTCCGTTAAAATTGTTGGAGAAGATGAATTTGCATGCTAAACTCCTCTGCTGCTTTTGCTGTCCAAGCTGGAAAAAGGAAGTTGCTACAGAGAAAAACAAAAGGAAGCAAAGATTTGCTGCAGAGATATTTTGTGTTTGTTGTTTAAAGCTGTTTTGTTCATAGGAATGGAGTAGGACAAATTTTTT
>JAOSBK010000003.1:28479825-28517864 GCA_027568895.1 Erythroxylum shatona
TCTTGCACTTATAAGGAAGCTTCCATCTTGATTCTTCAATGATTAATCACTTGCTCATCTTGATTTGCACAAATCTTCTATTGAATAATAATCCCAAAATACCTGAAATAATTTCTCAACTAATTCTAGATATTTTATTATTATCAAAACATAAAGGGATTTAATTTGTCAACCACCATTGATCCAACAAAGATAGCATGTAAAAAGAACAAGAGAAGATGGTCTTTGATGTGTGAAAATTGTGGGTGTAAGTGAGTGAAGAAGAAGGTGGACACTTATCCTGCCAAGTGCCTTGTTAAGACCTAACCATATGTCTTCTACTTAAACTTCCATTTGTCACCCCATAATTAGTCCATTTGTCTCATAATCATTAAGCCATTTATCACCTAATTAAACCGCCATTTTTCACTTATTTAATCAAGCCATGTGTCAAACTATTACTAATGTCATGTGTCACTATTTCTTAGGCTTGACCATCCTAAGTTCCCATATATCAATTTGTCTTGCAAATTAATATTTTTCCTAGACTAGATGCATATAACACTTCATCAATCACCCAATTGTGACAAAAATTCCAATTCACTAGTTATAATCCATGAAACCAGAATTCAAGACATGATCAATTCATAATCACGAAATCACAACATAAACATTTAAAATCTTTCATACCTCGAAATAAATCAATTGAGTGCATAAATTATCTTTACAATGTGTAATAAATCATAATTCATGTATGTAAGACGCATGTAAATGAAATACGCTTCATATATTCTCATATGACTTCATTTAGCATTTTAATTCCTATGTGTAGGAATGGGCTATTATAATGAATCTCATAATTATGCCTTTGTGGAATTATATGATGAAAAATGATCATGAAGTTTTAAAGAGTTATATATTATAGTACAAATATATAAATCTTGAATATGCAAACACTAATAAGTCATTTTCATTGTGATACTGGATACAAGACTGAGAACTATTTCTTAAAAGAAGTTTGAGCCATTTCTTAAAAGAAAATAATATAGATGATTACATTAGGGAAGAATGAAGGATAAGTTATTCATAAAGGAAGAGAATTAAGGAACTAGAAAAAGAATAACAGCTTGCTTAAAGGTGATATATATGATTATAAGGGAAGATCAAAAAGAAAAAAGGTTATATTTGAGGAAGGGGCAAAGGGGGAAAATCATGATAAACTACTTAAGCCTAGTAAACCTAAAAAGACGAATAAAGGTATCTGAGATCACTTTCTAAATAGTAGATAGTAGATCCCTAATTCATTTTTATAAAAAGACCATAATAGTAACTCTCTTTATAGGTAACTACATGATTAAAAGAATATTAGAATATACTAGTGATATTGTAGATATTCTTTTATGATGCCTTCAAAGAGTTAAACATATCCTAGATAAACTAAAAATTATGATCACACTATTGTTAAGTTTTGAAGGAGACCAAATCGATTATAAAGGAAAGGTATCTCTGCCTATAACATTAGAAACATGGTTAAAACACATAATGAACATGAAAAAGTTCTATACAATTAGGATATCTGCTTAATCAAGTGTTTGATGTGTGTAAGCTTTAATTAATAACCCTCAATAATCTGCAAGCACACAGTTCGTTAGTGTAGTACCTAAGGTATTGATGCCACGAGGAGGGATAATCTAATCCAAAGATTTAAAGCCAGAAACAAATCACAAAAATTCAAAATTAACAAAATGAAAAAGGAGAATTTATTTCAATAAAGCAACTAAAAAATTAAACACAAAAATATTAATTGTTCAACAGTTGCATCACACACCCAAAAACCAACGTAAGGAAACTACCAATTTAGAGAAAGGGAATTTTACATATCCTTGATGCTAACCTTGTTGAGTATGAATTACTAGATTATTAGTTTTAGACGATCATAAGATTGATTACTCCCTCTTGAGTTATAACCATTAACTTTGAATTATAAATCCTAATCAGATTATGGAAGTTGCAATCTCTCAATTAAAAACTTATCCAAAACCTTAGTTAGTTTTGAAGTTCTCTAATAAACTACTGGAAACCTATACAAGATCTCTCTTCACATAATTTACTGATTTAATTAAATTCTAATATCTATTAGATCACGTAACTCTCATTAGCCCAATTTAATTGTTTTTCATTCAATTCACCCTCTCAGTTTATTATCAAATTATGTAATCATAGAATTAAATCACAGTAAATCCAAATAAAATATAAACAATCATATTTCATTAATTCAAGAGTAAAAATCCAAAGGTGAGTTTAGAACATTCTCAACATTTTGATCTTATCATCAACTATTCAATCCAATTGTATACAATGATAAAATTGAAAATAAGCAGGAAACTCAATCAAAATGGAGGAAGGGAGGCAGCGACGTTGGGAAATCTTTTGATCCGAGAAGTACATCGAGTCAGTTTCTTCTCCTCTTTTCCCTTCCTTCTCCTCTTCCTCATTCTTTCGATGAATTCTCTTTAGGGTTTCTCAAGGTGGCTGATGCCAAAGCTCCTTTTGCCTCTTTGTCTTGTCCTTTAAATATCCTTTTTATTCTAAACAACCTTAGGGTTTTTCAGGGTCCAAAAGGTCCAAAAAATCCCTCAAAACTTGATGTTTTTGAGTGTCTGTGTGTCTACCCATTGCAGGCCACGATCGTAGGCCACATCTGAGCTTCTTTCACAATTGTGACATGTAGGCCATGATCATGGCCCATATCCTAGGCTTCTGTCACAATCATGAACTTTGGTGCTTCGTGTTGTTGTTTCGACCTGAATTTTCCTAAAACTTCTCCGTTCTTTGATGTTGACCCTAAAACACTAGCAAACACATTAAGGTACCAAAAAAATATAATATTTAAGCTCAAACACTTGTACTAACCCATAAAACACTTAAAACATAAATAATTACCTAACTAACACAATTTTAACCTAAGCACATACTAAATGATTGAATTAATAGCTAAACACATATCAAACTAAGCCCTAAAACATGATGCAATTTACACTTATCAATATCTCCACAGTTAAACGTCTACTTGTCCTCAAGCAAACAAAACAACAAACACACAAATATCACAAAGCACCCAATGCAATAATGAGACAATGGCTTCAACTTAATTAATTAAATTTAACTTTAAACACAATCATTCAAGTTATTTCAAATCATTAACATACAAAATCCACATCTAGAGGCTCTAGACTAAAAAAACATATTAATCAAAACCCAAACGTTAAGTTACTCACCCTTTTCAATTGTACATATGCATTAATAATTCCTTGGTCGTTCAAACTTTGTAACTAGTCCTACGTACATTTTCATGAAAAGTCAAGCCATTTATAAGTTCGATAGGTTTTATTAGAAAATATTTTTTATATTTACTTTTTATTTAATCTTTTCTTGTGGACATAGACCTAGTCTTTTACTCAGAGGAAAACATTGATGATGAATGTCAATCCAGTTATTCAAATAAGTCATGTTTTTATTAAGTTGCTTAGTTAAAACGTCATTATAATCTTTTGACATAGAAGCACACATTTGTGATGCGCGTCGATCTGGTTACTCAATTACATCACGTTCTCAATTGGCTACTAGCTCCATTCATAACCTGAAGGCCGGTAGAATATTTATTTATTTAAAATTAACAAAGACAATTTTTATTTTTTATTTTTATTGCCTATTTTGTTGCCTAAGCTACTCATTTTTATGAAAAATACTAGCAAAGCTATTTTAATTGAAAGACCTTAAATTATGAATGAATGTGACAATTTAGAGTGTGACAAACTAACACCAAATCCTAATTAACTTGTATATCTGGCCAAAAACCCAATTTAATAATTTTGCGAGCTAATGACTCTTCACAACCTAATAGACTATGTTCAACAATCCATCTAAGCCATTGACACATTCACAAAATTCACAAAATGCAACCTAACAAAATATCATACAATATGTAAAATTCACACTCAAAGAAAAACACATAACGCTCCCCATATTTGAACAAAACATTATGTAATATCATGTCTCCTAAATTGTTGAAGGATTTAAAGTGTTAGATCACTGAGTCACATGAGTGGCATCATATAGAATGAATTTGGTAAATTTATGAAATGATTTTATTATTGTATGCATATGCATAATATTAGCATACTCACATAAATTGTGAGTTAGACAAATTGCACTCAATTGACATATTCTGGGGTATAAAACTGGAATGAATGTTCGTTTCAATGTCTTGTTCTTTTTTTTACCAATAACAAGAATTGATGGATTACAATTAACAATTTGGAAATAAGTATTACAATTGAGAGATTGATGAATTAAAATATACAATTAGTCTAGGAAAAATGTCAAGTGGTAAGACAAGTTGACATGTGGGAATTTTAAGAAGTTAAGCCTATAAATGAAGTGACAAATGGCAGTAAATATAAGTGATAAATGAAAACCTTATAGAAGGACAAGTGTGCCAACTAGTGATAGGGCATATAGCTTGCTTCTTAATGTGACAAGTGTCCTTCATGTAAGATACTCATCTTACATATGCCAATGGCATAGTTATCTTCAATTGTTGTGTTTCTGTTGAAGACTCTCCTTCTTCTCCTTATCACTATTGTAACATACACATGTCACTCACACATTGGAGCTACTAAGCATTTCTACCTAAAATCCATACAAGGCCCTTCATAAAAATAGCTATAATCTGTTATCATCTCTTTGCCTTTGCTGAAATATATCCTACTTTCATCTTGTTCTTCAAATGATCTTGCATGCAAGTAAGGTTAAGAGAGCTGATCTTGAGGTGGCATTAGAGCTAAGCAAGGAAGTGAAATATTAATCTATTGTGGTATGCTTTAACAGAACCTTTATTATATTTGATTAGGGATGGATTGAATGTAGTATTGATATTGAAGTAGTGATGGAAAATGATGCATGAATGATAGTTTCTGTTTTGTTTTTGCATGCATGAAAGACAATAGTTTATGAGCTGTTAAATGAATGATTTTGAGTTGGAATTTGAGATGAAATTGATGAAGAATTAAGTTATAATTAATGGACTATTATGAAGTTGTTTTGAATCTAGTATGAAGGTGTTTTAAATCTAGAAAATTAGGGACATAAGGGTATGTCTAAGAAGTCATTGTTTAGGATATAAATGAATATAATTTAGAGAGCCTAAATGTATCCAAAATGGAAGTTAAATTGACATGAATTGAGGTAGCTTTTAAGGACATGTAATGTAGAAAAATGCAAGTGATAGTTGTGCTTTAAAGTAAGTGAAATTCATAGAGAATTTAGGGAATTAGATAGTGCACATTCAGGGAACTCATCCCACAATCATGGGAAGGTCATCCACATCATAGGAAATGCTTTGAAATGAAAAACTTATGTTTTGTGTGATTGTTGAACCACATAAGGATTAATCACTTTACATTGTTGTATTTTGACTTGATTGAGGCTAGAAATGAACCTAAATTGTTGCTTAATTCATTAGTTAAGGGTTTGATAAGTTTAGGTTTAATTGATGTCATAACATAAGGAATGGATTATCTTGATATCAATGTATTGAAATCTAGAAATTATGAGTTGTTAAAGGAATTAAGATGTTCTTATGAATGCAAATATGATTCAAAGGATATGAGTAATGTGAATTAGATATAAATGAGTGAACATTGCAGAACATGAAGCAACTGTGAGTGAGAATTGGATAATGATATGAACGTATATGATTGACGAATAAATTGAGCTTACATAAGGTATAAACCTAATTGCAAAATGGTAGTATACAAGCTCTAAAGTTTGAATGATCTGAAAGCGTATAAGTATAGTCAAGATCTTTGTATATTGATACATACTCGAAAGTTCAATTAAGCATGCATTGAAACATGATATATATATATATATATGCGAATATCATATTATGTGTGAAATATGTGAAGTTGATCGTCAACATCCAGACATTGTCAAATCATCAAGGCAATAGCTTATCTAGAGCATACTGTGAGTTAACCTAGATGGGTAAAGTAAATTATATGTCTTTCTGTATGATCTGTATACTGAATATGAAATTTGAGAACAATTGATTATAAAATGGCAGAATAAATATGAAATGTGAGAACAATTGAATGTGAAATGCTAGAATGAATATGAAATGCGTGAGGAATTGAATGTGAATTATCGGACTTAGATATGATGAATTTAATACATTTCACAGGAGCACACAGGAATGAAAGGTAATGAAACATGGAATATGGAATGATGCATCACATTGAAATGTATGATCAGATAAGGAGTTGTGACTGGAGTGACCGACATGAAAAAAAGCCTTAAGCTTAGGATTATGCACAAAGACCCATAGGCTCAGTTATTAATAAGCTCTCGATATCCACAATGGATATGGGACAGTAAATGAAATGAGCTCGATATCCACAATAGATAAAGCACAGTAATAGGCGCTCGATTAAAACAAAGAAAAATTAAATAGAGTCACATGTATATTTGCATACACATCCTTATATGTATCATATGATTGAATTGAAATCAACTATTGAATTGTTTGAAATATAGTTGGAAAGTAAATGAGGATCTGTTGTGATATGAAATGTTAGCTTGTTGGACCTTGCTTCCGGAGTCCAACTCTAGAGTTATAAAACGTGAGTGGTATTTCCCTGTAAGGTTATTGTAATAAAATCTCCTTAGCCAACACCAGTTCATCTTCATTCTCATAACATCCAAAAAGTTTCCTATTTGATCAATGGATATATGTCAATCTATTCATATGTTTATATCCTCAATCATCACCCTAATGTATCACTCATTTGTATTTTCTCTACTAAGTACATTTCAAGTTCCTTCAAGCCTAAATGTATTATAGGAAAGCATCGATGAGCCCATAATTTATAAATGTACCTGTTTTGGGACACTAGGCATAACATTCACTAGAGATGTTGGATTAACATCATTTTAAGATAGTTTCAAAGAGGAATTCGAGATCTACAACTTTCATGAAGACTCTGAAGAGATATTTTGCATCTAGAGGGTCAAAATCACAATTTTCAAAAAGTGTATAGTGTATATCTGTTAAACAGACATACACCTCCACCTAACGGACATACATGGGCTCTGGGGTGTCTTCTAGACCCGTAAAGTTCCGTTTAACGAACCTAATGTCTGTTCAAGGGACAAGGACTTAGCTAGGGACATTTTTAGACCTAAGAAGGTATGTTTAACTGACCTAAAGTTCGTTTAACTGACACAGGTGAAACATCAGCCCCTCCTAAGCATTTCCAATGGTTCCTACATCCATTCTAACATCACATTCGCTCATAATCTTCCCAAATTCAACTCTTCTAGTGCAATATCATTTCATATCAATTCAACTACCAAGTTTATTTCATTAAACTCTTAACTCTCAAATCAATTGATTCATCACATACAACTAATTCCCATTGTTCATACATTCCTATCCTTTTTCCATAACATATCTCTCAACTCCGATATCCAAAAATTTCATACTCTATATCGTTGGAAAACTAAAAAGATAAGCTAAAACTTCCAAGAAGAAAACTTTGTCTAATTCAGCCTAGATTAATAAAATTTTTTCCCTGAAGTCAGAATACAAATTTTCTCTCTTATGAAAGACTTGAAAAATGCAATGTACAACTTGGAAGGTCATGTGCAAAACACAATCATATTTCATTAACATCAAAAGATAAGAGTTTTACAAAGCTTCAATGGGCATTCTGAGCCACAATACAACATTTTGCAAAATCTGAGAATACAAAAAGTACTTGAAGAAATAGTACTTGAAATACAACTAAAGCCTCGTGTTTACAAAGTCTAGCTTAAAATACAAAAATATGGCTAATCAGAGTGATGCCTTGGCTCTCTTTCACTTGATCTCTTGCTCATCACCTGAATATGGGAAGGAGAGTGGGGGTGAGCTTAAAAGCTTCTAGGTAACAAGTTTATAATCAGAGACAAGCAAAACCATTGAAATACTCAATATCATAATCACTTTGCATCAAAATCCATAAAACACATAGTTCCCAAATTCTCACATTATAAAGCAATTCATGAGCAACATAAGTCATGCATCATCAAACTTGTCAACACATTCTAAACACATAATCACATCAGAAATGGTTTGGGTAGGTCCATAAACAAAACATACTAACACATTCCCACAAAATGGTCTTGTGTAGACATAAATAGAACGTACTATCGCAATCTCATATAATAGTTTTACGTAGTCATAAACATGAGGGAGTTCATGAAGGAGCTTCGTGCCACTAGCAGGCAGGCAAGAGAAGCCTTTAATAAGTCAAAGTGCACTTGACGCAATAGAACAGACTACCACAAACCTATATAATCATGCATTTCACAACTTGTAAACATGTTTCCCAAAATGGCACATTTTCGATATATGATTTCATAAACATAATATCTTTTCAAAATTAATTTTCATATTCTTTCCATAAATCATCAACACAATTATTATACCAAACATATAGCAATTTCTCAAATCATTCAAGAGGTAATAAATGCAACATTTATAATGCAATTGAAAATATTTAACTTTCTTAACTTGAAAATGTTCGTAGCTCTCAAATTCCACCATAACTATGTAACACTTTCTCAAAGCATTTAAAGGGAAACAAATGCACATTTCTAAAGTAGTTAAAAACATTTATTTCCATTATTTGAAAGAAACATTAATGGCTTATTAACTCAATATAAACATGTAACTCACCTTGAATTCCTTGCTTAAAATCTTCCTCAAATGTGCCTTTCCTCTTGCCCCCTTGCCCTTCTAGATTTCCTTCAACAATAGCAAAAAATCCCATTCAATAGAAATTCAAATTGGGAATCCCACAAAGCATATTCACTAAAATTGATTCTAGAATACTTAAACCCATGCATTTCCTAAGCTTCAAGAACCAAAATCCTTCCAAAAATCCAAATGATTGAGAATCAACTTACCTTGAGTCTTCCCCAAATAACAAGATTCTTAGCTTAAATTAAAGCTCTTCTCTTCCTCTTCCTCTTTCTCTTCTTGAGCAACCTCAAATTGCCTCTTGAAAGTTAAGAAAAGATGAAATCCTAGATTTTTCTCCCTTCCTTTCTTTCATGCATGAATTCCCTCCTTCTTCTCTCTTATTTTCGTTTTCCACTCTTCTCTCCCTTCAATTCATGATTTCTTCTTCTCAAAAGCAAGATAACATTTTCCTCTTCCCATTCTACCCTTAATAAGTGTACAAAGTCCACTTTGCCCTTTCATTTATGCCTTATGTCTTATATGCTTAGGTGACTTGCCAAATTTGCCCTTGTACACTCTTACAAATTTAATTCAATTAGCCAAAGTAATAAAATCCTACTAACATTAAATTAATATATCAAGACCTCATAATTTATTTAAATCATACTTAACTTAATAAAGTAATAAGAAAAATTTCAGGAGCCAACATTTCTCCCCCTCTTAAAAGAATTTCGTCCTCGAAATTCTTACCCGAGTCATTGAAGAGGCGTGGATACTTCATTATATATTGCATAAACTCCAAATCAAAGAGATATAATTAATATTGGTGTTATAATTCCTCAAAATTCTTTTTACATTCATCACTCATTTGGTTTACACATTTTTTTCCTCCAACATTTTTGTCAAGGGATAAGATCAGTAAAAACCCCCTTAATAGTCTATGGTAGAATCCAACATACAACTAGTTTTAGAGAGCTCTGAATCTCTGTTATATTCCTTGTAGTTTGTCACTTCATCATTACCTCTACTTTCTTTGGGTCTCCCAATGTGCCATGTTCAGATACTATACAACCCAACATTTTATTTGATCAAGCTAAGATTCATTCTTATTGAACTTGGAATATAATTGTTTCTACCTCCATGATATGTAAGATAAATTTCAATGTTCAAAAATATTCTCTCAATGTTCAAAAATATTCTCTTCACTTTTCGAATACACTCCAAATATCCTCTACGATCATAATCACTTATTGATACAATTTTGCTTCGATCACTTTAATATTAAATACCATAACATTGTCGGGGTATTGTTAACTCCAACAGATATAACCCAAAACTACTTATGCCTGTGATTGGTTCTCGTAATTCTTTAAGTATCTAATTCCTCAATGAGGTGGTATTATCTCATGTCATTTTTGGTTTCCCAATTGACTTCTTTTCTCGATTATTTTTTTCAATTCATTTGATTTCCTCTTATTTCACATTAACTTGTTCTAATGTTTGTTCATTCATACTAGTTTCTCCACACATTTCGATTTATTTAAAGTCTTAATTTCCTATGTTGGTAACACATTCATCAGATCTGATTTGTATCTCTTCTACTTAATGTCACCTCAAATTCAAGAATCCCATCACATAGTTGGATACTTTACATTAATAAAATGCATATACTTCCAGTAACATATTCTACATCTTATGCTTGAGTCTCCATTAGTATTAAGACTCTCATATCATTTCTAATTTATTCCTTCATTAATCATTCTTAAAAATAAACTATCTGGTCTGCTTAATCTAATTCGATGAAATTCTTCTTCGTATGAAAATTTCTTATTTCTATCATCTATATTATTTGTGTAACCTTTATCAATCCACTGTTTCCAGCACTACTTATCAAACATTCTTAATATCTCAAGAAGATCAATTTCTATTGTTTTTTACAAGGTCTTAATGTTCTAGTTACCAAAACCCGATGAAGTAGTAGACATCATTATTGTCACATATGCTTAGGTGTGTAACATAAAGATCATCCCATTCTATCCAAATATTTATTTCTGACGGATCACCAATTGTCTTATTATAGTAATACTTTGATCTTAATTGATCCTAGACAATATTTCTCTTTTTATCCTTGCCACGATCGAGGCTTCCTTGCATTAGCACATACTAACATCAATTCTACTCTAATTTTCTAGAATTTACCTCTTCTAATATTACATCATGTCATCATGATTCAACTACTATATTGGGTGCATTAACTCTTCTCATTTGATTCATCATCTTTCTCTCTATCTCATTTCTATCTCATCTTCCTATTCTTTTTTTTATTTCATCTCATATATGTATATTCTCAATCAATTCAAAATTATAGATGTATAAACATCATGAAATTTTGATCTCAATTCCACTAATATATTTTTATAGTGGATTGTAACTCTTGTCATATTAATCAAACAACCACTTCGGTTCCAATTTTACCTTCTTAAGATCATCACAATTTCTGTTGTCATTACATTCTACTTGTACACTTTAATATAATCATTTCTACTTGTCTCCATATTTTTCTCAAACAATACATGATAATACATTCACATCTTTATTACATTCGGGGATATAACACCACAGTACAATATTGGTGTCATATTCAATAATACATCCACCAATATAAATATGTTGAATCATTATCTTTCATTTTTACCCATATACTATTTCTCATTTCTAATTATCAACAAACTTTTGTTTTCTCACATTCTGAAAAAACATCACTTTTCTCACTAATTCTATTAACTCAAACTCTTAACACATGCTCATAGGTGTGACTCATACTTATGTGACTCAGACTAGGGATCAGCTGCTACTGTTTACTATGACATAACAAAAATACATGTATTTCGACATATATTTCAAAAAATGTCCATGTAAGATACTAAAACTAGGCTCTAATACCATAAGATGTTGGATCTCACTTCCAGAGTCTAGCTTCGGAGTCATAAAACGAGAGCGTATTTCCCTATAGGGTTATTTCAATGAAATCTCTTTAGCCGACACTAGTTAATCTTCATTATCATAACATCCTAAAAGTTTCCTATTTGATCAATGGATATGTGTCAATCCATTCATATGTTTATATCCTCAATCATAACCCTAACATATTACTCATTTGTATTTTCTCTACTAAGTACATTTCAAGTTCCCTTCAAGCCTAAATGTATTATAAGAAAGCATCGATGAGCCCACAATTTATAACTATACCTATTTTTGTAAAATATGCATAACATTCACTAGAGATGTCAGATTAAGGTCATTCTAGGAAGGTTTCAAAGAGGACTTCGATAGCTACAACTTTTGTAAAGACCTGAAGAGATATTTTGTCATCTAGAGGGCCAAAATCACAAATTTTAAAAAGTGTACATTGTATGCCGTTAAATGGACATAGACTTCCACCTAACAAACATACACGGGCTCTGGGGTGTCTTCCAGACCTATGAAGGTTTGTTTAAGGGGCCTAATGTCCGTTTAACAGACATGGACTGGGCTGCAGACATTTTCAAACCTGAGAAGATCCGTTTAATAGACCTAAAGTCTATCTAATGGACATAGGTGAAACATCAGCCCCTCCTAAGCATTTCTAATGGTTCCTACATCCATTCTAACATCACATTCACTCATAATCTTTCTAAATTAAACTCTTCTAGAGCAACATCATTTCATATCAATTCAACCACCAAGTTTATTTTATTAAACTCTTAAATCTCAACTGAATTGATTCATCACATACAACTAATTCCCATCGTTCATACATTCCTATCCTTTTTCCATAACATATCTCTCAACTCTAATATCCAAAAATTTCATACTCTATATTGTTGGAAAGCTAGAAAGATAAGCTACAATTTCCAATAAGACAACTTTGTCTAATTTAGCATAGATTAACACAGTTTTCCCCCTAAATTCAGAACACAAATTTTCACCCTTATGAAAGACTTGAAAAATGCAATGTACAACTTGGAAGGCCATGAGTAAAACACAATCATTTTTCAATAACATCAAAATACAAGAGTTTTACAAAGCTTCAATGGGCATTCTGAGCCACAATACAACATTTTGTAAAATCCCAGAATATAAAAATTGGTTGAACAAATAACACTTGAAATGCGACTAAAGCCTTTTGTTTACAAAGTCTAGCTTAAAATACAAAAATATGCCTAATCGGAGTGATGCCTTGACTCTCTTTCACTTGATCTCTTACTCATCACCTAAATATAGGAAAGAGAATGGGGGTGAGCTTAAAAGCTTGTAGGTAACAATTTCATAATCGGAGACAAGCAAAACCATTGAAATACTCAATATCATAATCACTTTGCATCAAAATCCATAAAACACATAGTTCCCAAATTCTCACATTATCAAACAATTCATGAGCAACATAAGTCATGCATAATCAAACTTATCAACACATTCTAAACAAATAATCACATCAGAAATGATTTGGGTAGGTCCGTAAATAGAACATACTAACACATTTCCACAAATGCTTTTGTGTAGTCGTAAACAGAACATACTATTGCAATCCCATCTAATGGTTTTTCATAGTCGTAAACATGCGGGAGTCTATGAAGGAGCACTGTGCCACTAGTGGGCAGGTGGGAGAAGCCTTTAATAAGTCAAAATGCACTTGACACAATAGAATGGACTACCATAAACTCATATAATCATGCATTTCATAACTTGTAAATGTGTTATCTAAAATGACACATTTCCAAAATATGATTTCATAAGCATAATATCTTTTCAAAAATCATTTTCATATTCTTTCCATAATTATCAACACAATTCATATACCAAACATATAATAATTTCTCAACTCATTCAAGAAGCAATAAATGCAACATTTATAACACAATTGAAAACATTTATCTTTCTTGATTTGAAAAATGTCAATGGTTTTTAAATTCCACCATGACTATGTAACCCTTTCTCAAAGCATTTAAAGGGCCATAAATGCACATTTCTAAAGTAGTTGAAAAAATTTATTATCATTGTTTGAAAGAAACATTAATGGATTATTAACTCAATTATAAACATGTAACACACCTTGAATTCCTTGCTTAAAAACTTGCTCAAATGTGCCTCTCCTCTTGCCCTTCTTTCCCTTCTTGTTTTCCTTCAACAATGATAAAATCCCATTCAATATAAACTCAAATTGGGAATCCCACATAGCGTATTCACTAAAATTGATCCTAGAATACTTAAACTCATGCATTTCCTAAGCTTCATGAACCAAAAACCTTCCAAAAATCCAAATGATTGAGAATGAGCTTACCTTGAGTCTTCACCAAATAATAAGATTCTCGGCTTAAATGAAAGCTCTTCTCCTCCTCTTTCTCTTCCTCTTCTTGAACAATCTCAAATTCCTTCTTGAAATCTAAGAAAAGATGAAACCCTAGCTTTTTCTCCCTTCCTTTCTCTCCTGCATGAATTCTCTCCTTCTTCTCTCTTATTTTGATTTTTCACTTTTCTCTCCCTTCAATTCACGATTTCTTCTTCACAAAAGCATGACAATATTATCCTCTTCCCATTCTACCCTTAATGAATGTATATAGTCCACTTTGCCCTTTCATTTATGCCTTATGTCTTATATGCTTAGGTGACTTGCCAAATTTGCTCTTGTACACTCTTACAAATTTAATTCAATTAACAAAAGTACTAAAATCATACTAAAATTAACATATTAATTAACTCCAAAAATTAATCTGTCAAGACCTCATAATTTGTTTAGATCATACTTAACTCAATAAAGTAATAAGAAAAATTTCGGAGGCCAATATAGCTTACCTGATATACTTATGAAAGTATGATAATCTTGAGGTACTTGATAAGGTATTATGAAAAGTGATGTGATATTCAATACTAGATTATATGTAATACTTGTTGAATTGGGATATGACTTATATCTTACTTGAGTGAATAAATCGATGATGGTTCACTCACCGAGTTTGCAAACTAATCAAAATTGCAATGTTGATTCTCAGGTTCAGAGGAGATCTAGTTAGACTAATTGGAGCAAAGCTACTACAATTAGACATGAATTAGTGGTAGATCAGTTGTACCTGCAGATGTCTCTAATCATTGCGCATCAAGAATAACATTTCTCACCTATTGTCAAATGCATATATGAACTCTAAAGTGTAATAATGTTTGTGATTTAATATGAATGTGAATGAAATGATTCAAAATGAATGCTCATAATGATTTTAATATATGACCCTTAAAATGTGGTAATTTGATCGTCTTAACGTGCTATCCTCGTAGAGTATGTTCTCAAATAATCGTCGATATGTTCGGGCATACGCCCTATGAGAATGGTATGTTACACATTGTCCTAATGTGAGGAGGCAAAAAAACATGCATGGCAAGAAGAGACATAAATTAAAGTAAAACAAAAATAAAATGAAGGTTAAATTTAAAAAGAAAAGGGTTAGAAACAAAGCCTCACGCTGATGGAGGTGAGGATGGTATCAAAGGTGGCAGTTGGACACTTTTAGCCTCGAAGTAATGAAGGGTATGATGTATCTCCTGTCTTTGACATAGTTGTGTTCAGGCCATCTCCATCATTTTTCTAGAGTTCTCCGCAAGTAAATCTGTAATTAACTTGGTGTTCGCAGAGATTATATTGAGCACTTTCTTCCATCCTAGTTCACTTGTGTCTTTTTCCTCTTCAGACTCCTCATTAGTTTATGCCTACTAAGGTGACACTATGATCAAACTCGCATGACTAGCCCTGATCTCCACATGATTCTTTTGGCTTATATCCCTAAGTTTCATGTTACGGGACTTAAGGATTTCAGCACGCCATAGATGATGATGATTTAGAAAATCTGAAAGGTAGATGATTGAACCACTACAGTCTATATCATAATACTTAACAATGGCAGAAATTAAGTATCCTATACCCAAATTGTTGCTCCTCTTACATAGAGTTGAAACAATAGCATTCAACATATATGTGGAGGTGTACATTGGGATATTGTGATCCATATACCACAATAGGAAAAGTTCCTTTGTTGAACACTTGTTGGTTTCTGGTTTATAAACAAACCATTGGGCATATGAATTTCTGCAATAACAAGTGCTCATGGGTTCTTATGAAGTTGTTGTGGGCATTTTTAGCATCGAATCGCTCTAACCCAGTGAGCTAATTCCAATAGCGAGAAGTTCGAAAAGCATCTTGCTGATCAATAATTGAAGACTTAAGGAACCCGCAAACATTGCACATGATTTCAATATTTGGCTCGTTATTTCATCCCTATAACACTTTTTTAGGGTTACTAGGTTCATAATAAAGGAAAGTGAAAAATTCTAGAGTCAACTCCTAGTAGATAGGATATTGGAAGTGTATTAACTTTGCACATTGAATTATTTATGCTCGGTTCTCTACCCTATCTCACAGTTCTAGCCTATCAAGCGTATCAAAATCAAAATTTTTAGGACTACAATTTTTTTTGCATTAAGGGATTGGAAATGAATACCTTCCTCCTCTCTGGAAATTAGGAAGGGTGCTTCGCAGTTCGCTGCCCTATTCTTTCAGCTCGTCTTGAGACTGGGTTTCATCCCAATGATTGATCACGCTTTGCTGATTATTTAATGCGCATCATACTAGCTTGTAAGTAGGTGAAAGTTGGAATAAAGTGGAAGCTTAGAATTGATTAGAGAGAAGTGAGAGTGTTTGGAGGTTCTAAAGTTATAGAGATAAAGTTAAAATGAAATTGAGTGAAAAAGTGAAGTAAGAAATGAATATATAGGTGAATGAAGGATAAAATGGTAAAGATTTAAACTGAGAATCACAAAGGAAAAGTTTACCCTACCATAGGCCAATTTTTGATTTTTTTTCTTCTTTTGTCCTTCTACACTTTTCCAAGATCACTTATTAACTCTTTATAGCTCTTTCACCTCTCTTTTACTTACTTCTTTGATCATCTAATTCATTTCGAAGTCTTATGTCTTCCCAATTTTATTTGGAAATGAAATAACTTAACTACGGAATCCAAACTATCTAAAAATCAAAGGAAATAACATGGAATTAACAATTCATGGGATACCTCTTATGCAGCACTTCTTTTATTATCGGTAGCTCGATGCTCTTCTTATGCTCAAGGCGGTTCAAATGAATAGCGCAATGGTAGCACAGTCATCGATCTTACCATTTGCACATAAGCTATCATGCCCTAGGTTCCACCTTCTTTCTGCTTCACCTTCCTTCTCTTTCTCCTCCATGATTGTTTCTTTCTAAATGCATTCCCAGGATCCTCAATATCTTCCCATTGTCCTCGAGGTTCGGTTTCTTTGATGTTAATAGGAAGTAAAGGAGAACTATTATCTTTCTTTGATACGATGAAAGTTATTTGGTACTTTTGTACCCTCAGAGTTAGTTCACCCCCATCAATGTCAATTATAGAGCGATCAGTAGCTAAGATGGTCATCCAAGGACCATATGGGTTTCCACATCTTCTCCAATATCTAATACAAAGAAGTTTATGGGGAAGATAAAAATACCAATATGTACTTACACATCTTTAATAATCCCTTCCATCGATGGATAGTTCTGTCTGCCATCTTTAGGTTCTAACTCTTTTAACCCCAATTTTTGAATAAAATTATAGGGCATCATATTAATACTCATACAAATCTATAATATTTTGACCGTAATATCTCATCTCTTAAATTGTTGAAGGATCTAAAGTGTTAGACTATTGAGTCAAATGAATGACATCATATAGAATGAATTTGGTACATTTGTGATATGATTCTACGATTGTATTCATATGTATAATATTAGCATGCACATATGAATTGTGATTTAGACAAATTAATTACACTCAATTGACATTTTTGAGGGTATGAAACTAAAATAAATGTGACATGGATGTGCAATGCCAATGTCTTGTACTTTGGATTAACAATGACAAGAATTGATGGAATATAATTGGTAACTTGGAATTTATTGTTACAATTGAGAAATTGATTAATCTAAATGCACATTTGGTCTAGGAAAAATGCCAAGTGGTAAGACAAATGGATACATGAAAAATTAGGATGATTAAGCCTATAAATAAGTGACATTTGGCATAGATGAATAAGTGACATATGGTATAGCTAATTAATTGACAAATGACATTATCATGGAGTGACAAATGGACTAAGTAACTAAGTTATGTATGACAACCTATATATATGATAAATGGAAAACATGTCTATGGACATATGTCAAATTAATTTGGTGACACCTAGCACCTAAGGTGTTAAGCTCCTACAGGGGTAATCCCAACTATGCTCATTCTTCATCTTTCTTCTTCTCACACACCATTAAAAATCATCTCAGCCTTTACACCACTATTTTTTCTATATTTGTGTCCAATTGCTACATCAATAATCAAAGCTTTTACCCTTCATAAGATATTTTAAGAATCAGATTATTGTTGTCTTTTACCCTGGTCAAAAATAATCATATTGTTACCTTGAACATATGATGAATCTTGCATGCATATAAGGAAAAGTTGACCTAATGAATTGAGCTAGAATTAGAGCTAAATAAGTAAGTAAAAGATTGATATTTATGGCATATTATAATAGAGAATTTATATGAATTGTAAATGATATTAATGATGAATTATGCTGGAAAATTCTGCATAAACTTAGATACTTTTTTGTTGTATTCTTGATGTATGAAAAGTAGGTTATGGATTGTTTTATGGATGAATTAGATTAGGATTTGAGGTATAATAAAGGTGAATTTATGTTAAAGAAAGGTGCTAATATGGTGATCTTGAAATGGCAACAGAACTAGGATACATGATTGATAGCGAATTATAGTTTCTATTTTAATTTTAATGTATAAAAGATAATGACTTGTGAGTTATCTATTAAATGATTTTTGAATTAGGTTTGGACATGTATTTGATAAGGGATTGAACCATGAATAATGTAGAACTGAAGTGAAATTGATGGACTTTGGTGAAGGTGTGTTGGATAGAGTATAAAGGAGTAAAAATTGGAAGCAAAATGAAAGTTATGGGTGAGTCCCCACGATCGCGAAATTTATAAGACTCCTTCCTACGGTTGTGGGAAGTACTTTGGAAGGAGTAAAGGTTGGTTTTGGGCAATTGTTGGACTATATAAGGTTAAGGAACTTTATAATGGTGTAATTGGACTTGACTGGGGCTTGAAATGAACTTCGAAAGTTGCTTGATTAAATGATTAAGTGTTTGATAAGTTTAAGCTAATAATTGATGTTATAAATTAAGGAATGGAATGATTGATATCAATGTATATGAATTTGAGAAGTAAGAGTTGATAATGGTATAAAGATGTTCATGTGAATGCAAATGTGATTCAAATGATATAAGAAATGAATTAGGTATGATTGAATGAGAATTGGAAAATTGTGTGAATACTTAATGCTTAGAAAGAATTAATGAATGTATGATTGATTAATTTAGGGTAATCAAACTAATATAAAGCATAACCTAATTGTAAACAAGTTATTTACAAGCTATGATGAATGAATGATCAAGATTAGTGAATAAGGATACATACCTAGGATAATCAATTGAGCATACATTGAAACATTATCTATATACATGTGAATGATTGAGTAATCATATGATTGATAACTTAATGAATTGTGAACTCTATGGTGTATTGCAAGAAGATAGATATACAAGTGATTGCCATCATCTAGACATTGTCGGTTCATCAAGGCAATAGTTTGTTTGGAGTGTACAGTGAGTTGACCTAGATGTTCTTTATCACAACTGAATTGTTTTTGTTTAAATTTCAGTTATTGAATTGCTACATATATAATTGTGATATTCGAAACATTATTAGTCTGAGGAGCTTGATAATCAGGAATTTATTAGAATGGCTTACTAATTATATGTGAATGGGGAAATGTGTACTCAACCAAATGTTGAATGCCGGACTTAGATCTGATGATTGTGATAATTGACTGTGTACATTAAAAAAAGATTGATAACTTATTATGTGGAATGTTGCACTCCATCACATGAATATGCATGATCAGATAAAGAAGTTGTGACTAGAGTGACCAACGTGAAAAGAGCTTAAAGCTTTGAATGTGCATAAAGAGCCACAAGCTGAACGATTAACGAGCCCAATATCCACAATAGGTATAGGACAATATTTGAAATGAGCCCAGTATCCACAAGGGATACGGGATAGTTAAATAGCGCTCGGTCACAACAAAATAAAAATGGAAGTGAGTCTTATGTGCATTTGTATCTATATCTTGACATGCATTCATGAGATTGATTGCAAATAAATGTGGAATTGTGTTGATATAATGATGTGTAATGCTTGCGTACATGTTGATGATATGAAGAATTGAGATAAATGATTGGATTGTTCTAAAATGACTATATGAGGTCTTTGTAGTCATAATATGCTTGTTGAAATATGATGAGTAATGTGATATATATGTGATTTAAATTTGGATGAGGTGTTATACTGATTGAACTATGTTTTTATATATGAGATGTTTATGTTCTATTTGAGTGAGTACATCAATGATGGTTCACTAATTGAGTTTGCAAAACTTATCAAAATTACAACATTGATTTTCAAGCTTAGAGAAGATCTAGCTAGTCTAGTTGAAGTAGCTTCTGCATTTGGACATGGATCAGTGTCGGGATCAGTTGTACCTGCAAATGTTTTAGTTATGTTGTATCAAGAATTGTATCTCTCAACTGTTGTCTATTGTACAAGTGAATTTTAGAAATGAAATGACATTCGAGACTATACATATTTGTAAATGAAATGGGACAATATGATTGTGAATGAAATGATTCAAAATGAAGATTTGAAATGCTTTTGTTTTCAAATGATTAAAGTATTTAATAATTTGATATATGATGCCTTAAAAATTTGGAAATGCGACCGTCTTAGCATATCCTTTTGTAGAGTATGTTCCCGAATGTCCTTCGGTATGTCGTGCATATGCTCTATAGGAGTGGTATGTTACATAATGTAAGTTCACAATTAAATCCACTGTAGATTTATCAACTTCTATGCCCCTGAATGAAATCACATTTCCTAAAACAATGCCTTGATCTACCATAAAGTGACATTTTTCATAATTTAACACCAAATTTGTTTCAATGCATCATTTAAGAACCTTAGATAAATGATTTAAACAACCATCAAATGAATCTCTATAAACAGTGAAATCATCCATTAATACTTTACGCAAATTTCAATATACTCAAACAATATACTCATCATGCATATTTGGAACATACCCGGAGCATTACAGAGATCGAATGACATTCACCTAAAAGCATACATTCTAAAGGGACTAGTGACTATAGACTTTTTTTTAATCCTTTTAACCAATTGTTATTTGATAGTAACTTGAAAAACCATCCAAAAAATAATAAATGATTTACCAACATTTGATCCACAAAGGGTAATAGGAAATGATCATTTCTAGTAGCTAAGTTAAGTTTTCTAAAGTCTATGCACATCACCACCCATTCTATACCCTTATTGGTACCAAATCATCATTCTAGTTTTGTATCACTTTGATACCCCTTTTCTTAGGTAGAACATACACTGGACTTACACATTCACTATCTGAGATTGGATCAATTATGCATGCATCCAAAAGTTTTAAATTCTCTTTCATTACCACATCTTTCATTGTGGGATTGAGTCTTCTTTGGGGTTCCTGTTTCAGTTTAGTATTCTCGTCTAAAAGAATCTTGTGTATACAAATCATCGGGTTGATGCCTTTTATGTTCGCTAAAGTCCAACCAATTGCAATTTTATATTCTTTAAGTAGTGTCACCAATTTTTCCTTTTGCCTTTTTAGTCAACCTTTTTGAAATGATCGTAGGTAATGACTCTCCATCATCAAAATAGAAATATTTTAGGTGATCAATTAAGGCCTTCAATTCAATCTTTTGAGCTTGCAAAATAGATGGTAACATTTTCTTGTGATTTATAGTAAGTTTAGCATTTAAAGTTTTTGAATCTATTCGGATTGCTGATAACGATTCTACAACTTCACAAGTTTCATCAATTTGCTCATTCACTTCTAATTTGACCTTAAACTCTAATTCATCTTCAATACTTTTTTAATTAAATCTTGCATAAATGAACCAATAATATCCATATGATAGATAGATTGGAAATCATTAGGGTATTTCATTGCTTCAAAAATATTGAACTTTACTATCTCTTCATTAAACTTTACAGAAAGAGTACTCTCATCTACATCAAATTCATCTCGACCATCCTTATAAGCGACCTACCATTCAAAATCAAAGTCGAATGTTTAACACTATCTCCATCCATTTTCAAGATATAAAAATCCACTAGAAATACAAAAAAATTAACTTGGACTAAAACATCCTTAATAACTCTAATAAGACCCATATACGAACGGTCAGTTAGTTGAATAATCACATTAGTATCTTGCAAATAATTCAAATTTAAAGCTCTATAAATTGAGTATAGCATGACATTAATAGATGCACCTAAATCTAGCATGTTACGCTTAATTTTCTTATTATCAATAACATATGGAAGTGAACATATACGTAGATCTTTGTATTTTTTTTGGTAAGTTTCTATTTATCACAGCTGATATATTCATACCCATAATTATTCTCTCTTTTTCTTTCAACTTCCTTTTATTTTTTGCATAGCTCTTTCAAGAATTTTGCATGTTTTGGAACTTACCTGATGACTTCTTGAAGTGGTATATTGATTTTGATCTTTTTGAAGGTTTCTAGGATCTCTCTTTCATGCTCATCTTCTTTTGGTTTAGCCAACCTATTGAAAAAAGGGAGTACACATGCATTAATTGATATTGATGAAGATAAATAATTTTTAACCTCTACGGATTCTTGAGTTGGAATTTCTTCTTTCTTTTATCCATCATTGTGTTTTTCTATCTCCATTGTTAAAGAAGTTACAAATTGAACTTCCTTACCACTTCTCAAAATCATTACTCTCATTCTTCTTGGGATTCACTACTGTTTGGGAAGGTAATTTTTCTAATGCTTGCGCTTTCAATTTACTTACCAAGGTGGTTAACTAAGTAATCTGATTTCCTAAGTTTTGAAGGCTTGCCCTTGTTTCCTGCTGAAATGGTTGAGTATTATTAGTAATTGCCTTAACAATTACATACCTAAATTTGAAGATTAAGGTTAAGCATTTGTAGAGGCTTGAGGTTGTTTAAAATTGTAAGGTTGATATTGTTATTGCCCTCATTGATTTCTATAGCTCAACTTTGGATGATCCCTCTATCCTGGATTATAATGATTGGAATAGGGGTCATATTTTTATTGAGATTTCCAAGAAATCCCCCTATTGCATTAGTTTCTTGAAGATAATTTAATTACAGTGTGGGACACATATCTGTAGGATATCCAAGGAATAAGCACATTCTGCACACTCTTATCGATTGCAATTGACCTACATCCATTTAATGAACTAGAGCAGTTAAATCTAAAATTTTATCCTCAATGTGCATATTACTTTCCTCATTTAATTGCTTAACAATTCCATCCATCCATCTTTGTCCCAAATTGTCAAGAATTTTCGGCCATAATTGATATCAATTGTATGGCCGCCTTAGGTGTTTTTTTACCAAAGATCCTCCACTAGTTACATCAGCATACTCTGATCTATTGATAATAGTCCTTCATAAAAGTACTGAATCAAAAGTTGGTCGGGAATTTGATTATAATTGGCACATAACTCCTTAAACATTTCCCAAGATTCATATAAGGCTGAAAGAGCAAAACAACCCCTAACGTTTACACTGATGTTTGAATTGGACACTAACATTTTAGAGTTTTCACAATGAACCTTAACGTTTAAAAAACATTCAAAATGGACCTTGATTGGACGAAACCACTAATGGAGTTAGGCTTTTATGCTAACGTGGCATTTTTTTACTCAAAATTTTTAAAAATTTTTGAAGTGGGACCCACCTATTAAAAATGGGTCCCACTATATGTCAAACGTCTCTAACATTAAACATCTTTGAGATTGATTCATGTAGGAAGTTTTACTAGAAATACTGTGATGCCGTCAATGCTCTTTCTCTTACGATCATAGAGCTTTTAGGGGTGAGTCTAATATGAGGTACGAGTTTGATTCTTGAGCTTTTTATTCATTATGTTTTTGCTTTATTATAAATTACCTCATCGTTTGTTAATAACCGAAAGGTGACATTTATGCTCAAAGTACCTTCTTAAATAGAGAGGAAGAAATAAACAAAAGTGGTGGTGTGGAGGAATCATGGCCATTAGAGATGCTAATGGGTCTTTCCGGTATATTTGTGAATGTTGTTTGTTCAGTGGCATGAGGGTATTGAACGTCGACCGTATCATTGTAACTATCAGTGTGCACTTCAACATAGGATCTCCTACAATGCTATTTTGCACCTTAATAAACCAAGTTGAGTAATAACCGTGTCTGCTTGTTGTATCTTCTCTTGTTTACTCCAAATATTGGGCAACCTTAGAAGGGCTATGAAAACCAATGTTTCCTTCACTATTAAATGTAGACAGAAAACATCGTCCTGAGTTACAAAGCACATGTTTCACTTTATGGTGTTCGAAAAAGATTTACAATTATAGGTTATGTTTCCACAGAGTTGACCACAAAGTTTGCGTCCTAATGCAGTTAACAAAGTTGTTTTACCACTGCCCAAAGCTCCTAGCATGGCAAGCATTAAAGATCTCCTAGTGAAACAACGCCTATCACTCCATTAAAGATCTCTCTTTCTCATTGCTCATATTTCCCTTTACACATAACTATCTCTAACCTTATAGACAACATCCTAAAAATGTACAGTTAGAACCCATATCATCAGTATAAATAATGTTGAATACTGTACTAAATTTTTTTGGCCATTATTCATTAATTATACTTGGAACTACACGTCAATAACTTGAATCTTCAATTAACAATATAACTTTTTTGGTTTATACATTTAGTGGCTCTTTATATATATGGTTTAAGACTGTTTTTGCATACAATTGGTCATCCCTGTGATGGTTTCACACATATGCTTCTACCTATATATTTCTTTAATAATTATTTTTTCAGGAGTAAAATGTAGCTATAATGTTTGAGTCTTGTCTTCATAAGTTGAATACATATAGGCTTGGCATGGTGCTTGATGAATATATACGAATGAGGTAGTCTAAAACAACTCTGCTTCTTGAAAATGGAAAGATGGGTATATAAAATTTATGTCTTATCGGAACATTGCGTTTAAATTTGCGTCCTCCTTACATTTAAACCCACCATATTCGAAACGCAGAGTTTAATATATAGTGGGACCCACTTTTATTTTTAAAAATTCTATATCATTACCATGTGGATCCCACTTTAGTTTTTTAAAATTCCATATCAGAAAAAAAAATCACATCACCAGTTGACTGACGAAAGCTTAACACCGTTAGTGGTTCCATCCAATTAGGGTTCATTTTGAACATTTTCCAAACGTTAGGGTTTACTTTGAACATTTTGTAAACGTTAAGGTTCATTTTGAACACCTTGAAACATTAGGGTTCAATTTAGACATTACTGTAAACATTAGGGGTTATTTTGCTCTTTTAATCATTCATATAATGTTTCTTTTGTAATTTGTCTTATCTCACATATCTCTTTTTTTGATATTCACTGCTCTTAATGCAGGAAAGAACTTCTCCAAAAATATTCTTTTCATCTCATTCCACATCATCATGAGCCAGGGGGAGATAGTATGACCAACCCTTTGCCTTATGAACCAGAAGAAGAAGAGTCCACCACTAGCACTGGCTTGCTATTTTTCTTGATAGCTTGCTTTACTGTCTTAAGCAAATTGATCAACTTAAGAATTGTCGTGGAGATTTGATTCATCTAATAGTTCAACACAAACTGTGAATAACTATCAGACAATCCGACCAGAATTAAGTCAACACTTAATTCATAATCCATAACAAAACCCAAAATGACCAACCTCTCAATATAACAATTCATCTTCAGTATATACTGCACTGCAGATGTCCCCATAGTCATCTTAGTCTTGAAGAGCAGCCTTGAGGTCTCGAACCTTTCAGACCAAGCTTGCTCATCAAAAGGCTCTCTAAGATGAAACACTATAGTATTAGCATCCATAGACTCATGCTGCTTTTGCAGCTCTGGTGACATAAAGGCTAGCATAATATAGGTAGCCAAGTCACTATCTTTAAGATGCTTATGGTAAGCTTTCTGATCCTCATCAGAAGCATCAATAGTAGGTAGATTAGGAAGTGGAACGTCTAGGACATAGCCTAGCTCCTCAGATCTAAAAACAATTCTCAGATTTCTCAGTTAATCATGAAAATTAGGTCTAGTTAATTTATTAGAATCTATAAGTGAGTGCAAATTCACACTGGAAGACATCTTCAATTAAGCTAAATTTAAAGAGAGAAAGAATGTTAGAATATAAATACATGCATGATCATAATGTTGGGAAATTGGGTCGGGATCTGATCCGAACCGCAACGGAATAATCACAAAACTCTTTCGTAAATTTGATTTCCCGAAAACCAAGATCTATTTAATTTTATAAAATGATTAAAATGAATCATAATAAAGCAAAAAATTTAATTCGTACCTTATTACGAAACTTGATCTTTATCTTGATGCATCCCTCGAACTGTTTATGAAACCAATCCGTCTTAACCACCGTAGCCGCACAAGTGTCCGGCCTCTAACGGTATCCACAAAGCAGGTTGAGAGAACTCTGTAACTTCTACAGAGAGGGTTAAGTATGAAGTGCTAGCTCCATAGAGCTCAAACCTATTTATAATAAACTTAGGACGATTTAGTAATTTAATTTAAATTAAACACTAATTTCAATTAAACTTTAATTAGAATTACAAATAATTCTAATTAAATACTAATTATGCCTAAATAAGATTCAATATCTTATATTGATCCTTATTTGTTAAATATCTCATATTTAATCATAAAATTTTTCAAACTTTATAATCAAGTCCAACTTGATTAAATCAACTTTGCTCTTTCCAACCCATTCTATATGTGAGACTCATTAGGTTTCCAAATATGTTGGCAATGATTATAAATTCTAATTCTAATTCATAATTAGAATTAGATAAATTAAAACTCCTTTTAATTTATCTTTAATTCTCTAATTAAAAAATTTATAATCATAAATTAATCTAATAACCTATCATGACCAACAAAATATTTAGGAATGTTAAAGTAGTTTTGACTAATATTTTTGTGCATGATTTTTTCGTATAATTCAATCATTTCATCAACCAATGTTCCGATTAGCCATAGAGTATAGAATTAATGTCTACTCTATTTTGAGCCTAATCATATTAATCTCTGCTATTAGTTATTGATTCAATTAATGATATGTAAACTATTTACAAAACGTCATTCTACCTTGGTTAAAGATTTCCCGAATCAATACTAATCAAGAACAACGGAACATTTTCCCTAATTACTTTAGGATGATGAATGATATCTGAATCACACAACTATCTCCATATAATTCATACTACATCCGATGCCTACCGATTGAACAACCCATGATTAAGTACGTCATAAATGGTATCAAAATGTAGTAATTTCTATACAAGATAACTTTGGTGATCTCAATTCAAATGATTACTTATACAATCATCGTAATGAGAATTCTATAAATATACAAGTAATATTCTAAATAGATTTCTCATATCGGATTTGTTCAGTAAACTTGTTATCTAATAAGCACCTACACATTATTTAAGTATCTCTATATTTTAGCCTATGAGATCAACTGCTTTCTTCATAAAAAAAAGCAAAACGTATGCTAGTCTTTTTACTTTATATTAATGTCCAATATTAATAAAACAATGATTAAGAACATTTAAGAATAATATATAAATATAATATGAATCTCATAATTATAATCTCACTATAATTTCATTTGAAATGTACAATTATTCCATGTACTTTATAATATATATTTAAATGTGTACAAAATAAAGGATGTCTTTAATTAAATAATTTGTCACTAAATTATAACCAAAGCGATTAGCTGCAAAACATAAACCAACATATCATCCCCATCACATCTTCATGATTCTCCATATCTCACTCTCCATCTTCATCATCCCCGTCACACTTCAGGACCATCTTTCTCATGCGTTCTTCTTCACCATGCATGTGTATACTACAAATGAGGCAACTTGTAACAGAACTTTTCTCTAATACACACTGTTTTCCTCTCAAGGCTTTTAGCGACATGCTCAATAATGCATGACAAACTTGGTCACCGATGATATATTCGTGTGAAGAAAAAGTTTAAGTCAACCAGCAGCTTGGAACTCCTCTTACTCATTCGAATTTGTGGGAACTGGTGACTCCTGGGTCTGACGCAATAAACAATGATATAGTATAAAAGAAAACAAATAAGTACAAATACTGCCTTCACTTCATAGTCTTTATCTTGAATGGTGTGAACCACCCAAGCACACTTTACCAGGGATAAGATAATGAAACTACCTGGAAAGATGGACCAGGATGTTACCTCTAGCTGGCCTTGGGAAAGAAAGCTCAGACATTTATGATGCTCTCGTTGTCTTTTTTTTTTTTTGTGGACTGCTGATTAGTTCATGATATGCTGATGCAATAGATCCTAACAGCTTTTCCCATCAGTCTCTTCACCGCTTGTACAAATTGAATGTAACATTTTCCAAGTAAATACGGATCTGAAACACATGTCAATGATTATATATGTACACAAGTCCTAGTCAATACGGAGCCGAAACACATGTCAATGGCTATATATGTACACAAGTCCTAGACTTCAATGGAACTCTTGATGTTCTCAAAAGCCATACACCAAAGCCGTTTTGCTTTCTTCATTGCTTGCTTATTTTTGTTGTTTTTAGCTTCTCTCGCCATCAACTTCAGTTCACATGGCACGTACTTTCAAGCTGATACAAAATCTTACCTCCGTTTTTAGAAATTCTGTCTCTTTCAAAAGCTAGTGCTGTTCATCTAAAGTCTGGCATGTAACCATGAGATAACGCAATGCAGCCAAGAATGACTTGCCGGTAAAACTCTTCTGAGATGTTTAGCACTCATTTTGATTTATTTTCAGACAGAATCTTAGGTAGATATTGCTGGCAAGTTGTCCTTGGCTACATTTCTATTTCATAAGTCTCATTTCAGATTTTTGATGATCATTCTACTAGATAGAATATCAAAAACATTACTTGGCATGCCATGGATTTCTGAAACTTCTTCATGATAGTACTGCAAAGAAGAAATGCCGCTCTTCTGCCATTAACCCGCAAAGTTTGATGGTATTTGTTCACCATTTATCTTTGTCATCACAGAAATTGAGGGTATAAAGTCCAAGATCTCTAATTCTTTAGTGTTAAAGAGGGAGTCTCAACTACTAAACTATTGCCTCAACTGCTTATTATCTATCTTCTGATATCTATTTTGAATGAAGTATTGGATTGTGCATATTATATTTCAGTTTTGCATTTTTAAACTTTTATATATTTAAACTTCAAAAATTGAGAACAATACGTGTTCAAGGTCTGATTCGTGATTGGAATGGGGAGTGGCGAGGAGAAGTCTAACAGAATCTTGCTAGGGGTTCGCTGTTAGCAGCGGAGTTATGGGGGTACATTCGGGTCTCACTCTAGCTTGGGACTTGGAATATCGCCAAGTTGTGATCGAAGTCGACTCCCTCGAGGTTATTAATATTCTTTCTGCTCCAATCGTGGTACTGACAGAGGTTTCTGTTTTGGTGACAGGTATCCAACAACTGTTGCAACGGGAGTGGATGATTCAGATCTAGCTCGTTTTCAGGAAAATGAACCAATGCGCGGACAGCCTCGCTCACCTCACTGGCATTTACAGCCCAGGCCTTTATATCTTACAAGAGCCCCCTTTTGAAATCCAGGAGCTCCTCCGTAGAGATGCGCAAGGCGCAGTGTACTCCAAAGCGTTAATTTAGTTTTGTAGTTTTCTTTTATAAATAAAAAAAAATATTGCTAAAATAATGCTAAGTGTCCTTTGTTACGGTTCAAATTTTGCTGTTTGTCTTTCCAATTTCATCCAACTCGAGTTCTAAATTTCAATGTTGCTAAAATTGTTCTCTACTTGTTGGTCAAGGAAGCAATCTATCACTCTGGTAAGCAAACTAAGATTATAAAAATGGTTGAACACTTGTTTTTCAGATAAGTATATAGCATCATCAAACAAACAGATAAGCATAACTTGTTCTTTCCTAGACAGACCTCATCATCCTTGTTTTACTTGGACAAACAGATCGTGATCTACTTAAAGAGTGTACATCTGGGTCTGCTTAGTGCAGCAAAACTAAGTCTCTTATGCTTTACTTTACCTAATACCCACTTTAGTTGGTTTCTTCACCATGCATGCTTCCATGTAGAAAGAGCCAAATTCGCCCTGGTATGCTATTTCATTTATGTCCTAAGACACAAGGTTTTCATTAGTGAACGTAATTGTACCAACATTATTTATATCCACTGGCAGCATTTCCTGCTAACCTTGTTTTCATCCTTTCTAAAGCTGTTTTACGCTTAAATTGGTCACGTTCTAAGGCATACATCTTGAAGTAGAAATCCCAACTAGAAAATGAAGGCAGAACCAGTTGAAGCTTCCATGGATGCAACACCAAGAAAACGGATGAGTAGAGAAATTTCAGTAGTAGACCTCTTTTTGAGAATTCTTGGATTTATTGGCACCCTTGGAAGTGCCATGGCCATGGGAACAACTAGTCAAACACTTTCTTTTTTCCCACAAGCCACTCAAATCAGAGCTACGTACAATGATCTTCCCACATTCATGTAAGTTCTTGTTCATATTAACTTACTCCTGATTACACTTGTGATTTTATAAGAGTGGATCTTTGTTTTTCTTCCTTGAACTTTTTTCACTTTCACGGTCTGAAATACAACACACAAAATGTTTATATCAAACAGGTTCTTTGTAATTGCTAATTCTGTTGCATGCGGATACCTTTTCCTTTCTCTTCCCTTATCTATCGTCAGCATCATCAGAAGCAGCGCAAAGATCACTAGGGTCTTCTTGGTCGTCCTTGACACGGTAAGTATTCTCATCAACCATCAGCACGTACGTAGTTCTCAGGTTAATATTATCCTTGAAATGAAGAGCAAATGCCTAAAGGGTGCTTATTTTCAAAATGGTCACTCAAGGTTATGATGGCTCTTCTCACTGCGGGAGCTTCTGCTTCAGCAGCGGTTGTGTTCTTAGCCCATGAAGGGAATAATAAGGCCAACTGGTCCCCCATCTGCCAACAGTTTGACAGCTTCTGCGAGCGATTATCCGGATGTCTTATAGGCTCTTTTGTCACAGTAATCATGTTCATTCTACTCGTCATTATATCAGCTGTGGTTCTATCTCGTTCCTAGTGTAACCCCGACATTAATGCATGGATTTATATTTCCTTTATTCAGTTTGCAAGTGTTTGTTTAAAGGTGTAAATCAATTTATAAGATCGATTCATTTTGTGCGTACCTGTATCCATGATCTTGTGTTCGTTAGATGATGATTTTGTTTGAATGAATCTTTATTTCCTCTCGTCTTCTTTCGTTAGAAAATTCCTCAATGGTTCAGAATTTGTTTTAGAATCGTTATCCTTTTCATAAGTTGCTAAACCTTATATAGCAACACCAACCGACATGTCCCTTGGTAATTAGAAGCCAAATGACATGTCGTTGGGTAACAGGAAGAGAGAGGAAAAGGGTCCGTAACCCATTTGAGACCCAGCCTATAATACCCAATAACCATTATCTTGGGTGCTTTAATTGGACTCAAATTTATAAGTGACATGGGATATAAAATAGTCTTACACGTGAATCCATCGTCGTCTTCACAAGAATTCCTCTCTAAAACATGAGTAAGGTCTTTATACAGTTTTCTCAAAACGTAAACCCTCTTAACGGGTCAGAAAATCCTTATGATTACAATTTATTATATGAGTAACTGTAGAGGACCTTAACCTTTAAATATAGCATCTATATCGGGCTTTCCCATCACAAGGCCGATATGGATTCGGTTCACACTGATTGAGATCAATTTTCACCCGAACTTCAACCCATTAATTTAGATTATTTATTAGGCCACTTTATTATCTCTATCTAGATTAAATTACGTAACTTAATCGATAAGTTATTAAAAAATCGAAAAATGCAATTAATAATTGTCCAACTTTATAGAAAATGACAAAATTATCCACCATGCTCCCCTTTGGATAAGTATTAATTGCAGTTTTGACTCTAGTTTAAAAACAATTTAAAAACTCAGTTAAGCCACACTACTAAATAAGTCAACTAAGTTTTAAAAATGAAACATTTGATCCAAAGATAACGAAAGTCCATCATTCTGTCTTGTAAGGCTTTCGATACCGAAAAGTATCAAATGCATGTGTATATAGGATACAGATTCAATACAATTACGTATACCTAATGCCTCACTAACATGAATGAGAAAATGGATTGTGACAAACTAGGATGTTACTTTTATGATCCAAATTATATCATCTTCGTTTGTAGGTCTTGATTTCTCCAACTTTATGTTAAACTGCATATGCTAAACTGCATTAGAGAAATCCTGTATTCTCTCACTGAATGCTAAACAGCATTAGAGAAAAGTTATTTTCTCTCACCGAATGCTAAACAACATTAGAGATAACCTTTATGTTCACAAACTAAATGCTAAACTGCATTAGAGAACCTTTATGGGATTAAAAACTTATAGCCGACCCCTATGTTATGTCAAATTTCATAGATATCCGTACTAAAACTGTATGCGTCTAAATAACATAGGCACAAGGTCACGCCCCATTGACCTTTAAATGCTTAAGATCAATACAAATCTTAAGACTTTTATTTGTATTATGACAATATATAATAACACATATTACTGAGGATAAACGATAATCATCTTTATTGATGAATCGTCATACTGTCATAATACATCAAAATGTACAAATGTACATGGAGCAAACATAACGATCCCTTAACTAACAGTGTCTAAGGACTTCAAAACACCCATACTGTATACTTGTGTCACAAATACAAGTGGGTAAAGTCCTTTGGTTAAAGAATCGACTTACATTTTCTCAGTCTTTAAATGCTCCAAACCTTATTATCACCTTTTTATATCAACACCTTTATGACCAAATAATTGACTTTTAAATGCTAAGACCCTGTGATATTTTTTGTTGTTATTAAACAACACAACAAGAAGATTACCATAGTACAACCAAATGGGTCTAGCCATTAAATCAACCACAAACAACTCAAAAATAAAGTTTCTGAGTTAAACCATATGTGAAGCAGTCTTATATCATGCACTCTGCATGCATAGTCGAGGAAGTTACTTGTGTCTACTTGACACACTTCCACGACATTGTATCATCTGCAAACTTAAAACTGTAACCTTAAGTGAACTTTCGATTATCCGGACACATAGCCAAATTTGAATTTGAATTCCCTACAAGGTTTAATCTATTGAATTTTTTATATGTCAACATATAATCCTTAATTGCCTTTAGTATCTCAACACTCGCTAGATTACATTCCAATGGTCTACACCTAGATTAACCAGATATTGATCAAATAGTCAAACAATTAATGCAATGTCTCACTTAGTACATAGCTAAGCATACATCAGGCTATCAACTGTACTAGGATATGAAACAATCCTCATAATCTCTCTCTTTACTTTATTCTTTGAATATTGTGCTAAAGATTATCTCTCACTATGAGAGATAGGTGCTAAGACATGTTTACTATTAACCGTATTAAACATTTGTAACACATACTCAATGTATACATTCTATGAGAGTTTTGATGAGTATTGAGACCTGTCCTGATGAATCTGAATACTTAGTATAGAAGATATTGAACCAAGGTCCTTCATGTCAAAGTTCTTGACCAAAAGTTGCTTAACCTCATACAACATGGTCAAGTAATTTGACATGAGCAATATATCATCTACATGTAGTAATAGGAAGATAACTTTGTTCCCCCTGACCTCATAGTACAAGCATCTTTTTAATTTTATTTTTCATGAAGCCAAAAGAGGCCACACCTTATCAAATGTAAGGTATCACTTTTAGGAGATTTGATATAAACTATATATTGATCTGCTTAACATGTAAATAGTGTCAATTCTATCTAGATCTTGAAATCCTTCAGGTTGTACCATATAGACCACTTCATAAAGATCTTTACTTAGGAAAGCAGTTTTCAGAGTCATCTGATGTAACTCTATATCATCATGAGCTACAACTGTCTTAATAACGCAAAATGTATCCTACGAGGATACGAGAAAAAAAAGGTAACATAAAGTCAACCCTTCTCTCTAAGTAAACAGTTAGGCAACTGAGTAAGCCTATAAACAACTTAACTTTATCCTGAAATCCTTTAGGTCTTAAAACCTCATTTACAACTGACGGGTTTGCAATTCCGATGCAAATCAACTAGATCCCAGACCTTTCGATGCTTCATGGCTTGCATCTCATAAGTCATTACATCCTGCCAAAAATTTGCATTGTGTCCAGAAATAACTTTTGTAAAAGTAATTGAACATGTCTAATAGCATAGTCATATTCACCTGATAGACTAAGAAATCAGATGGGATAGCAGGCAGTCTCACTCTAGTAAATTTACATAACTAAATTAGATCTTATACCTCCGGGAACCTTTGTGTGTATAGGTGTGGGTTCCTGTTCCTATACAAGCAAGATACAAAGACCTAGATCCACCAGATTTAACTGTATGAGTAGCGGTTACATGATAACTGCAGTATCCGCCCTACTATCATCCAAAGGGTCAAAGGGCCCATCATTATCATAAACATCGTATTCTAGAAACTTAGTTGTTTGTGATTCTACTATTTCGGTCCCTCCTTCTCTAAAGTAAAATTTATAGCCTTAAAATGGTCGAGATATTTTACTAAATAGCAATGAGCACGATAAGCATGCAATTTATCTTTATAAGGATTATACTACTTCAGTAAGGCAGCCTTATACATGAATGTGTGCAAGGTTGAGTTTCCAAACTTTTAAATAATTAAGTAACTTAGTCATGTTCTGAATTGACTTCTTCAATTCCTTTAGGGTGCAGTTATGCCTTTCGGCAATACACCATTTTGCTCAAAACTACTTGGCATAGTGAATTAAGTCACTATTCTAACTGGTTCCAAATATCTAGCAACTAGACTTTTTAAAGTCTTGAAACACCATATTTGTCATGATATTCTCCTTCACGGTCAAATATGACTATTTTTATGAATTTTTCCATTTGGTTCTCAACTTTCAATTTTTAAAGAAGAACACATATCTGTAAAGGGAATGATCACCAACAAATGTCAAAATACATTTAGAATTACACAATGCAACTGTATAAGGTCTACCTATATCTTTATGTATCAAACTCAATAAGTCAAAAGCATGAGTTAACCTCAATATTCTTATTAGTCAACTTACCCCTGCAACAGTTAATCCATATTCCCAAATCATCATAATCTAGAATTAAGAATTGCTTTCCTTGATCAATCTCTCAACCCTAGCTCTAGAAATGTGGCTTAAACTTTTATACCACACTATGTATAACTTCTTATTCATCAGGGTTCTTCATTTCATAACTTGTTTGGTAAAATATGAAGAAGCATATATCTAATTCGGGGTAAGACACATTATATACAAACCATATGACAAGAAAGTAGTACCATTATATTTTTCATTAAACAACTGTACAATATAAGCATTAAATATAAAATGTTAACCCTCTTTGTCCAAAATTGATCAAAAGATCACATATAAAATGTGTCGTGTAAAACCTAAATGAACCTTACAACAAGGTTCAATAAATACATTCCCTATAGATATTACTTCTACTTCTTCATTGCTGTGAACCATCAGTTCCTCCTTCCCTATATTTGACATTACCCTGGATATGAAACACTGCATCATGGAAGCATCATGATTAGATGTTTCACTATATAACCACCAAATATTTAATGCGACTATCGCAAATTAGATTCATAAATTGATAAGCCAAGGAGTTTCCTGATGGTCTCAGTCTTTCTTTTTAGGCCTTATATTACTGGTTTCTTTATGTCATGAAGACCTTTACCAACATTGGATTGACCAGCATCAGCATGTGGAGAATATTTAGTCTTTCTACCTTTGAAGTTAGCGAGCTTCACCTTTGCCTTCCCTTTAGTTGCTTTGAGGGTTGTAGAAGTAGCAAACTTGAGTATCTCCTCCTCAGCAACGTAATGGGTAATCAAAACATTGAAGTCTCATTCCTTATCCTACAAATAATATGTCATCACCAGATTACTAAACTCTGGAGGGAGTGTATTCAGAGTCTGGTGAACAATGAAGACATCAGGAAGAGGAATATTCAACATCTTCAATCTACTGTAAAGATGAATCATTCTCGATATGTACTCTATTACTCCCCCTTCTCCTGTATATCTCATAGAGAATAATTCTTTCATCAAAGTGTCTCAACATTAGGTGAGATTGTGTACCTCTAGGAGACATTACCAAGAAACTCCTTCGCTATGTCTGTGTCCAAAAGTCCACTTAGTAGATGGTAGGGATGGATTTCCTAATGGTCATTAGATTTAATCTGCTAAACCGATCCCAGACTTTATAAGCTGCTTTATGAACTCTCGAGCTTATAGATGTAGGTAGAGATGGCCTATTCGTCCGTATGGCCACATCAACCTCAGCTATCTCAATAGCATTCAATACATCCTCCGTCCACTTCTTTGTATTGAAACTAGTCAAGGTTTCAATGGTGACACTAATTTTATTGACCGAAAAGGTGACTATAAAATAACAATATTTCAATCAGCATAAATGTAAGATAATAACGATACTCAAAGTCATTAAAAAGTATCTTTACTGAAAATACGATCTCATATATTATGAAACATCTTTGGGTTGAATACATAATATATGCAACTAGACCTCCATATAAAAGCGATCAGAGTACAAACTATCAACTCTTATGACACTATCATCTTTGGGCGAAAAGATCACTTGAACAACAACTTTCCTTCATTTAATGCCTTTATACATATCTCAAAATATTATGTAAGGCCAATACCTTTGGGCAAAATAACCAAATATAAAATCAAAGACATTCCCCAACATACAAGTAGAACAATTCAAAATACTTACTTGAAAGGTCACTTTGGTGACTACATTCTCATCAACACTCAGAAAATCTACAGACACAAAGGATACATCTTTATGTTATCCTCACATTCTTTATGGGCATATGGTATATGACAATGTAATATTAATAAATGCAGAAATCTAAATGCATAGTCTCATTGTCATTCACTCATGCTAAAGACATTCTTTGAAAACTTCATTTGAGACTTTCGTAAAAGAAAAATCTCAGTAGAGTGACTATCATGTATCACCGGACACTGAACTGATCACCCGAGACATGAGAACCTCATGTATCTCACTTATGGCAAGTTTATTTCACAAAAATTCACTTTAAAATGGCTTCAAAATGCCTCAATTCCTTTTCCTAGTAACTATCATATGATCCCGAACACTGAACATAAGACCTGAGATACGAGAACCTCATGTATCTCCCTTATATGATGTTCGAAGCATAAAAATTTGCTTAAAATCATATTCAGAACCTAAAAACTGACCCAAAACACTTCGGGACACCCTTACGGGAAATCTAAAATTTTTGTGTTAAAAAAAGCTGTAGAAAAATTTGTATAGCTGACGTCAGTATGACGTTAGCACTGCGTCAGCGTATTGTAGCGTTGACGCCCAACGACGTGACTCAACAGTGAATGGTGTATGCTCAACGCACGTTAGACGTGCACCCACGTGCGCTTATCTGATGACGCGGCACAGACTGTTAAGTCAAAATGACTTTACATATATTATTTTGATGAATAACAGACGAAGTAGAAAAACAGACGGAGAAAGAAGAAAAGCAGACGAAGTAGAAAAACAGACGGAGAAAGTAGAAAAGCAGACGAAGTAGAAAAACAGATTGAGAAAGTAGAAAAGCAGACGAAGTAGAAAAACAGACGGAAAAAGTAGAAAAGCAGACAATGTAGAAAAATAGACGGAGAAAGTAGAAAAGCAGACGAAGTAGAAAAACAGACGGAGAAAGTAGAAAAGCAGACGAAG
>JAOSBK010000003.1:28556660-28568201 GCA_027568895.1 Erythroxylum shatona
TTAATGACTTATAAAAGTCCACCTTGCCCTTCCTTTAATGCCTTATGGTTTCTAGACTTATGTGGCTTGCCAAAGTTACCCTCACACTCTCTTACTACTTTAATACTTCCACTAACCCCAGTCATATTTTCTTCCATACTTTAACAAAATTAATCACTCTTAATAAAATAGCTTATCTATTAAAACCTTGAAAGCAATTTAAATCATGCTTATTCATACAAAAAAAAATTCAGGGCCAACATAAGTAGTCCTCTTGCTCTTCAATTCAAATTGAGTAACAACCAATGCCCCACTACTGATGTAAAAAGAAGGAAATGAGCTAAATTCCCTATGTTTGATCATTAGGGAGTTTGATCTATGCAGTGGTATATATTACACCAGAAATTCACTACAATAAAAGGGATATTTAGCAACAAAATTTTTCGTTGCTAAAAGCCCAACAATTTTCACTAATACTACTTAGCGACGAATTATTTTCATCATATAAATTTTTGGAGAATCTTTGTAGGTAAAAATTATAAGTGACATTTTTACCAAATCGTCATTAGTTATTCTTTCCTACGAGCTTCGTGTGTAGAAAAAAGAGATAGTGATGAAAAGTTATTAGCTATGGTATTAGGAATGTAGCTAAATTTTTTTTGCAATCTCATGTGGCATATCTAATAATTTTTAGTGATGAAAGGTAAGTGTAGCTAAAAGTTATTGGCGACAATTGGGTAGGCGTAGCAAAATTTCTTTAGCTATGTTTTTGGAAATATAAGTAAAATTTATTGGCGAATATTTAGAAAACATAGCCAAATCTTTTTAGCTATGTTTTGAAAAATTTTATCATATAAATTATTGCTAAATATTTTATCATGTTAATTATAATTATTGATGACATTTTTAATCCATGTTATTGTTTGTAATATTTTGAATTTTTGTTTTATAATTTATTATAAAAATATAATAAAAAGATTAAGAATTAGAAGCATTATATATAAACAATTAAATATCATTAAATGTTAATTAGAAACGTTAACAAAAATACTTATGCACAAAGTAAAATATACAAATATACAAATATTGGTTTAATGACTAAGTAATTCGAACCAAGTAATTTTTTGACTCTCTTTTCAAGCTTGCCAACTTTTTTCATTATATTATAAGTTTTGTTCATTACGCTTTAATTTAGCCTTAAGCGACTGGTTGTCTCTTGAAGACACTCAACATATGCTGGTGTTAATGAGAATGAAGTAATTTGCTTAGGCCCAAACTCAAGACCTTTGATGTAGTCAGATGTTGTACCGAGCAACTTATTGTAAATGTCATCTACACTGAGCTCATTTCTATCAAACATTGATGTTTGCAACAACTCCTGCATCTTATTCTAGAATTTAAAAAATAAAATCAATATTCAGTTCAAATATTATTAGTTAATAATATATGAATAAATAAACTTAAAATTTAAACAAATGTTTATACTTACATAATTATTTTGCACTTCTTCACACATTTAGCCTTCACGTTCCTTATTGTGTATCAGTTTGTAAATCACACTCTTCTCCATGTAGTTCTTTCTGTTATATGAAAAAAAATCAAAACATAATAAATAATATTGTATGTACTAACATAATTATAACTTGTACACAAAAAACTTACAAATTCATTTCGCATGATAACAAATGATTTGGAGCCTTAGTTGTGAGGAATTTCATTTTTCCTCTATTAACCTTGTCCTTGTCAGACTTTTCCTAAATGAAGGAAAAAGCAATCATTAAATCGTCTAACAAGATTAGTAAAAGCAAATGTGAAGTGAAAGAAAACGAACCTAAACATTGGGAAAGCCTTAATAATCACACAAACTGTTCTAATTTTCATGAGACATCCATTTTAGATTATGTCTACCTACCTCCCCATCAGAAAGAAAATATTTGTAATATTTATGCAATCAATAACATAAATCCTTGATCTTTTATTTCAAAAGTGAAGTGACATAGTTTGAAACATCAGGGTTGTTGATATTGATGATATTTAGCTTCATCTGTAAAAAACAATTAAAAATGTAACTAATCTTTAAACAAGCAAAAAAAATATTGCATATAATTAAATAAATTTAAATTTTAATGAAACTTTGTCCAAAGCATTTTGTAGCAAGTTGTCTCTCTTTAACTACTTGGCATGCATAAGGCAAGGCAATTCAATTTTAGCAATTACGCCTAACTCACTATACAATTTTTCCAATTGAATCTTTTCTACAAGACGACCTTGTTAGGTATCAATATGTAAAGACAACTTACTAGTCATTGTAACATTCATGCATTGTAACTCACAACCTTTAATTATACCTCTACATCTTTTTCTAGTGGCATTATTGAAACTTGACAACAAATGAATAATGATAAGAAAATATGCTTTAAACATGTAAATACATATTTGAGCATAAGTCTAATTATAGGTATTAAAGATTAACACACCTTCAAATCCTTTAGTACTAGTTGAGGCAAATGGAGGTTATTATTAAGTTGGTTCTCTGATGGATGAGGTTAATTGTTGTTGTTGGCTAGGATCTGATTGATGTGGTTGTAGGGGAGGATTTGATAGATGTGGTTATTGTTAACTAGGGAGAACTTCGTTGCTTACCATATGCTTTCCTTTGTTTCTATCAGGTGCCATTATATTGGATATCTATAACTTAAATATCAACATTACGCATAAACATAAGTCAAATATCAACAATATGCATAAAGATAACTCAAACATCAACAATTCGTATGAACATAAGTCAAACATCAACAGCCCGTATAAACATAACTTAAGCATCAACAGTTCGCATTAACATAACTCAAATATCAACAATATGCATAAACATAACTCAAACATTAATAATACGATTAACATAACTAAAATAGCAACACTCTACATTAACTTAAACATAAACAATACGCACAACTATAACTCAAACAACAATATTCCACATAAACATATCTCAAACGATAACATTCTGCATTAACATAATTCAAATACTAACAATATGCATAACCATATCTCAAACGTCAACAATCCGTATTAACATAACTCAAGCACCAATAATCAACATTAATATAATTCAGACATCAACAATATGCATTAATATAAGTCAAATAATAACAATACGTGTTAACATAAATGAATTATGATCAATACGCATTAACACTACTTAAACATCAGCCATACATTTCAAACAATATAAATGACATTTTTATTACCTTCAATAATCATAATCAGGATCTTGAATATCATCATCATTAATCACATTTTGATTCGAGCCCTTTATCACTTATATGATTAATATAATGTTATATGAATATATTGATAATATTTGTAACTATTATAATGATTTATGAATGTATAGTAATAGATAAATTTTCTAATATCTTACTTATATAGTATATTAGTCTATTTAATTATAATTCTCTATTTATCATATATAAATTTTTCACCAAAGGTCAACCTAAATGGTAATGGGCACCATCTACTGATGAATGTCTAAATTATTGCCTAATGGTATATTTCCTCCTAATTAATAACAAATGACATTGTTTTGTTTGGTTATTAACATGAAAAAGATCTCTTCCTTTACGTGTTAGTTGTTTTGTTTCCTCTTGGTTCACCATTGAATAATCATCATCTCCTCTATTGTGGTTATCTCTTGTGTTGTGGTAGTCAAGGAAAAAGGAGTGTCGTGTCCTCTATTAGCACTGTTCTTCTTTTTTGTTTTCAAGAACCTTCCTTATGTTGTGGTTTGTTTTTCTAACACATTTTGCAGTTTATGTGGGTTTTTTGTTTTGCTTATGGTGTATAGGTTTTTAGATGTGTTTTTTTTATGTGTTTGTCTGTATAAGATATTGAATTTTGTTTCTATGTTAGTTGTGTATAGGTTGACGTCTTTTAGGAAAGCCTACTAACTATTTAATGAAAGGTCCGATAGAGTATTTAACTTCTACAAGGAATGTTTATGTATGTTATTATGCATGCTAACTTCTTATATTTTCTGCAAGTTTGTTATTATGTATGTAACTTAAGCTCTTGTATTATATGTTTAAAATACGAAAGGCTTTCCTGAGTATTCATCAATAGGATTGTATCTTAAATAAGAGAATTGGTTCAAACCTAATGTTGGTTCAAATCTAATGTTAGACTTGAGGCATATTTTTACTCTTGTTGTTAAAAGACCAAATATTTTAACATGCACACATTTCAATTTATTGAAAATATATTTTATGAAACAATATATATAATGGACTAGCTTAAAACTAACTATCTAATTATTAAGATAAGTTAAAGCTAAATCATAATTTCACAACTATTACTTTACAAGATTCTGTAAAGGATGTTTAATGCATTCCCTAAACATAGTATATACACACTTCACATTCTCAACCTTATCATATGAAGTAGTCTCACTTGATAGATCACAAAATCATCATTGCTGGAATGTTGGAACATTTAAATAAGCTTTCTTTTATTGATATTTTTAGAATAAAATTATTAACATTAATTCATTATGGAATGTCAATTTGGTGACTAGTTTTTTATGGTGGAAATAAGCTCCATTAGGAGGAATGTGGAAAATTTCTCCCTAATGAAGAACAAATTGATTCAGAACAAATCTCCTCATCAAACATTAATCTCCGTTTGCCTTCTATAGTCAATTTTCTTCTTCAAGATTTTTAATACCATCTGAACTACCTCTCTTTCTTTATTATTTATCTCATTTTCTATTAGGAAGCTATTATATGAACATTTTATTATATATACTATATATTGTGTTAAGCTTCTTCTAATCTTTAAGAGAATTTAGATGGCAATGGAGGCGGTGGCGATGTTCCGATGGTTTGTATAGGATTAAGGAAATTGGTTGTTTGGAATAGTGGTCAATTACAAAAACTATGTCTGTTCATTATAATGATGATAGGGTTTATCAGTCAGGTATGCATGTGTTTGAATATAGGTTCCTAATATTGTTTGATTTAGTGTTGATGATTCTATACTGTTTGCTCATTAGGTGAAATGCTTGGTACATATGGACCATCTAATACCGTCATCCTTGTTGCATCTGGGAAATTGTTCACTATATCTTTTGCAAATTTAGTTAAAGAAAATAAGTTATTGGAAGAAGGCATCAATAAACCAGACCTAAAGGAAAATCTTTAATTGTTTCAATTGATGGTTTGGAACGTGTAAGAAGCCTTCTTGGGAATATAGATATTGGGAACCCTTTTACCAGATCTCCTGAGTCTAATGTCACTTGAAATCTGAAAAAAAAAATTTCTTTTCCTTTTCAATACAATATTAGGTGTGAAGCTTTATTTATTATTTTATCTATAAGAATTGTTAAACTTCTAATTAACATCTTCTAGTACTTACCATGTATCATTACATTATATTGGTTATCATATTTCAATATTTATATGTATTATTATCTTATCCTTATTAAATATTAATGGTTAAGAATAGTAGTTAACTTAAATTTATGATATTTTGATCTTATTAACGTTAAAATTTTAGATATAATTATCTTTTTATGTCCTAAAATATTTATTTTTCAAAATTTATATTACTTACTATATGTTTTACAACAATATGTTTTTAACTTTGAAAACATTTTACAATGTATAGATACTTCATTTTATTTTCATGAAATTTTTTTATGAACGAAGGTGTAGTACTATATACAATAGGTAGAGTTTAAACAAATTTATAAAGTTTGAATGCATTAGCTATTTAAACGAAGTTATAAAGAAGGCAAATAAAAAATAAAAAATCATATAAATTTCAATTACAATTAAATTTAGGGTCATTAAGTACACTTAGCATTACAAAATTTGCTTTTAAACATTATTATATTTAAAAATACTATCGCATATAAAAATTCATTAAAATTTTCCTAAGAAATTATTGTGTATTATAAATTATTTAACATCAAATTTTGGTGACGATTTTACAATTCGTCACCAAAAGCATCACATTTTGCCATAATTTAGTTTATCGTCACTAAAAGGTAGCCATCTGGTGACGGAATTTGTTACCTATCGCAAAAAGTAGCTTCTTTTATAATGATTATCATGCATCATTGCAAACTATATTCCTTTAGTGACAATTTTAGAAAACATCACAAAATGTTAGATTTATAGTGACGAATTTGCAAAATGTCACCAATATGGGATTTTTAGCAATGATTTTAAATTTGTTGCCAAAGAAATCGTAGCCAAAAGTTCCTTCCAATGTAGTGATTGTTTAGGTAGTTGATATAGTGGTTCATTTCTAATCCTAACAATGATCATTGGAATGTTATGAAGTGGACTATAATATATATATGGGGTATATATGACTTGAAACTCTCTTTTATTGGTCATAAACCTATTTTAGTAGGCATTATAGATACTGATATAGCTGGAAGTGTTAATTATCGCAAGTCCAATTCTAAGCATTTGATTAATTTGGTAGGGGAGATGTATTATGGAAATCTAGAATATAAAAGTATGTTTCTCTCTCATTAACTAAGATATAATTTATTGTAACTATTGAGGCTTATAAGTAGTTACTTTGGGTTAAAAGATTTCTAAGAACTTGGTGTTCATCAAGAAAAGTATATTCTATTATGTGATATTTAGAATGTAATTCATCTTAGTAAGAATTCCTCTTTTTACTCAATATCTAAGCATATTGATACATGTTATGATTGGATACATAAAGTGTTGGAAGTAAGCTACTGTGCCTTTAGAAAGTTCATAATAAGGAATGATTGTCTGAACATTGAACCCCTCTATATAGTCATAAGGGGGAGTTCGTTAGGCCTTTTAGGTTTCACTCTTAAGTGGAGAATGGCCCAAAGATTATAAAACCCAATTTTGAAATTAAAAATATTAAGGAAAAGGATAAAAAGAAAACCCTAAAAATATCAGTGATTATTGCTGCAAATTGGCAAAAAAGTGTGAGAGGAGGCTATTTTGTTCTTGGTGGAATACACATACATAATGTTTTCTTCAAAGTTTTGCCTTTTGACTAAAGAAATGATCTAGTGGTAATTTATAGTCCAATTTAGCTTATATGTTTTGTAGAGACACCTAAAATATTGTTCTTGATTTTATATGGTGCAACTAGCCATTGAAGCTCTATAACTTGTCTAGAATTTTGTGAATAGTAGCTCACCCACTTATAACAACCTATCTACACAATCTTGATTAAATGGTAATTTTTTTTCCTAATTTGGCTAAAATTTTGCTTGGAAGCTCTGCACTCATTAACCTTTATTCCCTATAGTGGAATTGATGTTTGGTGGTCTCTAACACATATAGATACGGTTGAATTTGTTGCCCAAATAAGTTGAAATTTTTAACTTTATTTGATCTTCTATTTTATGTATAATGTATTCGTGATCTATTAGGGTGAAGTAGTGTGTAGGGTTCAAAGAGGCACACTTTAAAGAATGTTTCTTTATATAATAGATTAACTAACTTGTGGATGTGACATTAATGTTTTAAGTGGTTGAGTTTTATAGAAGCTTACTCAAACTATAAAAAATTTCATTGTATGAGCTAGAATAGAAGAAGACTATTTATCATCCATAATGTCCTCTAAAATGAAAATACATGTGAAATACACTAAAAACTTGTCAATGTAGATTGGCAACAGGGCCCCTGCCCAAGGCTTATCACAAAAAAGGGCCCATTTTTGGTGCATTGTACGCATGCTGAAGAAGCCCCTTAAGACAAAACATTTCGCTTGATACCCTTTTCATCTATTTTGCTAAACAAGTTATAAGCTTCACCTACCAAGTCTCTGTTGCAAAATTCGTTTATCATGACATTATATGTCCAAACAATGGGAAACAACCCCTTAATTAATAAACTAGAAAATAATCTAATAATAACCAATAGAAAAAGACCCACTAATTAGGATAGTGTGCACCACAATATCAGGTTCCAATCTACTATCTTGCATTGTTTTAATGATTTTCATTGCATCAACAAGTTTACACCATTTTTGTTCCAAGATTGATCAAAGTTCCAAGATTGATCAAAGTTAACGTTGTCATTAACATATTATACTTATAAATAGTTTTGAAGCATTTAGGTGTATTTTTATGTTCTAATTTCCTTATTTTCATCAATATATGTATTTAAGGTACTCTAACTAAAAAATTGTCGATTTATTGAGGCCTATTTTTTATTTTTCCCAAGGCCTATAAAACAATAGGAACGGCCCTGATCTTGACAGTATGACAAAAAATACCATATAAGGATCCATTCATCTTATAGAACTACAAGAATGTTTTAAAATCAACGGAATTCTCAAATTCAAATCATTTTTTCGAAACATCCACAAAGGAAAGTTGGCTTCTATCCATTATCATTATATAGAATTAATATTTATAAATTCAATTTTTAAGGAACACGGCATCAACTCAACCACAAAAATACATATTTGGTATCTAAAGTGGTAAGTTTTTAACTTTCATAGTCATTTAGAGGATAATACATTAGGTCAATCCAAAGAAGATCATAATTGTTTTGGAGATGACATTCCTAGATCTATAAAAGATTCATAATAACTTAGAATCGTCAGCTTGTGCTACCTATCCAAATTTGTGAAAAAGCATTTGTACTTTTTGGCTTGTTAAGTTTGTCAAAGAATTTTGAGTATAATAAAGAATTTGTAAAAGATTTTGAAGAATAAAAAGAGTATATAAGAAGCTTGTCACTTTTACTTACACTAATTAATAGGAAAGTGTTGTATCTTTAATTGAAAATTTCAGATGATTCAACGAGAGCTAGCCAGTAAGAGACCTTAAGCATATAAAATATATTTATTATGAAAGAAAAATCTTTCAGGGTCTAGAGAAGAGATATACAGGCATATAGAAACCCACCCTGACTCTTTTACTATACCTTAAAGTGAAATAGTTCCTCCGAACGAGAAGCACAGGGGATAGAGAAAACTACGAATGATGGGATTTTTCAAAGCATAACATAATATTAAATTCCACAATCAAATCACAACACAATATTCAAATATATACTCAATTAAATTAAAACAAAAACGATTCATTTTGTAATAGAATCATCATGACTAACTTGAGATTTTGTTGGAGTTGATCTTTTTACCCTTAATTTGAACCTCTTGTTTTGAATTTTTTTGGTAATATTTTGTTTTTAGTTTTCATTTGTTTATTTATATTAAAAATTATATTTTGAGAAACTTGACTTGACTTAAATATTGGAAATTGACTTTTACCCATCTATACAACATTAAAAACAAAAAGTGTAATATTATCGTTTAGGATTAAATAAAAATAACTAGACAAAAATTATAATTAAGTGACAAACTATAAAATAAGTGTTTTCACTAACTTCTCCAAATGTTGCTCCATATTCTTGAGTAGCCCGTATACACATAAATGTTTATGATTTTTAAAATTTTGAGGAAAAATAGAAATAAAAGTGAATATTCACTCATATTCCTAAAAAAAGTGAATATTCACTTACTACCCTCTTTTACCTTCTTAAAATAGACATTATAGTGCTTAATCCTGTAGATTCCAATTATCTAGCTCTTCTTCTTATACTATTGTCAATATTAGATGTAAGTAATTGATTTTTTGGTGGTATTCATTATTTTTAATGAACTATACCTATAAAATTTGTAATAGATAATCGAACATTTAAATAACACTTGAAACAAATATAACTATAAATAAGTATACAATTAACTTAATAATTTTCAAGTTGTCTCGAAGATTAATTCTTATTTTTGCATCCTCTTTTATTATGACCAACTTTATAACAATGTTGACATGTCATAAGTACTTCTACTTAGCTCAATTTTTTCAAATTCGATATTTTTTTCATCTTTATCCCTTTTTTTAAATCTTTTTGGGCCTTCTAAGCATCTTCTTCATTAAATGAGGCAATATAAGCTAGAGGTTTTCAATCTTTGGGCAATATTTTAGACCGAATATGAGTTCTATAGCATATTAATTACTCTCTAAATAGTGTCCAAGCTTGTATTATCAGTTTACTTATCGACAAATAGAAATAACCATTACAAATATTTGAATGTTCACCTTTTGTTGATTGCTTACAAAATTCCTACTTATGTTTAAATCTTCACTAAGAAGATTTAAAAGCTAATTCAAGATTGATAATTCTCTCCCTCAACCATAACTCAATATATGGGGTATATCTAATTATTTCCACCAATCATGCGCAAATGCAACTAATAAAGTAACTTTAAGAAATGTCTTCAAGAAGTATCCATCCAGTCCAATTATTTTCCGATAACCACTATCCATACTTCAAGGCATTAAATCCTACATAAAATCTTTTAATCATTTTCAATCCGAAATTTTATTCAACATCAGTTTGGATAATGAATTTCCCTTATTTATGAGTGATTGAGCCCAAGTTTATTATATAGATTGGCTACACTTTCATAGTATTTATTGTGCTTTTTGGCTCTTACTTTATGATTTTTTGTGCTTTAATTAGTCCCTTGCATGAGCTCATACTTTATACAATTTGATAGTGAAATTGTTGCAAATTGACATTAATTTCATCATAATTTTTCCAAGAACAATTGATACTGCAAATTGTTGTTTCATATTGTAGGGAAAAAGAAGAGTTAAAAAGAATCAAAGTCAACACGTCGCCACGGTGCATAAAGAATGCTGCACGCCGCGATGTGACACATGCAGCACGCCGCGGCGAACAACTAAGAAGAACACGCCGCGACACCGACAAAGCATCTCGCCGTGGCGAGGATCCAAGAAGAGCACCCCGCAACGACAAAGAAGCATCTCGCCGCGGCGAGCAGACAAATATCTGGGCTCTATTTTGAAAGTTCTCTCACTGTATTAACCCGACCCGCATCCATCATTTAAAAGCCTTGCTATTTTTAGGTCAAAAGGGAGGATCTTTACGGGACACAATTTTGGAAAGGAAGTAAGACGATATTTCACAGATCATCTCCATCCTTCACCTTCGGCCATAACCACCATTCTCACTCACAGTCAGCTTCCTTTGCAACCATGGATGGCGTCCGATCTTCAGCAGCCGTGAGAGAATCCGGAGTCATGCTTGGCTAAACCAACATTTCCTCTTGAAGATGTAGCATCGGCTTGAGTTCGCCGGTTCTTAAAAAGGGAGTTAATCTTACATCGTCAAGTATAACTTTATTGTTGTAAATTCCTGAGTTAGGGTTTATTACTGTGAGGTTAGATTAGCTCGGTTATAGTTTAATCGAGTGTAGAACGATGTCTTGTGTTATGGGTTTGTTAATGTAGAACTTTGATGCTTAATATATGAAGTTTCATATATATCTTTTGGTGATTGTGTTAACCCTCTCTATCTGCCTAGTTGTGTTCGATATTGAGATTGTACTTGAGCCAATTGACCCATTGCATTAACTTGTCCATCTCACACACTAAGATGCATTTCACAAAGTTTTAGTTAACGGAGTTCGTTGATTAAAACCTTGGACTTAAAGAATCCCTTAAGGTTCTAAGGCTTAAGAGCACTT